>JAVGWX010000003.1:29520278-29910278 GCA_036924085.1 Ariolimax columbianus
TAACGCCAAGCGCTCTCACATTAACTTCCGGTTGTTGAAGATGGTGTTGGATTCGAATTGATAGTACAGAGATCTATATCGTTTCAGATAAGTATTAATGTTAATAATGAATTGGTGTAATAATAACGTAGTTGTTATTGTAGTTTATTGTAGCATACGTATTTTCAAATTTAGTGGTCTGGTTAACAGACTTGACAGAATTAAATAGCGTGGCATGGTGAGTGGTAGTAACAGTAAATTTAGTGTAGGCCTAGTAGTAGTTAACGATAAGTTGTTGTAAGGTAAAAACCAGCAACATTTGATTTTTTTGGTGTTGCTTTAACAAGTATACATTGTATTAATCATTAGTATAACTTATTGGCTAACCGTAATAAATAGCATAATTAGTATGGTCGCTAAGATGAAATGCTATGAAGAAAGGCTAGGTCAGATTGTGTGATTTGTCACAAAGTGTGTGTGGTGGCAATGTTTGTATTAGTGTAGGGTTAGATACAATGTTGGAAGATGAAGGAAAAGTTATATGTATGGTATGTAGAGTAGAAGAGAGGCAGGCTCGAATGAAGAGATATATTAGGACAAATGAGAAGAGATTGGAGGAGATAGAAAAGAGGAAGATCAAAATAGAAGGGAAACAAAAGAAAATGGAGGAAATTTTTAAGAAGCTGTAGTTGGGTAGTCGAGGTGATACAATGAAACCACTGTCAGTTAGGTATGGGTTGTCAGTTAGGTATGGGTTGTCAGTTAGGTATGGGTTGTCAGTTAGGTATGGGTTGTCAGTTAGGTATGGGTTGTCAGTTAGGTAGGGGTTGTCAGTTAGGTATGGGTTGTCAGTTAGGTATGGGTTGTCAGTTAGGTAGGGGTTGTCAGTTAGGTATGGGTTGTCAGTTAGGTATGGGTTGTCAGTTAGGTATGGGTTGTCAGTTAGGTAGGGGTTGTCAGTTAGGTATGGGTTGTCAGTTAGGTAGGGGTTGTCAGTTAGGTAGGGGTTGTCAGTTAGGTAGGGGTTGTCAGTTAGGTATGGGTTGGAGAAGGTAATACGAATTGGAAGTAAGGGAGACTTTAGTGAGAAAACAGTCCACAGGGCAGAGAGCTTTGCAGAAAAGTATGCAAATATAGATGAGGGTTCAGTATTGGTAGTAGGAGATTGAATGGTGAGAGAAATTGCAGACATTTGTCTAAACAACACAAAATATTTGAAAGAAGGGATATTGGGGGAGCAAAAATTGAGGATCTAGAGGGAAGAATAAAGATGATAGATGACAGAGCAAACAGTCATTTGGTGGTATTGGTAGGAACTAATAATGTAAAGAGAGATGGTACAGAAATAATTATGAAAAGATACAAGAGTCTTATGGGAACACTTAAGGAAAAAAAGTTAAGAAAGGTCACATTGATGGGCATTTTAGACAAAGCAGATGGGTCAGACTATCTAGATAGTTAGATAATAGGTATCAATCAACCTTAGGTTACAGGTGATGTGTGCGGACATGGGAATGTAATTTATTGATGTGAAAGTAGACACAAATAAATGTTAGACAGGATAGGTTTACATCTAAATGAGATAGGACAGCATGTTGTAGCAAAGTATATGTTTAATAATTGTGTTAGAAATTTAAACTAGTAAGACCTTTGAAGTATGAGACTAAAGATAAGCCTACATAGGGTGATATAGAAGATGTAGTCAAATGGGAGAGTTGGGGTCAGGGAAGTGTAAAATAAGTAGTGGAAAAATAAAAAATAAAAATGATAAATCAAAAGCAAAAAGTGGAAAAACAACAAAATTACAAACTAAAATGTTTTTATGCAAATGTGAAAAGCATAGTAAATAAAAGAGGAGAGTTGGAACTGTATGTAGAAGAATAAAAACCAGAAAAAATAGGGTTCAACAGAATCATGGACATATGAGGACACTGCAAATAGTGAACTAAAATAGAGGGATATACAATGTTAAGAAAAGATAGGAAAGTTTGTGACAAGATTGAGGGAGACGGCGTTTTATTATACTGTACAAATTCAGTTAATATAACGATCAAAGATAATTGTAGTAAAAAACATGAAAGTGTATGGGGAGAAATAGAAAGTGGGGGTGGTGGGGGGATACAACGATTCGGGTATGCTATAGATGTCCATCAAGTCAAAAAGAGGAAGGTGAAGAGCTGATTAGTAGCATAGCAATGGCAAGTGAAGGGAAATTATTATTAATGGGGGATTTCAACTTTTCAACTTTCCAGAAATAAAATGGGATATGGCAGAAACACTTGTAGAGTCAAAACCTTTCGTTAAGTGCATATCTGACAATTTTTTTAATTCAGCACGTAGAAGCAGGCACCAGAGGCAAAGACACATTGGACTTAGTTTTTACCACAGAGGAAAACATGATTGATAACGTTACCGTTGGGGAGATGTTTTGCTCAAGTGACCATGAAATCATCCGTTGGGATCTTATTGCAGGGAAAGAAGTAAACATAAACACGCGAACATACGACTACTCTAAGGCAGATGTTAAGAGGATGAAAGAGGCAGCGAACCACATAATCTGGAAAGATATTGTCGGAGGAACAGATGTTGAACAGACTTTGGAGAGATTTAAAACAGTTCTAGAAACGCTAAATGAGGAATGTGTTCCATGTAGGGAGGTAAACCCCAAGCATAAAAAGTGGTTAACTAGATTTGTAGTTAAACGTAGAAGAGCTAATAATAAAGCATGGAAAAAATATATAGGCAGATAAATCATAAGAAATATATTTAAAATATTTGGACAAGCACAACATAGCTCAGCAAGTGAATAAAACAGCAAACATAGACTTGGAAAAAAAATTTGCTCAGAGTATCACAACTGATAGTAAAAGCTTCTTTTCTTATATTAGAAATAAACAAAGAACGAAAAACAAAGTAGGCCCTCTCATAGACAGTACATGGAAAATAATTATTGAGACTAGAGAGGCAGCTAATCTACCCAATCAGTACTTTGGAACAGTCTACACAAGAGAGGACTGCTCCAAGATCTCAGAGCCTGTAGATATCTTTCAAAGAGACATGGATACAGCGGGATTAAGATCAATCTGTATTACAGAGGAAATGGTTTTTAAAAAATTGGAGGGGTTGAAAGTGGATAAATGTCCAGGCCAAGATGGTATTCATCCACAATTGCTGTTTGAAATTAGAGACCAACTAGCAAAACCATTGGCTGTATTATGGTCTCAATCACTTGCAAAATGGATTGTTCCACGGGGTTGGAAAGATGCGGGAGTGATCCCCTAATTAAAAAAAAGCATAAAATCAGATCCAGCAAATTATAGACCGGTGAGTTTAACGAGCAGAGTCTGTAAATTGTTAGAGTCATTAATAACAAAAAATATTGTAATGCATTTAGACAAATGTAATCTAATCATAGATAGTCTGCATGGGTTTACTAGAAGGAGATCGTGCTTAATAAATATGTAAGGATTCATGGAGGAGGTTACTGAAATGATAGATAAAGGGGATACGGAGGATGTTATTTATCTTTTTTGCTAAGGCCTTTGATAGAGTACCTCATAAAAGATTATTTCGAAAGTTAAAATCACATGGAATAGGTGGGAATTTTCCAAATGGATTGAACATTGGTTAACGGGAAGAAGGCAGAGGGTGGGCATACATAATGAGTACTCTGAGTGGTGTGATGTGAAAAGTGGAGTGCTACAGGTCTCGGTTTTGGTACCAATTTTGTTCTTGATATATATCAGCGATTTAGACATTGATATATGATCCATAATTGCAAAATGTGTTGATGACACACAATTATGCAGTAGTGTCTCATCTAAAGCGGAAGTGGATATATTGAGGTTGGATTTAGATACAATTCGAAATTGGTAAATAAGCTGGCAAATGGAGATTCATGTAGAGAAATGTACAGTCATCCACATGGGCAGATCCAATATTGAACATATTTACAGAATGCACAAGAACAATATTAGAAAGATAGATTAGGAAAGAGGCCTAGTAGTTATAAAAGATCATACAGGTAAGATGAGTGAGCAAGTTCAAGTAGCAATGAAAAAGGCAAATGTAATGTTAGGTATGATAAAAAGAATTATTAAACATTGGAGCAAGAAAGTGAAAGTCAAACTGTATAAAGCATTAGTTAGACCTAGATTGGAGTACTGTGTACAGGTGTGGAGTCCTTATCATATAGGGGATATAAATATGCTGGAAAGAATACAAAAAAGAGCGACAAAGCTGATAGTGGGATTCCAGAATTACAGTTATGAGGAAAGACTCATAAAAACCAGCCTACAGTGTCTTGAAAAGAAAAGAACTCGAGGTGACCTAATACAGATTTATAAGCTTATCAGAAATAAATTAGATTATAACAAGTTTTTTTAAAAATACAACTACCCAAAAGAACAAGAGGGCATAGCTACAAATTAACTAAAGAGAGGTCCAGATTAGATATTAGGAAATATTTTTTTTAGCCAGAGAGTGGTGAATGCTTGGAATGCAATTCCACAGAAGGTAGTGGAGGCAGGGGCAATTAATGCATTCAAGAATAAATTGGATGCGCATAGCTTTTAGAGCAAAGTAATGTAAATGAAACTGGTTGTATATAGACTCTGCAGAGTCTTCTAAACCAGTATAAAGACGTTAAGTTAGGTTATTACTCCTGTTTTCAAAAAGTCGTCCCTTGGCTGAAGTGAATTTTTTAGTATTGTACTATTTAATGAGGATATGAAAGGCACAGTCACATTTGACGGTAATTCATAACAGCCATTCATTATCCACGCGGGATTAAACAAATTTGCATCCTGGCCCCAATACTATTCGGAATGTTCGTTGCGCTATTACGGAAGCACGCATTTGGTAATGCAATAGAAAAGATTTGCCTTCACACTAGATCAGATGGTCATATGTTTAATCTTGGGAGACTCAAAGCTAAAACCAAGATCAGGGATATTACGGTCAGGGACTCGTTATTTACTGAATGAAGCTGTAATTGTCACTGACCGTCAGCAGGAACTCCTGAGCTTGATATACCGCGTCTTTCAAGCGTGCAACGATTGTGGCCTCACAATGAGCCTGGATAAAACAAATTGCTGGGACCGTCTACAAATACGAATTGGCAGCTGTGGACCAGTTCACTTACCTGTGGTCCGTTATTACGATAAGCTCTCCTTAGACTCTGAAATAGGCAATCGCGTTGGCAAAGCTGCTGCCAGATGTTCCCGTCTCACAACGCGTGCCTGGAAAACCCCAAAGTTACAAGCAATACCAAGCCATGATCTACAATCTCTGTGTCGTCAGTACGCTCATATATGGTAGCAAAACGTGGACAACATATGCCAAACAAAATCAAAAGCTCAACACCTTTCACCTACGACGCCTGAGATCAATCCTAGGCGTTTAATGGAGAGACAGGGTGATAAACGCAACGGTGCTTTATCGCACCAATCTCCCAAGTATGCACACCCTTCTTAGGCAGCGAAGACTGCGATGGCTTGGTCATGATCGTCGTACTGTCACATCCCCAAAAACATTTCTATGGGCAAACAGGCTTGTGGTAAAAGAACAGTTAGCCGACCACGGCTGAAGTTCAAAGACACATGAAAGCGGAACATGAAGGCACTGATATGGATCTAACATCGCGTGAAGACATAGCTGCAGACCGGTCCAAATGGAGATGTAGGCTGAAGAGCCAGCTCATGTTGCGCGAAAATAAACTCATGCAACACATAGAAGTGAAAAGACAACTCTGAAAGTAAAGTGAAGTAAAAACTCAGTTGAGAGTTGCTACTCCAAGGTCGCACCATCTTGTTGTCAGACATGACTGAAAAGGGGCAACAAGTGTCTTTTATATTGATTAAAATATACAAGAGCCTCAGTGTAGCAAAGTGGTGGAGATAATCGATTCTCACAGAAAAGGTTCAGAGTTAATCCTCGTTGTCAGAACAGTACATTCGAAGCCCTGTAAATGGGTACCTGGCTGACTGTTATGATATGGAGCTCAGCTAAATGTTCTAAAGATTTTAAATGTTTTTATATCGGGGGTGGGGTTGAGGATAATCTCTCAACACCAACTATGATCCCTTGACGTGCGGCTCATATAGCCTCTGACAACAAAGTCCATCTTATGGTCTTCACTCGGCAGAACTGTTTTGACTAACAGGATAAGGGACGGAAGGCGAGCCACTGGTGCCTTAAAACTAGTAGTTTCGGGCAGATATGGCTCGAAAGCCTAGGAAGGTAGCTCATCTAGGAGACGGAAATCTCTGATTTCAAACCATCTGAAGCCTTGCAGATACGATACCGGCGTATCTTGGCGGGTTTTGTTAGATATGGATGTACAACCTATTTTCTGGTAATTGTGAAAGTTGGTCAGTGTTTACCAAACTTACAACTTACGAAGGAGCACACGAAAGAGGATACAATGCCTTATCCTAGAGCAAGGAATGGCAACCTCAGCTGAGTGTTGTAGCAGGACAGACCAGGCCCTTAGCCTTGGTTGGCGGCTGGTCTAGGAGTGAAGCCTCGACAGGCGAACAGATCGAGCATTGCCCTGCTGATACGGCAGCTTCTGCAGCTTGCCTTGTTACAAATGTATTGGTATCACCTTTCCCTTGGAGCAAACAAGGCAGACCGAGCGAGGGACCATATTGCACGGGCAACACATGGTCTCTATATTTCTGCTCGGATTTTGTGCTAAAAGCACAATTATGGAAACAAAAAACATGAAAAAAATTGTAAAAAGTTGATTAAGGTTGAGTTTAATAAAAAATTGTAAATGGGTATGGTCAGATACCACACCGAGACGAGAACACAAACAATTACTATCGTCTGACAAGACGAAAAAAGCAAACGATAATTACTATACACTACTACTACAACCAGTCACTACTACTACTGCTACCACTATCCACTACTAATACACATTACTTTTACCAACTGATTCTACTACTTAATACTACTACTTAATACTACTACCGAATGCAATTACCTCCGACTATTATTACAGACTGTTACTACAGCTGAATACTACAACTTAATAAGAGGTATTACATTATTGAAACTTTATCAGCTGTGGGAAAACACAAAACAAATACGAGAAAATATTATATCCGACAGATAGGCCTGAGATAGGAATGACAAGAAAGTGTAGAACAAGTACTGCTGCATCGGATGTTCGAGATCTAAACTTTATTTAAAAGCGATATTGACAATTCCTGCCTGCGCTGCTTGGCCTTCAATAATTCTAAGCGGTAGGTACTTATTCACACCTATTTTATACAATGAAGCCACTATTAATAATAATGTTCACCTAGGCATCTAGGGCCCGTCCATGTCCAACCGCTGAGGCTTGTAGCCAAACCTCGTTCAGCGCCGATAGAGAGACTGCTATCTGTCGGAGCCATGTAGAACGGGGACGGCCCCTCCCACGCCTACAGCCGGCCGGTGGGAGAGCGTTGTTACACATAACAGACTTGGACATTATATGGCGAGCCGGTACTTCCTGGTCCAGTCGAACCACGTGACCAAACAGAGACAGGCGGCGGCGGGCCAGAGTGTCCGAGATGGAGGGAAGGCTCGTCTTTGCAGACACCTCGACATTACGGACGAGATCGAACCCCTGGATACCGAGGATGCGTCGCTGGTTGGGCATTTGAAAAGCACCGAGTCTTGATTTGTTCTGTTTAAGTATGGTCCGAGTCTCTGAACCATACATGAGGACAGGAATCACAGAAGTCTGATAAATACTAATTTTGGATCCGAGAGAGATTCTACCATTATTCCACACCCGGCGAAGGTCATTCATAGCGATAGCAGCAAGCCCGATCCGCCTTAACATTTCAGACGCACTGCGTCATCGGATGAAAAAGAACTCCCCAGGTATGTGACTTTATTAGTGCTCTCCACCGTGTGACCATGGACGACAATGCTGTGAGGACCAGTGTCGAAGCCAAGGTTCTGAATTTTCGTCTTAGCCCAAGATATTGATAGGCCCAGGTTTAATGTTTCGAGATACAGTTTCTCGAGAGACTGTTGCAGAGCCGCATTGTCAGAACCGACTAGACCTATGTCATCAGCAATGCCCGGATGGTGGGAGTCAAGGCGGTATAGAATCCAGTCGATAGGGCTTGGTAGAAAAGGTCAGAGGCAAGGGCGCACCCTTGCCTGACCACCAAAGATGTTGGGAACCTGTCCTAGAGAGTACCACCTAGGCGGAATCTGGCTGGGAATCTGTCCTAGAGAGTACCACCTAGGCGGACTCTGGCTGGGAACCTGTCCTAGAGAGTACCACCTAGGCGGACTCTGGCTGGGAACCTGTCCTAGAGAGTACCACCTAGGCGGACTCTGGCTGGGAATCTGTCCTAGAGAGTACCACCTAGGCGGACTCTGGCTGGGAACCTGTCCTAGAGAGTACCACCTAGGCGGACTCTGGCTGGGAATCTGTCCTAGAGAGTACCACCTAGGCGGACTCTGGCTGGGAACCTGTCCTAGAGAGTACCACCTAGGCCGACTCTGGCTGGGAACCTGTCCTAGAGAGTACCACCTAGGCGGACTCTGGCTGGGAACCTGTCCTAGAGAGTACGACCTAGGCGGACTCTGGCTGGGAACCTGTTTTAGAGAGTACCACCTAGGCGGACTCTGGCTGGGAACCTGTCCTAGAGAGTACCACCTAGGCGGACTCTGGCCCCGGTGTCCGCGTGTAGCTCCCTTATCAAGACCATACAATTTGACTGTATTTGGAACGAGGTCACCTTAAAAACTATTCATGGGATAATGCCATGAACGTCAGACCAGACCAGCCACATTGATACACATAGAACACTTTGGTATTCCTCGTGATATTTTCAATATTATACCCTTATATAGTAACAACTGATGTCACGTGATACAATTATGACGTCTTATTGATTGACAATCGCTTCTTGATCACTTCATTTTGCGAATGCGTTGCCCCTTTTATCAATACCAGAATGTCTCACTGTTTGCATATTGACACTGTCGACCCCCCTAAAGGAGTTTCTAACACGAGCATTCTGTGTGCGAATCTCAAGAACGTCCATCCTGATGAGAACAACATAATATTATGCCGACTATTGCGTCTTAGTCAATATTCCCTCTCTCGCAGTATCTCTCTCTCTCTCGCTATCTCTCTCTCTCTGCCTCCATTTATATCACTTTTCTTTCTCCATCTCTTGATATCTCTATACCTCTCGGTCCCTCTCTCCGCTTCTCTCTTAGACTTTCCAAGACCCTCCTCTTCGTCTCCCTTCCCCTTTCTCTTGCTCGTCTCCTCTTTGTCTTCCTTTTCCTCACCCTCCCTCTCCCGCTCTGTATCCCTTCATCTTTCCGTTTTTCTCTCATCTCTTCATCTGCAGGTCAAACAGTAGTTAAATATATGTTTTATGGCTTTTACAAAATAATTGATAATCGTTTAGGAAATAACTGATAATTGTTAGGAAATGACTGATAATCGTTTTGGAAATGACTGATAATCGTAGGGTTACTAACTGATAATCGTTTAGGAAATGACTGATAATTGTTTAGATGATTTATAATTTTTTAGGTAAATGACTGATACTTTAAAAAAATGATAAAAATAGATTATTGATTATGATGAGTGTTCTGTTGTGGATATACTCGATGGCCGTCATTTGCATTATGATGATGCTATAGGACATTATTGAATGTTGTCCTATTGGTGATTTTATTTAACATTAATAATTATTGTACAATGAATTGTTGAAATGTAATGGTGATTCAGTTAGACGTTAGTGATGGGCGTCGTTAGTAACATTGGTTCATCGTTGTTACACTGTTGATAGTAGTCGTTCAGCAGCATGAAAATAGTTGAACCCTACCTACTGTAATATACTCGTAAATGAAGAGGCATATAGGATCGCCAAAGAAGGAAGAAGCAAAACCGAAAGACTTATATGGGAAGTAAAATAAGAGATTCATAGTGACAAATGACGCTTAGTAGGCTCAGCCTGATGTTGTTGTTGTTACGGATCCTGTAGAATCCAGGATCTCACCCTTCAACCCAATGTCATGTAATGGTATCTGCACGTGTTTATCAGTTGTTGTCTAGTCCCATACAAAGTGTTTCATTTATCTAGCCTCAGTGGAAGAAGCATTTTCCTAACATCGTTGAATACTGAGCACTTAAAAGAGATGATGATCAAAGGTTTCATATGGTTGTGTAACAACTGGCACTCAAAAGTATGTTGTGTTTGGATTATGTTCAGGTACTTGTTAAATGGGATGTATTGGATTGATTTACACTGTCATTTGGATTGGGACTTGCCAAATGTCTGTAGATCTCCCTCTCCGTGTTTCCCATGGCCCATTTGTTCAGTAAAATGTATTTGTTTGTTATTCTTATGATATGTTTGACTGTTTGTAAAGTTCTTGCTGTTTGTTGATGTTCTTGTCACGATCCCTCCTTTGTAAGTCTGTCTGCCTTGCCATTGTCATATGTGTATGATTGTCCAGGGATCCACTGCAGAACTATTTTTGGGAAGCGATAATGGGGTAATTTTTCAGGGATATTTAGATAAGGTCTACAATGACCAGCAACTTCTAAAGCTTGAAGGACTGACATCGAATCTGTGAAAATAACAATTTTTTGAGCATTTGAAGCAAATGCATCAAAATATATCCTCAAATAGTACAAAGCGGATTCAGGTGCAGTGATTTCAGATACATAATTATCGTAAATCTCCATCAAGCATCTGACAGCTTATCGAATGAGCCGTCCGGACATTTTATATACACGCCATAACCTGCTTTGATGGTGGCTTTAAACGCAGATCCATCGGTTTATACTTGAATCATCATGACATGCATCAATAGCTCTTTGAGCTGCTCCATTGAGAGTACTTGGATCTGAACTTTTGATTGCATCAAACAGACCGATATAGCAGATCTCATCAAGAATAGATCAAGTGATGGTATTCAGACTGCATACAGGCCATTATGGACTCACGTAACGTTCAACCTATGTAACATTAGGCACAGCGATGTGTACCTGAGGTGGGGGGGGGGGAACAGACATAGTAGAACAGGTTCTCCAAGTCTATCTACTCCACAAAAGGAACAGAGTGACAATATATCCACCACAGGTAATGGATACATTGTCGGCCAACTATAGACAACAGCGACATATAGTCATGTTATTAAACGAAATAGGTTTGACTGGCTGAAGTACCCTACGTTGCCCGGGAGAGTTATATAAGTGTTAAACGTTTAGCGCCCCCTTTTCTGCACTTCTCCCATACTGCACTCTTAGTCTCCAGTGGTGTGACATTTGCCACGATATTTCAAATTATGCCCGTATGCCCCCGTCACCATCTCCCTCCACAATTATTTTACTCCTCTGCTTTCTCATCCTCAAACTTCCTTATCTCCCTCCTCTGTTTAATAACTTATAACTAAGTCAAACCTGCAATTCAGTATTGGATATCAACTTATTTCACGCATTCCCATTTGACATGCAACCACTACAATTTGGATCGTGAGATAACCATCCGTGTTTCGGTATACTACCTTTGTAAATGTTTCGAAAAAGCATAAAAAGAATTCTTTTATATTGTTGTAAAAAACATTTAAAAAACTTGTAAAAGTTGATTAAGGTTGAGTTTAATCAAAATTTATAAATGGGTATGGTCAGATACCGCACCGAGACGAGAAAACAAACAAAACCTACGTTACGACCAATAGGCCTTCATCAGGGACAACAATACTGAACTAACAAATCAACATATAAGAAAAAATGGTCAACTCATCTGTTTTTGCGACCGGTTGTGCCAGATGCTTGATTGAAACTGAATCGGAGCGGTCAAACACAAAGTGGGGGAATATGCGAATAGGAGGGGGGGGGGAGAACAGATAGAAGAATGGGGGAGGCGGGGGCGAAGGAAGACAAATAGATGGGGACCAGTGTGAGGGTTTAAGAAAAAGTATGGGAGACATTAATGCCATGTGGTTGGAGATAAGTCTATTCTCAAGGGTGCATCGATGACAATCGTCAGAGAAGCACGAAACTAGACCAGTGACACTAATGTCAGCCTTACCACGGTGTCAGAGAAGCAAGAAACTAGACAAGTGACACTAACGTCAGCCGTACCCTGGTGTCAGAGTAGCACAAAACTAGAACAGTGACACTAACGTCAGCCTTACCCCGGTGTCAGAGAAGCAAGAAACTAGACCAGTGACACTAACGTCAGCCTTACCCCGGTATCAGAGAAGCAAGAAACTAGACCAGTGACACTAATGTCAGCCTTACCCCGGTGTCAGAGAAGCAAGAAACTAGACCAGTGACACTAACGTCAGCTTTACCCCGGTGTCAGAGAAGCACGAAACTAGACCAGTGACACTAACGTCAACCTTACCCGGGTGCTCAGGACCATTGAAGTGGCTGGCAATTGGGGAACCAGTGCGGTTGCGGATGTCGTTGAGGTGTTGGCGGAAACGCTCCCGCAGTTCATACCAGTTTCCCCAAGAACCTTAATCACGCGTAATGTCCTTTAAAGGTAACTTTGCAACATTTGGTTCAGATCGATCGACACAGTTCAGAATCGTATAAAGAATGAAAAATGTATCAGACAACGAAAATACAGCCTTCTAGTTAAATATATATATATATATATATATATATATACGAGGCGTGTTCAAATGAAACCAGACCTAGCTGCACCAAGTGAACATACGTATGATGCATATGCTGACGTCACTGCTGCTGTGAACAGCACATACCACCCGGCAAGTTGGCAAAATTTCATTATAATCCGACTCATAGTTTCCTCAGCAGACCGTTGCAAACATGGCGGGTGTGATACGGAATCCATCCAGAGTTGAGCAGCGAGCGGTGATTCGATTTCTAGCAGCTGAAGGATGTCAACCATTTGACATTCATCGCAGAATGCAGGCAGTTTATAGGGACATAATTGTGTCGAAGACAAAAGTGAAGAACTAGACAACGACTTTTAAAGAAGGACGTGAGTTAACGAAACATCCTCCGAGACCAGGTCAGGCACATATTGTTGCGTCAGAAGATGTCTTCGCAAAATTGATGCAACAATTCGGGTGGACAGTCGCCAGAACTTAGTTCGCTAGCAGAAGTATTCGCTGTGTCGCTAGGGACAGTTTAAATGGTGGTTTGCAATAAACTGAAGTATCGGAAGGTGTGTTCACAATTGGTAGCTCGGTTCCTGACCAACCACCATAAGCAGAACGCATGGGATGGACCCCTTGCTGCAATAAGGAGGGAAGAGTGATTTGTTGTTTCTGTCGCGCATAGTGGCAGGTGATGAATCGTGGTGCCAGCTCTTTGAGCCGAGCAGAAAAACTGCTAGCATGCAACGGAAACATCCCGGATCACTGAAACCAAAAACATTGAGGTCATACGTTTCTGCTGGTAATGTTATGCTGACAGCGGTTTTTTTACCATGAGGGACTTTTGTTCGTAGACTTTAAAGAGCCTGGCGTGAACATCAATGCCATCCGCTACAATGACACACTAGACACGCTGCATACAGCAATCAAGAATAAACGATCCGTGGTTAGCACAGAAAAGGTGGGAAGTATTGTCATACCCATCCTATAGCCCCAATATGTCCCCTTGTGACTTCCATAATTTATAAGGGACAAAGATTCGACTTCGATGCAAACGTGCTGGTCTTGGGGACCAAGTGGTTCAAAGAGCAGCCAAAGACATTTTTTTCGGACGGCATCAACCGTCTACCGAAGCAGTGGGATGCGTGTCTGATAGCCTATACCGACTTTTTCTAACTAACCCTGAGGCATGTTTGCTTCATAACAATTGCTATATTTAATTCCGTCACACCAGATGGTGCAATTTTCAAATGTTTTCACTGGGTCCGGTTTCAGTTGAACACACATCGCGCGCGCGCGTGTGTGTGTGTGTGTGTGTGCGTGCGTGCGTGCGTGTGTGTGTATGTATGTATATGTATATATATATATATATATATATATACATATACATATATATATATATATATATATATATATATATATATATATATATATATATATATATATATATAACTAAAAGTTTGTGTTTTCGTTGTTTGGTATAAATATTATTTGAGATAGGACGATAAAAAATGGACAATAATGTCATAAGCAAGATGATGATGATCTTTGACAAAATAGATAGTTTTAATGAAGACAAATGATAGTTGTCAGGAAACAGCTGATGGCTGTCATGGAAATAGTTGATGGCCGCTATAAAGATTTGTGATAGTGCTTCTTGGCTAGGTTTGTCCTTTTTTCACTTCAGTGGGAGTAAAACGTCGACACAACAGTTGGTTAGCTGCATATAATTTATTCCCCCAAAAATGGTTAAACAATTGAAAACTGTGTTTGTTGTAGTTGAAAATAGTTAAACAGTTAAAAACTATGTTTGTTGTAGTTGAATATCTTTATTGTCGTCATCTTGCTCCCTAAGAAGTGTAGAGCCAGCTACTTACTAAAGTCTGTGTTAAAGTATATTGTGTGTTACAGCAGTGGTAGTTTCTGTACACATTTCTTTCCTTTCACGATGCTGCAAACCCCACCCACATCACCTCTTATTCCCTTCTTACAATATGTATGGGGTGTTGTGGTCCTAATTTTTACTTCCTGCGCTCCACACATCATCATGTGGCATTTACTTTGTAGAACGTCACTCCCATTCCAGTCCGTCTGAAAGAAACTTAATCTCTTGCTAAACCTCAAGTCTGCTCCAAAGTCTTGCCCAAACGTTTTTTGACATCTTGGTGCCATCGCCTTTTTGGTCTGTTTCTGCCACTCTTTCTCGGCACCATTCATTCCATTACCAATCTATCAAGACCGTTGTGCCTTTTGATGTGACGAAAGCATTTTAATTTTCTGTTCATGACGGAATTTAGGAACCAGTTCTCTTCGATGTCCAACTCTT
This sequence comes from Ariolimax columbianus, assembly GCA_036924085.1. NCBI lineage: Eukaryota > Metazoa > Mollusca > Gastropoda > Stylommatophora > Arionidae > Ariolimax > Ariolimax columbianus. The sequence continues at coordinate 29,535,199 of JAVGWX010000003.1, forward strand.
ATCGAATGTCTGCATTCTTATTTTTTTCGATCAATGGTCTTCTGATGACCTTCCTTTTACATTGCGACTCTAAGGACTCGATTCTCTTCCTTGAGGTTTGGGTAACTGTCCATGTTTTGCAGTCATATGCTGCCACGGAGCACAGATTGTTCACATTTGTTGGTTTGATGGTGTTCTGTCATAGTTTTCTCAGATTGTGAGGCTTCTGCAAATCGTATTCTGATTTCCTTTGAGCAGTCGCCATTGTTGACAATTCTGGAGCCCATATACTTAAAGTTCGTGACCTGTGCTATTGCCACATCCCTGAATTTGAATTTATGTTGACTTCTGGTTTTGTCGGCCGGTAATAATCTTTGTGCTTTTTTGTGTGTGCGTAATTACAAAAAAGGTTTTGATCTTCACTGCATCTCCACTACGGCTGCAATTAGCTGCTCTAAGCCCTTGTACTGTTTGATAGTATCACATAATTTGTCTGCGTACCTTAGCCTTAGGATCTTGTATCTGCCCATTGTAAAAGGAGCGTAACTTTTCATATTCTCTTCTTCTCTAAAGTTCTTCATTATGCACTCGCCACAAACGTCAAATAGGTAGGGAGAGATCCCCACAGGAATAGTCCAATAATGGTTTAGTCTAAATCTCTGGTAGATTCATAAGGAAACAATCACTACAGCAAGCAGATTATAACAACCGGAAGGCATGCAATATACAAGATAGTACTATGGTAATTCAGTAAGCAGGTCACCCATTGAAATGGGATAGATGGCAAATGTAGTTGGAAGTTTCTGAAGGTGTCATTATGGGGCAGCAATATACAGCGTTGTGATTACTGTAGATAGCAGACGTTAGGTGTCGAAAACAGGTGAGCAGCTTACATACAAAATGGCACCAATGTGCACAAAGTATACAATCAAACAATAGCGTGCTGTTTAGCGATTGTTTGTTGTTGTTGGGCAAAATGACTTTCTACTAAATATATACAAAAGGAAGTTTTTTTCCTATTTACGATGAAAAGTGTTTGTCCCTGTAAAGCCGTGCATGTATAACGCAGGCGATACATTTACTAAAAGACGCTCAAATGTTGCTGATGAACCCCGACCTAGTCGGTCTGTTCATAATGCATCAGAAGTATATGCGCGGCGAGTGGGTGAAATGATTGAAACTGACAGACTAGAAAAGAAAGACAGTGTAGTATCTGCAATATGATATTTGCATGGTTTAGCCTACACAATAATGCGTGATCCCACCTTCACGATATAGGTTAGACGACTGACGAAAAGGTTGAACGCGAAGTGCAAATTTGACTGAGACAGCAGACCAAAGACTTCTATGCTGCAAGCTTTGGTGAACTGATAAAGTGATTCAATATGTCTATCAATGTTGGTGGGCATTCGGTTGTCAAATAAGAGACAAAGTGAGTGTAATAATACATTATTTTCTAACTTCGTTTTTTAAAGGCGTTGTGTGACCTATTTACTGACGTCCTAGTAATGAAGAAATAAATGCCGCCTTCGGATGATTCTAACACAGTCAGACTAAGTGTTAATGTTAGTTTTCTCTAAGGAGAAGAAATCGCATGCAAAACATCATTTGGACATCACAAACAGAACTGCAAATAAGTTGGTTAGAATAATGAAGCTTTAATGGAGAGAGAAATGTTTTTATTTAAACAGAAATGTATCATTGTCACAACCACTTCGTTATATTCTAAATGTAACCTTTACGTTGTCATCTTTCTGTAAATCCATGTCTCTCCTTAAATCGTTTTCACTCCATATCTCTCTCATCATATCTTTCTCTAATAACATATCTCTCTCACTCCATGTCTTTCTCACTACATATCTCTCTCACACATAACTCTCTCACTCCATATCTCTCTCATTACATATCTCTCTCATTCCATATCTCTCTCACACATAACTCTCCCACACCACATCTCTCAAACACATATATCTTTCACACCAATTCTCTCTCACATCATTTCTCTCTCACGTCATATATATCTTACTCAAAATCTCTCTCTCTCTCTCGATATGACTCTAGCGCGACCTATCTTCACTTTATTTTTCTAAATTCATCTCTTTCTCACTACATTTTTACCTGGCGTCATCTTTCTCATTCCATCTGGCTGTCCATTGCTCTCTCTTCATCTCCGTCACGCCAACTTTCTCACTCCACCTCTCATCTTTTATATATATATATATCTTTCGCATTTCATTTTTAGCTGACTCTTCCTCTAACTGACGTCATCTCTAAGTGACTCCACATCTAGCAGACTCCTTTTCTAACTGGCTCTGTCTAGCTAATTCCACTTTCAGCTGACTCCCTCTCTAGCTGACTATATATATCTGACTTCCTATTTAGCGTACTCCATCTCTAGCAGACTCCCTATCTAACAGACTCATTATCTAGTTGAATCCCTGTCTGACTCCCACTTTACTGAATTTCTAGCTGACTCCATCTTTAGCAGGCTCCATTTGTTCTGCCTATATATCCAACCGTTTCTTCCTTCATATCTTGTTGCCCCACTGCCTATATAACCAACCGTTTCTTCCTTCATATCTTGTTGCCCCACTGCCTATATATCCAACCGTTTCTTCCTTCATATCTTGTCGCCCCACTGCCTATATAACCAACCGTTTCTTCCTTCATATCTTGTTGCCCCACTGCCTATATAACCAACCGTTTCTTCCTTCATATCTTGTTGCCCCACTGCCTATATATCCAACCGTTTCTTCCTTCATATCTTGTTGCCCCACTGCCTATATATCCAACCGTTTCTTCCTTCATATCTTGTTGCCCCACTGCCTATATCGCTGACTTCTCGTCCTTTCATTACTCTCACTCCCCTTGAGTTCCCCCTCTATCGTTCCTTCCTTCTTTTCTCCCCTCATCTGGATCTCCATTTCTTACTCAGTAATATTTATTCATATCCTCTACCTAACAAACCTTTCTTTCCCTTCCGCCCTTTCTTCTCCCATCTTTCCCGATCCCTCAATGCCCCATAACTCTTCCTCCGTCCACCCTACTCCCTCCCTAAATTATGTTGACTCGTTTCTTCAGCCTCACTAACACCTGATTCTCCGTCTTCCCAGCACCAATCTTCCCTCTTGCAAGTAAAATAACATTATCCTGTTAGTTGTGGTCGAATCCTGGTGATGAGGTCGGCTCTCGTGAACTAGGCATTATTTAGTCTAATCCTGGTGATGAGGTCGGCTCTCGTGAACTAGGCATTATTTAGTCTAATCCTGGTGATGAGGTCGGCTATCGTGAACTAGGCATTATTTAGTCTAATCCTGGTGATGAGGTCGGCTTTCGTGAACTAGGCATTAGTTAGTCTAATCCTGCTGATGAGGTCAGCTCTCGTGAACTAGGCATTAGTTAGTCTAATCCTGGTGATGAGGTCGGCTCTCGTGAACTAGGCATTAGTTAGTCTAATCCTGGTGATGAGGTCGGCTTTCGTGAACTAGGCATTATTTAGTCTAATCCTGCTGATGAGGTCATCTCTCGTGAACTAGGCATTATTTAGTCTAATCCTGGTGATGATGTCGGCTCTCGTGAACTAAGCATTATTTAGTCTAATCCTGCTGAAGGCATTATTTAGTCTAATCCTGGTAATGATGTCGGCTCTCGTGAACTAGGCATTATTTAGTCTAATCCTGCTGATGGCATTATTTAGTCTAATCCTGCTGATGAGGTCATCTCTCGTGAACTAGGCATTAGTTAGTCTAATCCTGCTGATGAGGTCGGCTCTAGTGAACTAGGCATTAGTTAGTCTAATCCTGCTGAGGAGGTCATCTCTCGTGAACTAGGCATTAGTTAGTCTAATCCTGCTGATGAGGTCGGCTATCGTGAACTAAGCATTATTTAGTCTAATCCTGCTGATGGTATTATTTAGTCTAATCCTGCTGATGAGGTCATCTCTCGTGAACTAGGCATTAGTTAGTCTAATCCTGCTGATGAGGTCGGCTCTCGTGAACTAAGCATTATTTAGTCTAATCCTGCTGATGACATTATTTAGTCTAATCCTGCTGATGAGGTCGGCTCTCGTGAACTAGGCATTATTTTGTCTAATCCTGATGATGTAGACGGCTCTCGGGAACTAGGGATTATTTAGTCTAATCCTGATGATGTAGACGGCTCTCGTGAACTAGGGATTATTTAGTCTAATCCTGCTGATGGTATTATTTAGTCTAATCCTGATGATGTAGACGGCTCTCGTGAACTAGGGATTATTTAGTCTAATCCTGATGATGTAGACGGCTCTCGTGAACTAGGGATTATTTAGTCTAATCCTGCTGATGGCGTTATTTAGTCTAATCCTGCTGATGGCATTATTTAGTATAATCTTGATGATGTAGACGGCTCTCGTGAACTAGAGATTATTAGCCTGTCTACCCTGATAACATAAGTCTGCTATATCTGCAGTTCAATTACCGATATCATTTAGAAATGCGTACATTTCAATCCGCGAACTCAATTACCCGTACGCATATGATTATTTCCTTGTTAGCTTCATTCACGGCATAGAGAGACCATGGTAGCTGGAGCCTGCAACAGTACACATTACTCTTGCACTAGTGGTGTCTTCGGCATTAAAATGTATTTTTAAAATGCTTTGGAGCAGGCTTCATGAAGGGTCAGTTGTAGTTATTGGTCCTATACTCGGGCTGGAGTCAAAAGGAATAATAAAAAAAGTCTCATGTTGGTTATTGCACTTGTTACATTCTACATAAGATTCGGAAGTTGATCCAGAGCGAATGGTTTAATTGGGAGTGAAACGAGAGGCAGCGAGGAATGAACACCACAGCGTAATCCAAAGACGTCTGGTTAACCAGCACAGGACCGGAACAGTCAGTCATCGCGTGCTGGCAAACATACTGAGGATGCGATCTCAGCGCGTATGGATTTGTTCCGAGTGCAGTGAAGATGATCTGACCACTAACTGATCTCTGCTTCACACATGAACAGTTCGCACTTTGTGAGATGTGCAGTGTCTATCTAGTGATCTCTCATTCACACATGAACAGTTCGCACTTTGTGAGATGTGCAGCGTCTGTCCAGTGATCTCTCCTTCACACATGACCAGTTCGCACTTTGTGAGATGTGTAGTGTCTGTCCAGTGATCTCTCCTTCACACATGACCAGTTCGCACTTTGTGAGATGTGTAGTGTCTGTCCAGTGATCTCTCCTTCACACGTGAACTGTCGACACTTTGTGAGATGTGAAGTGTCCAGTATTCGTGGGGTGGGGAATGGGGCTTCTACCATGAAGATATTTTGAAAATATAGTCTCAAAATATATTTTTTTGTTTTACATTGTCTTACAGAACTCAAGAATGTGACTTTTGTATAGAAGACTGGCATTGAAACATGCGAGCTGATTGTTCTGTATTCACCGTCTGCTTTGACGATAGCTATCGATACAGCTGTCTTTAAGCTAGACACCCTATACACGATAATACTGGTAATGTGATACTGTTGAATATATCAATGTATATGTGCTTTTTGATGTGAAATTAGGTTGGAATTTCTGTTCTAGAGTTCGAGGTAAAGTCGTTGGGTAACAAAACCGTCCTTCAGTGTCTATATAAAGACAGATTCGAGATGACTTGATACAGGTTTGTAAGATAATCAACGGAATTGTTCACTTAGACTATAACACTATTTTCCAAAACATAGCTGGTTACAAAAACAAGAGGACACAGCTACAAACTAATTTAAACAAGATCCAGATGAGATATTGGGAAATATTGTTTTAAGTCAGAGTGGTGAATGCTTGGAATGCATTGCCACAGGAAGTAGTAGAGGCAGGGTCAATTAATGCATTCAAGAGTAGATTTAATGCGAATAGGCTTTTTTTAAGAACGTGAATGTAAAAGAAACGGATTGTATACAGGCTCTGCAGAATCTTCTAAACCAGTATAAAGACGTTACGTTAAGTTAAGTTCTCTTATGAATAGTAACGGGTCTCAATGTCCATTCTCATTATTGCAGGTTGTTTTCATGTATGCATCGTTCTTGACTTGTGTGATCTACTGCACTGACCGTGTTGAGTTTCACGGTTTTGGAAAAGCTGATATGCTTTCCTCGTGAGCATACATAGCCATTACCAACCAAAACATGTCAGCCACCTTTGGAGTACACCACTTCAAAGCCAAATCATCCTGAACAAGGCTATGCGCTCTAGCTATGTTCACATCTTTCCTGCTTACTTTATGTTTGTCTCGAGTTCCCTTTTCCATGAGACTGCTTCTACTTCCTTTGTATTGTGAATTCCAGAACACAGACTGTCGTATAATATTATCATCAAGTTTATTCAATGTGTGTAACTCTATGTTCCATTGATATGTGAATGATTCTTTCCAGCAGTTCCACGTGTAATATTATTATACAACCTCAGTCACTGTATTCAACGCAGGCTCTCATTAATGCAAGCTAACTTTTTTCATTGTTCTATGCGTTGGCCTCAATGAACGGACTTTACGTTAAGGTTTAATGTTTTTACTTTTGTATTGGACTTCAGTTCTTGTGATTTCCATAAGTTTCCCAAAGAAGGTAAAGTTTTTCTCGCCGTTTCTATTCTTGTTTTTGATATCTTTATATGTACCTTCTACTCTGTCGATATTGGTACCAAAACATTGTAGGAATATATTTCTCGACACAATATGATTGTCGTAAGTTGTATTTATTCTTATATCCTTTGTGAGCATCCATAATGGCAAGATTAAATATGAATAAAGAAACATACTAAACTCAAACAATAACAGCTTGTTTGATGGGAGCAGCACAATCAGTGAATTATCAATACACAGATTACAGAAGTTTGGACTCAGACGTGCGTTGTCAAAGAAAAGGAATTGGGATCAAGAATGTGTACAACAAGCGAGCTACAGAAACAATCAGTTTCGATTTCCGCTGCAAAGACAAAAACACGTACGAATCTGCCTTGGGTGTCACAACGTCAATTCTAGTAAACAAAATAGTTAACATTACATAACGTAATGTAACGTTAACGTCTGCGTGTCTAATGTCTGCACATTGGTGTTCATCTGACCACCTAGTCGTCTGACTATCTGTCTGTTTTAGTAAGTGGATATCTCAAATATACAAAACCAACGCAACAGCTTGTAAAGTCTCCATTGTCGCTATCTTGTTATCTGTGGTTATGCTATATCAATACAAGATGAATATCTAACGGTTTACAATTTAATTCAACTAACACAAATTCAAACCTGTCTCGAAATAGCGTTGCCTCTAGCCTTTTTCTATATGGTGTTTGTTTTCTTCGTACTCCTATCCTCGGATTAAACAAGCAATTCTTTTTATATTCCTATATCATTTGTTATTCGTCCATCACGAATGATGAAGACTTTTTCTTTTTTCGTTCATCCAGTCCTTTCAGTTGAGTATTCTGTGAGTCGTGGTTGTGGATGAGTGTGAAGATCGCTGACCTATCCCATATGGGATCTGCATACTCGCAGACGGTGAGAGTTCATGGGCTGTTCTAGTCTGTCTCCATTGTTCTGCTGCAACCTTTTTGGATGGCTCACATGATGCTGCTCCTCTGCGGAGAGCTGTGCGTCAGGTTGTACGGTCTTGCGCAGCATCTTTCCATGTTTCGGGGTTTATGCTGAAGGCCTTTAGAGACGTTTTTAGTGTGTCTTTAAAGCGTTTTTGTTCCTCCAGGGAGCGATTGCACTTCTGCATCTCGTCATAGAAGATTATTTTTGCCAACCGATAGTCGGACATGCGAACAACATGACCCGCCAAGCTAATCTTTGATGTATTGTTGTCCTTTCTTTCGAATCAAAAAGTCTGATCAATACTCAATGACAAATGGACATCTTGAGTTTGAGAGTCTTCTACCGTAGAGAGATTAGACCACATTGTTAATTACCTCTTTCAGTGTGGCAGTGAAATATTCTTGTCTCTTTCCCACCCATAGCCTCTCGAAAACTACAAGGTTACAGTATTGTAGCCAATTATGTGTATATTCAACAACATAGATCTCACTTCCAAAATGCCATATCAACCACATGAATTCAAGTTATACTACAAATAATCTAAAGAAAAAAAATGTAGATGAGTCTCCAGTAGCGCCTCTACAGAACATACCGGCATACTTGCTAATATACCTATATTTGAAATGTGATTTTTGTTTTCCTTTATCTATTTATAAGGTTTGGAATGTCTTTATTTATTAATCGTTGACTGTTGACATTTGTACTTTAGTTAATGTTGTTTCCTTCCAATGTTATATTTAAACGGAGTTTATTCTTTACACTTTCCATTCCTTCTTCAATGTTGGAAACATTGACATTGAGTAATATTATGATCTTTTTTGCGTTTTTTATTATTTTTTTTATTATTGGAAGCGATGAGTTACATCAGAGCCAGGTGAAACATGCTGATCAAAGTGAGATCGGAAAGTAACATCAGGGCCAGGAGAAACATACTGGTCAAGGTGAGAGCGAAGAGTAACATCAGGGTCAGGCGAAACATATTGAGCAAGGTGAGAGCGAAGAGTAACATCAGGGTCAGGCGAAACATATTGAGCAAGGTGAGAGCGAAGAGTAACATCAAAGTCAGTTGAAACATATTGATTAAGAGTGACATCAGGAGCAAGTGAAACTTATTGATCAAGGTGGGAGCGAAGAGTAAGATCAGACATAGTCAGTTGAAACATACTGAGCAAGGTGAGAGCGAAGAGTAACATCAGACATAGTCAGTTGAAACATACTGATCAAGGTGAGAGCGAAGAGTAAACATCAGGGTCAGGTGAAACATACTGATCAAGGTGAGAGCGAAGAGTAACATCAGGGTCAGGTGAAACATACTGATCAACAGGGGTTGACAAATTTTAGGGTAGCTCACCAGTCCGTAAAAAGTTTCACCAGTCAGGATGGTCGGACCACAGGCATGCAATTTATTTTAACAAATTTAAACCAGGCACTAATTCACTTTTGTTTCTACATAACAATGCGTACCAAATCATACTATATTGTACTACTTACACCGTATTAGTCTATTTCTTCTCATAAGAAAATGCACTGCTGTCAGAGGCATGGCGTTTGTGTCCTTGTACATGCTTGGTAGTTTTAGCACTGTAGTACCATTTATTGATGGTTTTAGTAGGTTTAAATTGTGATAGTGGAGATTCAATTAGATTCACCACATTAAGCTAGCCTATGTGCAATCTATTCAAATCGTAATATCATTAATAATCGTGTGAAAGACATAATGTAGTAACAATGAAAAACGTAATTAACAATTAAAGACGGATATTTGTTTTACTCGTCAATGAAAAATGTTACTCGTCACAGAAAAGCAGACGAGCGCGTATGTCAAGCTCTGCTGATCAAGATCCCACCTTAATTTATCGTAGCGCTCCTTGAAACAGGCAGGCTGTGTCATGACAGACTGGCTAACAATGTGAGGATAGACTAGTGGGGTCAGCTTACTGAGGAGCCTCGCATTGCACTACGGCCAGACGGACGGGTCCGCCTTATCAGGTAGGCCTCTGGATGTAAAAAGAGCCACTGTAACCCGTCACCACCGAAACGAAGTTCAGAATTAAATTAACAACCACAATCTCTTACTGCAATGCCGACCACGGTTCGAGACACAAGAAAAGGCTATGCGTGTAGAACAACTGTTTAACTGCGTGACAATGTTACATCTTTAGGATCTCCACTTCCAAAAATCAATTTTAAAGAACTTCAGTAAGGGTTCTCTCTGTTCTGGCCGAGGGCTATGTGAATAGTTCTCTCGGCCATATGGGCTCATTTGAGGACTCTGAACGGTTTATTGTTAATTTGAAGATGGAAATAAGGACCCACTACTAACATTAATTAGTAGTTCCTGTCTGGAACAGCCTTGAGGAGATATAGTTGACAAGTTAAGGTCATCGTGTGTCACACAAATAACGAGACACTCTAAAAGCCCTCTGTGATATTTTTAGGATAGACGTGATCAAGTATTGCTGACATAACCAGCCTTAACAACTTCGTTCTGGAGAAACAAGCTTCAATATCCGTGACAGGGACAATTATATTTCATCATTCTGACAGGGCCACACAAACAACACACGTTAGTTGGTCAAACCACGTGGCGAGGTTAGGGTATGGATAAACGACATCACTGCACTCGTGCAGACACACATGTAATATTTTTTCAGCAAATGATGAAAGGTATTAGGGTTGTCGGTATTTGTTGGTTACTGGCTCTAGGTTGTCTTATTTTGCTCTATCACGCGTTATTTCCTGCTATACCCATGTTTGATGTAGCAAAATTAAATAGGTTATTGAACCGTAAACAGATCAGTTTTATTTCGAATTAGTAGTCAATGGGGTATTTCTTTTGAGAACGAGTTGTGTGTAAAGTAGTTGTTACGAGAAATAGTAGCGAATGATGTGTTTATATTACAAACGCGTAGGCCATGAAGTAGTTATATTAAGAATTAGTAGGCCGTGAAGTAGTTATAGTAGGAACTAGTGGCCGTGAAAAAGTTATATTAGAAACTAGAAGGCCCCGAAGTAGTTATGTGAGAAACTAGTAGACTATGGAGTAGTTATATTAGGAACTAGAAGGCCATGAAGTAGTTATATTAAGAACTAGTAGGCCATGAAGTAGTTATATTTGGAACTAGTAGGCCATGGAGTAGTTATATTAGGAACTAGTAGGCTATGAAGTAGTTATATTAGGAACTAGTAGCCCATGAAGTAGTTATATTAAGAACTATTAGGCCATTAAGTAGTTATAGTAAGAACTAGTAGACCGTGAAGTAGTTATATTAGGAACTAGTAGCCCATGAAGTAGTTATATTAGGAAATAGTAGGACATGAAGTAGTTATATTAGGAACTAGTAGACCATAAAGCAGTTTTATAAGAAGGTAAGATATGAAGCCGTTCTACCTTAACCTAATCAATGGAGTAGTCCAGGGAGCGGTTCTATTGAGAAGTAGTCAGCTGGGTATGGGGACTGCATTTAGACAACCATTTTCAGCAAAAAGTCGTCTGATATTTGTTGTCTCTGACATTTTCTTTTTTTTGTGATCACCAGCTCAGATGTTTTGATGTTGTTTAAATGAAGCAAGTATTTACTTATTTGTTCACTATCGATTTATTCTGTTTTTATCAACTGTAAAATTGAGATCTTGTACACATGGAATTCTGTTACTTATGTATATCATATTTTAGAGGCAACACTATAACTAGTTGTATGAGATTCTATCTCAAGAATCTGTCAGTTAGACAAGCACTTCTTTCACATCAGCTCATAATCCTTTAATAGGAAAGACTGGCGTATCTAGGAGGAAGTATTGTTCAACTAGACCTGAGACTCTACACATTGTAACAGCAGATTTTAAAAACAAACACGAAAGTTAGTACCAGACATAAGACGTTATCATGATATGTTCTCTCATTTTATTTCTTCTTCTTTTTCTTCTTCTCCTACTTCTTCTCCATTGTTTTCGTCTTCGTCTCCTTCTTCTTCTTTATTGCATGCGTTAAAATTAATCTGTTTCCCTAGATATTCAGGACGAAGTTCACAGTCATTTCCAGTCTGCCAAACAATTTTACGCTGTAATACAAATATGTACTCTGACATACACATAGATGGACTATTGTCTGAACATTTCATAAAGAAAGATTTTAGTTGTTTCTACCAAAAATCTTCTCAAACTGCGGTGGACCAGCTGGCGTCATAGCTGGATGGGGAAACTAGAATTAGTTCCCAATTCTAACTTTACACTTCCAAGGCATGCGCAACATTTAACATCCTTCAGCAACAGACTGCTCGCGACGGCACTGTTTCTGCAAAGACAAGATCGGGTGAATGCAAGTCTGGTGTTCCAAAACCAGAATGATCTGGCTCTGGTTAGATGAAACCCGTAAACCACAGGCAGTAATTCATATTGAAGAAAAAGCACATCGACATCTTGTGACATGCGGCTTGTCATGCCGTCTTGCGATATCAAAGGCTAGGGAGAGCTAACAGCGATAAAAAGATATGCCGAAACGGGATGTGCCGGATCGAATGGTGCAGATATTACATTTCAATTTCAAATTACGACACAGCGTAACTTACGCTAACACGAGCTAAACAAAAGAAAAACTGATAGATTAAGACGAAGACTTAAGAAAAATAGGAAACAGACGAAGAAGAAGTAGAAGCAGGAGAAGTAAATAATTACGGCTACATTCAAAACCATCAGGAGAAAGATATGTTAAAAATTGTAATGTGAGATGAGTTTAATAGAAGTTGACCTTGCAGGATTTAGTTTAGATCTGTTGTAGCCCAGTGTGATGGTTCGATAGCGTTTTGTTCAAGCGTACGTCAGAATTGTTTATATTTGAGACAGAGTAAACACGAGTAAGAAGAGCGGTAGAGGAGAACGAGCTCTTACTTGGAACCCTAGTATTTAAACAGGCAAACTATGCCTTCTGCCACGTAGCCGAAGCTATCCGTAGTACGTTCTTTTTGTGATATTTTACTGCCTGCGGTGTACTAGACCTGGGTAAATGTAGGTCGCGAGTTGGGTAGGAATTTATTAATCTTTATAAATATTTTCCTGGAAAGTGGCCAACAACCTTCTCGTTTAGATTGTCAACTGATAATGCTTTTTTTACGTGTAAACACAGGACCGTCGAGCTTTTCGTCAATCTACCTTATGACTAGGCCAGGGTCTCACCCCCATCTTTGAGATCAGGCTTGCTTGAAACTTGCTGAATTCGAAACCCAACCGCTTTAGTTCTCGAGAGTCAAGTCACTTACCTCACAGCTATAGTGATATTTAAGCTCTGTTTTTAATTGGAAAACGTCATTCACAAACACATAGTCACAAATTGCTTCTTTGTACAAACATTCACTGATTTAATACAATATAAAAAATTTAATTCTGGGAACACCAAATTTCACAACCCTGTTTCCTCATCCACAAAATCAGAACCTGAAACAAGTAAACACTCATTATCATTGGACGAGGAAAATGCGTCTTGTTGACGTTGCCATGGGGATTTGGCCCGATTTGCCAAAACTGTCCGGAAGGCACCGACCGACTGTTGTGATACCAGGATTGCCTGAAGCGGTGTTCGTTCATTTAGTTTGGGCGTTTGCTTCTTCCTCTCATCTTCTAAGAGCTCGCTATCGTCGGGGAATCCGTCATCGTCGTTTTCATCGTCGTATTCTTCAGCACTGACATTCGTGAGGTTGTCGTAGTTCAGGTTGGCTCTGCCATGTATACAAGTATGGCCGGTGGCTGATGTGTCTAACCCCGTATCTGTACTGGCTTCATCGTCAGCCATGTTTTCTTGACCGTGGACTCCTAAAGATACAATTGGTTACGTCTGTAGTCAGCTATTACAAAAATGATTGAGACAGATACACATATCACTGTAGCTACCGCCTATATGTTTAGACTTTAACTACACAAATGTTTAAAGAAAAACAGGCGAAGGCTATCTAAAGCAGATAATATCGCCAGGAATGGTTAGATACTTCATTACGGAAGGACTCAACTTTTTCTGATGTTGTGGCCTGTCTCACTGTCTTGAATCAAAGACAAAGGCAAAGGCCGCCGTACATCGTAGACGATGAGTGCATAATTAATTTTGCTAGCGCTATTTTTAGTAAGGATTAACAGCGCTACATTTTATCCTCACTCCCTCGTCTCGAGTCGCCCGACCCCAGTGGCAAGTCAAGGACAAGACGACTAGGGAGCGACTACGAGATGCAGGGGACTCCACATCAAGCACCCGTGAAAAAGACGGCGGAGTCCGGAGTCGAACCCACACCACCTGATCATGAAGCCGACGGCCTAACCACTTCGCCACACAGATCCTGACCAGGTACTAATTTATGTCTGGATAGACAGGAGCATGTCGATACCAGGGGAGAAGGTGGGGGTGATTATCGAATCATGTACCATTGCAATGAAAAGCAAAAGCTCCGACTACTTAGTCACTCGGACGCTTGTATCTTAAAGGTAAGCTTATATGTAAATTAATCTATAAACGTTTCTTTGAAATGATAATAGCAATGATTTAGATAATAATGTTATCAGTTCTTATTTCACCTGTGCTTCTATAGAGGCGGATGCCCGTATGCAGGTCCCAGCTCTGGCATGAGCTGACTGTAGCCGGAGGAGGATCTCCTGCTTAGCGGGCTAGGCTCGAGCAGCTTATTACTCTGTTACGTTGGGACAGGTGCCGCGGAGAATGGTTAACCGATGTGTGAGTGCATCTTAACAGACTCACACATTATAGCAAAGTAGACCCGCAGCCTATCTTGCGCCATCTATGCTGCTCTAAACAAACCACCTACCCATGACCGGTGTTATGCCGGGTCACACAGTTAGTTGCCTCTTACGATACCTCTCTGTAGGGCAGTGGTGCTATTCTTGACCTTGTCATACATAAAGATCCCGGCGGACCAGATAATAATGTTGACAATATGAATTCTTCGTTTCGATATCTCGGTCTACGAGGAGGAAATAAAACAACCACTGCACTCCATTGCATATCTTAAAATGCGACAGATCAAGGCTGTGCTTGATGTTAGCAATCTCAACATATACCAAAGGAGTACTGCTACAGAAACCAAAACTCATGGAGCACACATTGTTTTGACACAGATTTCCTGCTCGAAGTCTTTCACTGTGGTCATCCTCAGCTCGATAATGTAGAGCAAGAATTGATGTTAGTTTGCGAGCATTGCTTGTTATGTTGTTGATTAAGTGCACGATTTCATTTAACGTCTTTATACTAGTTTAGAAGACTCGGCAGAGTTTGCATACAACCAGTTTCATTTAGTTTCTCTTGTTCTAAAAACTATGCGAATTTATTCTTGAATGCATTAATCGTCCCTGCCTCCACTACGTCATGTGACAAAGCATTCCAAGCATTTACCACTCTCTGGCTAAAAAATATTTCCTAATATCTAATCTGGACCTTTCTTTAGTTAATTTGTAGCTTTGCCCTCTTGTAGTAAATTGTATTTTTTTAAAAACATGTTAAAGTCTAATTGATATGAAATAAAGTATACTTGTCTATATCATATAGTAATCTTGTTTATTTATCACGCGTATAAAAAAAACACCATGTAATTACATGTTAAGAACTGTTGGATAAATCAATTTTAAAAAAGAAGCAATTGCACAAACAAAATAAAAACAAAAATAGCCAACAGGAGAAAAAATACTTTCTCATCTATAAACAACCAGCATTGATTATTTCAACTTCTCGCTCCAAAAAAACATACGGCAACGACCACAGATGGTCCCTTCAAGGGAAGCCTGTTTGCCATCATGGCTTTGAAAGCATGAAAGTTGCTGATTATCAGAGAAGAAACCCATTCGCACGAGCTGCAGGATTGATGAACGGTTAATATTATCTTTGCTTTATGCTATTCAACTTTCATTTTGCGAAAGAAACCATCTTTCAGGCGTAGTCTTATTGGTTGTATCAAGGCACGCGAGTCCTACAACGATAGTCGGTTCCCAGGATGGTCATCGCCATAAAGAACCTTTTATTTAAAAAGGCTGTGCACCGAGTGAGCCATAGGGCTGTTGGAGTAGTAGGTGAAGTAGTTTCAAGTCGCTCGTACCAAGTTATTTCTTCTGGTAGCGAGGGGCCTTAAGAAATTTGACCAGAGTCCTCTTAGGGATATTGCAATTGATGTCTTGTCATTGGTTAGGTTGCTCAAATTCGGACCGTTTCCATCTGCTTTGAGTAGGTCTGAGGTGGGGATCTTGGTCAGTATGTTTCACCTCACTCTGACATTAGCCGTTTTCAGTATGTTTACCTGACCATGAAATGAGCTTTAGGTCGTATATTTCACCAGCTCCTAATATGAGTCTTTGTCAGTATGTTTAATTGACCAATACAAGGGTATTAGTATGTCTCACCTGACCCTTATGTGAGATTTTGCCAGTACGTTTAACCTAACCCCTGTGTGAGATTTTGTCAGAATGTTTAAGCTGACAAATACATGGTCCTTAGTCAGTATGTTTCACCTCACTCTGACATGAGCCATTGTCAGTATGTTTCACCTGACTCATATTATTTGTTGCTCCTTCAAAACCCTTTAACATCTAGATTGTGTATGTTTTAAATTAAGGAAAAATGAAAAATATAGTCTGCACACTGTGCATTGACAGTTAGAACAAACGGTCTTTATTTCTCAAATCTATCGGTCTTCTTGTCCTTCTCCAACTGACACTCGCACCAGAAGCAAGCACAGTTATGGTAGTTTTAATTTAAATTACATGTAACATCACACTGGACATTGGGCACATTATGGTCTGTATAAATGCATAGGGGAAATATTTTATTTAAAATGTGATTCCAACGTGTATTGCCATTGCTAGTGTAGGCTGGAAGGATTATAGGAATGGTAAATATAGACCGCTTGCGCCTGCAATCACATCGCAGTAAACAGGTTATAATTTTATTTGTTACTCCTATAGGAACAAACCTAAACCTTATCCGAGTTTTGAACTCCTGTGCTCTTGATCAGAAAGACTGCATCCTTGCCCCTGAGTCACATTTTCCTCTGTCAACCTGGACATATTACCTAACTTCGAGCTTGTAAATATATCAACTTGACAGTTTAGGCGCACTGGCGATTATGATAATTTTTAGCAATAGCTTCTGTTTTGGTACATAAAAGCTTGCACACATCTTATTTAAGGCCTATACGAATGTGTAATATGTCTCAGAATTAATGAACTAGTTGAAACATGTGACATGAATGCTTCTAGATCTGATGTTGTTCGTTCGTCGTAATCGATGTGAACCACTTTGTAAATATCCATTGTTCGCATGAGTTCGAAGATGGCTAAATAAGACAATCGGAGCCCGGAATTGTCTGTCACATTTAGTACAATGAAATAGGGGACACACACCAACACCCCCCCCCCCTCCCCCCACCCCCATCGCCGAGGTTGAAGAAGGGCTGATGTGAGCCAACTTGCTGAGCGATCGTCTGTGTACTACATTCTCATTTATTCTGGATGCCTCATGTCTATGTACACCCTCAGAAATAATGCTGTGCCAGTTGTGCTATTGGTGGCGATTCTTTCCCATTCATCATGGCTAAAACCGCACTGGATTAGTGATTTCTAACGCGTGTCCTTGTACTGTTTCCTCTGACCCCACTTGCTCTCTTGTCATTTTGCAGTTCACCATAGAGCAGCTCTTTTGATAGACGTTGATCCGATATGCCTACCACATGATCATTGTAATGCATTTAGACAAGTTTAAAGTAATCAGAAATAGCATGGGTTAACTATAGGGAAATCGTGCTTAACAAATCTGTTTGAATGCATATAGCAGGTTACTAAAATTATAAATAAACGGAGCCAGTGGATGTTGTTTATCTAGATTTTTGGCTTTTGATAAAGTACCACATCAAAGAATATTTAGTACGTTAAAATCATATGCAATAGGTGGGGAAGTTGTCAAATGGATTGACAATTGGTTAATGTGATGGCGGCAGAGAGTTGGCATAAATAAGGAGTACTCTTAGTGGTGTGAAGTAAAAAGGAGAATGCCACAGGACTCGGTTTTGGAACTAATTTTTGTTCTTGACATATATAAACGATATCGGATCAAAGATTGCAAAATTCACGAATGTCACAAAAATATGCAGGAGTTTGTCATCTAAAGCAGAAGTGGATATAATGAGACCGGAATGAGATCAAATTTGGTATGTGAGCTTTGCAAATGGAGTTTAAAGAAGATACATGTACAGTCATCCACATGGGTAGATCCAATATGGAACATAATTACAGAATGGACAAGGACAATATTAGAATCATTGAAAAGGAAAGGGACTATAATAGATCATACAGGTAACGTGAGTGAGTAAGTCCAGATAGCAGTGAATAAGGCAAATGCAATGTTAGGTATGATTAAAAGAGATATTAAACATAGGAACAAGGAAGTGATTATCAAACTGTATAAAGCATTAGTTAGAACTAGATTAGAGTGATGTGTACAGGTGTGGAGTCCTTGTCGTAGAGGGGATATAAACATGATGGAAAGGATACAAAGGAGAGCGACAAAGCTGATTAGTGGGATTCCAGAATTACAGTTATGAGGACAGTCTCAGAAAAACGGGCTTACAGTATTTAGAAAAGAGAAGAATTCGAGGTGACTTAATACAGGTTTATAAGATAATCAAAGGAAAGGATAAATTAGATTATAACAAGTTTTTATTTTACAAAATGCAAAGACCTACAAGAACAAGAGGGCATAGCTGCAAAATTAACTAATGAAAGATCCAGATTAGATAGTAGGATACATTTTTTTTAGTCAAAGAGTGCTGAATGCGTGGAATGCATTGTCACGGGAAGTAGTGGATGCAAGGACAATTAATGTATTTAAGAATAAATTGGAAGCGCATAACATGATTAGAGCAAGGAAATCTAAATGAAACTGGTTGTATACAGACTCTGCAAAGTTTTCTAAACCAGTATAAAGACGTTGTTATATTTATTTAGCACCTTGTCCTGCCATCTAATCCTCAGTAGTTTCCGCAGGCAATGCAATGCGACTTTGATGTAGATTCTTCTGCCTGGTGTAGTAACATTCATTTTGCCACGACACATATGCAGCAGACAACTTAACTTAACGTCTTTATACAGGTTTAGAAGACTCTGCAGTCTGTATACAACCAGTATCATTTACATTACCTTGCTCTAAAAGCTATGCGCATCCAATTTATTCTTAAATTCATGAATTGCCTCTGCCTCCACTACCTCCAGTGGCAATGCATTCCAAGAATTCATCACTCTCTAACTAAAAAAATATTTCTTAATATCTATTCTGGGCCTCTCCTTAGTTAATTTGTACCTTGTTCTTGTGGGAGGCTGTATTTTGAAACTTGTTATATTCTTATTTATCCATTCCTCTGATCATCTTCTAAACCTGTATTAAGTCACCTCGAATTCTTCTCTCTTCTAGACACCGTAGGCCAGTTATTCTGAGTCTTTCCTCATAACTGTAATTCTGGAATCCCACTATCATCTTTGTCGTTATTTTTTGTATTCTTTCCAGCATGTTTATGTCCCCTCTATGATAAGGACTCCCCACAATACTCCAATTTAGGTCTAACTAAAGCTTTATACAGTTTGACTATCACTTCCTTGCTCCCATGTTTAGTATTTCTTTTTATCATACCTAACATTGCTTTTGCCTTTTTCACTGCTGCCTGAACTTGCTCACTCGCCGTACCTGTATGATCTATTATAACCCCTAGGTCTCTTTCCTTATCTATTTTTCTAATATTGTTCTTTCCCATTTTGTAATTATGTTCCATATCGGCTGTGAATCATGGACGATTACCAAAACGTCTAGACAAAGAATCGAATCCTTCGAGTCAAAATGTTACACAAAGATCCTCAAAATACACTGGACAGAGAAAAAAAACAAATGTAGACATTCGGCAAGAGTTGAGCATAGAGGAGAACTGGTTTATCAATTCCATTTTGGCTAGAAAATACAAATACTTTGGTCACATTAACAGACACAACGGTTTTGAGAGAACCGTGATGGAAGGTATGGTGCCAAGCAAAAGAGGAAGGGGTAGACCAAGAAGACGATGGCACCAAGATATCCAGGAATGTGTGAGTATGACTGTGACGGAGGCTGGAGTTTTGGCAAGAGAACGAGTTTCTTTCAAACAGACTGTGACGGAAGCGACGTTCTACAAAGGACATGCTACATGATGATGATTGGATCTACCCATGTGGATGACTGCACATTTATCTACATTAAACTCCTCAATATATCCACTTCTGCTTTAAATGAGACACTACTGCATAGTTTTGTGTCATCAGCAAATGTTGCAATCATGGATCCCATATGAATGTTCAAATGGTTTATAAATATCAAGAACAAAATTGGTCCCAAAACCGATCCCTATGGCACTCCACTTTTCACTTCACACCACTCAGAGAACTGCTTATTTATGCCCACCCTCTGCCTTCTTCCTGTTAACCAATTTTCAATCCATTTGGCAACTTCCTCACCTATTCCATGTGATTTTAACTTTCAAAATAATCGCTGATCAGGTGCTCTAGCAAAGGCCTTTGCAAAATCTAGATAAATAATCAGAAGATTGATAAAGAATCAAGGAAGCTGCACAGAGACGAGCGGCACGAAAGGCAAGAGACGAGTTGCCTCCGTTTGACGGTCAGACAGTGTTTCTCTGCCCTTAGCGATAGACGTTTTCGGGCTTGGGTTGGTTTGATCAGCCACCTACGAACCCACTCCAGGATTGACAGATGACAATGAGGTCCTCTTCGGAAACGATGAACAAACAACGTATGTGTGCGACACTCTCCCTTCCATTACCGTTCCATCAAAACCGTTGTGTCTTTTGATGTGGTCAGAGTAATTCAATTTTTTGTTCACGATAGAATTTATGAACCAGTTTTCCCTATATCTAATTCTTGTCAAATGTCTGCATTCTTAATATTTTTGTGTTGGTCCATAGTGTTCTGAAAACTTTTCTATTACATTTCGACTCGAAGACCTCGATTTGTTTGGCTGACTGTCCATGTTTCGCAGCCGTATGCTGCTATGGAAATAACACAAATCCTCAAAATTTTCACTTTTGTTGGTTTGCTGGTATTCTGCCATGGTTTCTTCAAGTTGTGTAGCCTCTGTACTGCCAATCTCCTTCTAACTTTCTTTGAGCAGTTGCCATTGTTGTCACTTTTGGAGCCCAGTTACTCAAAGTTTATGCCATTTTATATTTCACATCCCCGAATTTTAATTTATGTTGACTTCTTATTGTCGGTGGTCATTATCTTTGTTTTGTTTATGTTTGCATATATGTTAGAATAAGTATTGTATATATCCCACATAGAAGCTTGTTCGTAGCATCATATAAGCCATGCAAATCCTTGTTCATTACTCTCCATAATTCTATGTCTGCTGGCATTTTCCGTTTCAGATTCAGTTTGCCATGAAAAAAGGTCAAAGTTCGTTTACCTTATTTGATTATACTTACCCATAAGGCGGTGGTTCTTGTGTTTTCTGTTCTTAGAGCAGCACTTCTCCATAATGGCTTTGTATCCGGCCCTGTACTTGGCCAAGCCGAGGCTGTACAAGAGTGGATTGAGAAGGCCTGGCAAGGACGTAGCAATGTTGGAATACATCAAAGTTGCCTCGCTCACTTGTACGCCAGCCTTCTGCAGCGTCAGCATCACCTGTAAAAATAAAATATTGTCTCGCATTTACAATTTCTTACATTCTCTCAGTAACATCGAAAAACACTTTAATTGATTACGTATAATATGTGCCATGACTTTGAATGAATTAGTACTTTAACTGATTACGTATAAACATGCCATGACTTTGATTGATTTAACTATTTAATTGATTAAAATAATAAAATAAATTACTATATTTTTTTAAATGGAAATGGCTCACAGAACCGATTTTATTGCACATGAGCGCCTTCATATGGACTGAGTTCCTTTCATTGCTGGGTCGACTGGGTGAAGCAATAATACCATGAAGAAACCAACGACACTCACGTTATGTACAACCAGTCTGACGTGATCTGAACCAAGTACGTTGGAATTGCAAACCAAGGGCACAACTCCTAGACCACAAGCGCATGACGTTCTCCAGTAATATAATACATACAGTTGTATCAGTTTACTATGATAACTTCGCTTACGAATCAGGATGCTGGCAAGCACCACAAAATAATGAACACAGAATCGAAATTAGATACTACGTGTATCGATAAAACCAGAAAACAACATATTGACATTGTTGTTTCATGTTAAACATGTCCCCTCCACCCCACCTCCTTAATTTCTCATAATTACTGGTTCTCTAAATAAAAGAGAAAAATCAGTCCGACATTTTTTAGAAAACATAATTTAACTACTGCCACCAGCACATCAACAATAATAGTGACTAATTTGACAGCACAAAACGAATACTATTAACTAACAGCAATTGGTAACCATGTCAGTAGTCCAGCCATGACGACACACGTGAGGCTGTACTGTCTCTTCATGTCATCCAACACAGACAACTCGGCAATATCAGGCACGTTCTCTTCCTCGTGGTACAGCCTGGACTTCCGCTTCCTCTCGTGCTTCATACGATTACTGACCTGTGGTAGTAAACATATTTTAAGAATAACGGGTGTCCTCTATATGACCCGCTGATGGCAGCCCTACATGGATAGTGAAGAGAATAAGTGGATATAACTATATCCACAATACAATGAGAGAACAGCAATCATCATTTATTATCCTGTTCTCTCCACCTAATGAAGCACAGGGTCACACACGCATCTGTCCCCTTACACAGGAATCGTACATCGGAGAAGGTCATCTCTAACAACAAAACGTCCTGTTGCAGTTGAGGCACTGGAGTGTAAAGGGCTAAAGGACAAAATCGTGCACATATCGGCTGACCCCAGCAGAAAACCTCTGCTGCATTTTTCTTTGTTTGAACGTGGATCAACACATTAAAGAGGAGGTCATTAGAAAAAAAACTGGCACGCGAGACAAAGCACTTCATGAGCTGAAACATACGAAAACCATAGAAGGAACATGGAAATGCTAACAGCAATGCAAGTTGGAAAGCTAGAGAACATCAAATATGAAATGGACAGAATAAATGATAATATACTGGAAAGAAAGTTGTGGCGATCCATGATCGTGTACATGACACTTTAATGAATGAGTGTGCGAGTATTTCCAGCGGCAGCTAGTACCACTCGCAACCCTCTTTAATCGCTTTTTATGACTGGACGTTATATTCTTTCCAGTCTTGGTACCACACGAATGAAAGAGGGAGTGAACAATAAAACGGCTTTCATCACGCTTGCCTTTTTGACTGAAATCTGTATCGGAATGTAAGAGTGAGATAGCCAAAGAAAACTTAGAGAAAAGCGGAAGTCAAAGGTTACGCGACGGCCAACAAAAGAAATGTGTGACAGATGCAGCTTTTCCGAGGGAAACCGTCGGCATATATAGTGGATAATATACAAGAGAAGCCGAAATTGAAAAAAAAACGTTGGTAGTTTAAGTTCCAAATAAAGGGGGATAGGATAAAGGGGTAAGAAATTGTAAGAAGAATTGTGTAACAAAACGAAATGTACAAATGCGGGTCTGTACATTAGATGTAAAATATATGCTGGCAGAACTTGATATATTTCGATATGTTATGTTGTGCATCACTGCACTTATGGCAAATCAAAAATTGTTCCGCCTTTGTCAAACAATTGAGAAGGATATGTATACCGAGGATTCCTATAGCTCCCTGGTTGCACACACTCATGTCCCGTCCTTTTCGACTTTGCTAGTCCGTGATTGATGTCCATCTCCTGCAGTATTCGATTGGCTGGTTCTGAAATATACAGCGGAATTCCTGACTTCTAAAAATGGGAAGAATAGAGATGGAAAGGGCAAATTCTGAAATATACAGCGGAATTCCTGACTTCTAACAATGGGAAGAATAGAGATGGAAAGGGCAAATTCTGAAATATACAGCGGAATTCCTGACTTCTAACAATGGGAAGAATAGAGATGGAAAGGGCAAATTCTGAAATTAGATGAACGATCTCATGAGGGACCATGACGACACTTCCATCGATAATTTCAGAATTTGCCCTTTCTATCTCTATTCTTCCCATTGTTGGAAGTCAGGAATTCCGCTGTATATTTCAGAATTTGCCATATCCATCTCTATTCTTCCCATTGTTAGAAGTCAGGAATTCCGCTGTATATTTCAGAATTTGTCCCTTTCCATCTTATGCCTTCCCTTAAGAGTGTTAGAAGTCAGGAATTCCGTTTTTTCGTTGCCAAAGACCATAACATGTTGAGAGCATTAGATTCACAAAAACCCAAGCAAGTTTGAAGAGTCGATGTCTGTTATTCATCTAAGCGATAGTAATTCGTTGTGCACCTTGCAGACAAAGATTAAGAGTCCAGAACTATTAAAACCATGATTAAAGAGGTCTCAGATATCCACATCAGATCAGACGATGACCAGGCTGCTGTAACACATCCTGTTTCCATGTGCACTATGAGAATATGAAGTGAGGTATTTGATCACTAGCTTTCACTTGAGCCTGATGTTAGGTTTTAACCAATTGAAATGTTAACAATGAGAAATTAACAAGATGCGATCAATTCATTACTTACTTACTGTCCGTATCCTAGGCACTACGTCACACTTCATTCTTACAGTATTCAGCAACGTAGATTGCGCTGCCACTGGCACTCAGCAGGTCATCTATGCTACAAGTCTCTGGGAGGTTTGGGCAGATCATCAAATGGTCTTGGTCTTGTGTTACTCTACATTCTCATGTTTCATCCTCCCTGTATCCCCATATTTTCAGGGTTTTCCTGCATCGTGATTCTTCAGTTGGAAGTTTATTTAGTGACTTCCATGTTGTATAAGGCGGGAAGTGCCCAGGCGAAGCTTCCTCCCGTAACTCAATAAAAGGGACCTGTGTCAGCTGTTTCCAATATTCGGTGCGTCGATTTCCTGGACTAGTCTGTAGGGGCTGGGTTGACTGTAAGAAACTTTGTCTTGACTTTAGTCTTGTACGCTGCACCTGCTGTCCGAACAAAGAGTGTCTTTGGTCATTTACCTGTTTCTCTCTTTCTATCTCTGACGCGACATTTCTTCGTATCTCTGGTAGCGGTATACCGATAATGGGGTATATTTTTTCAGTTGGTGTAGGTTTTAGGCATCCAGTAACTATACGGCCTTTCTCATTTATTGCTGTATCTATATGTTTTACATGTGCAGAGTTCTTCCAGACTGGTGCGACGTACTCAGCTACAGAGAAACACAGAGGGAGTGCTGATGTTCTGATGACATCTGGCTTTGCTCCCCATGTTGTGACAGTCAGTTTTCCTATGATACTATTTCTCGTACGTATTTTCTGTTTTGTCTCCTGACAATGTGCGGCATAGGACAGCGTGCGGTCCAACTTTACTCCAAAGTATTTGGGGCCGTGCTGTGTTCTAGATCATGTCCTTGCCATTTGATCTGCAACTTTCTGTTCGGCTTTCTATTTCTGACATGGTAGGCACATTCTTGTTTTGATCAATTCATTCATTAATGAGAAATAACGACATCAATAAACTTATAACAGCCAAATAGTTTGGCCGTTGTAAAAAGCGATATTCTGCTACTTACTTACATCTCCTTTACTAGCATACTGTAAACATGCTACTGAATCAGACAACAACGTGCAGCTGATGACTCATGGCAGGTAACCAATAGCTGTCTTTCTGCAGTCCGTCTTATCAGCTCTTAGAATGCGCCGTCCTGTCTTCATTGGGCTGCATTTCAGACTCGCATTTGGCTATTTGTATTTAGTTTTGTGTGGTTATTTCGTGCTGCTTAACAGGCCTGAGGAAGGTGCTGTTTTAGGGCGTTCATCCCTTGCGGTTTTCCCTATTGGCACTTGATGTTACTCAGCAGGATAGGGCTTGCGCTCTACAAATGTAAGTTACCATTTGGACACACATTTTGTCAAAATAAATCATTCTGAGAAGAACCCATCTACATTATTTTGTTCTGTCGGTTACAAATCGACGTCTCTGTACTCTGGGTCAACCCATAGGTGTTCCTCTCTTTCAGCAGATGACGAGGAGTGCCTTTAGTCATAGTTCCTGTCGATCGTGTTTGCACTCAGGCGCCCCAAAAATTAATAATTGGTAAACAAACACGAGACTAACGGACGCCGCACAAATATCATTTTATAGAAAAATACATAGGACTACGAGGTCAACGAGACAGCCACCTAGGGCGCAGACCTCATAGGGGCGCAGACTTCAGATGGGTGCAGCAGAGTGGCAATGTGTTACGAGTGTGAGAAAACAGAATAATGAGTAAATAAATGAGAAAAGAAATCAGTTCATTGTTTTCAATATTAACAATACAAGCAAACTGTTTAGAATTGAAAGCAGGCTAACAAGGGTTGCTCATACCAAGCCACGATAGTGACATCATCCTACTTGTGCTGCGAAATGTGATATCACATGACTGAAGACTCCTATTCGCACGTTAGCAGCTCGCTTTATCTGAGCATCAGCGATGAAATTCCTCTCGACGAACTGATCTGATAACTTTGTGTTATACTCGCACGCCAGGCGAGTCTGTTCTCTGTGAGCGTCTCTTAGGAGGTGGCATCAATACTGAAACTTTACGGATATATTTTTAGACAGTCTTTGAAACGTTTCATCTATCCCCCGATGTGCGACTGCCTGTTCTGAAATTACTTCACTGTAGTTGCCTTGTGAGATATTTGTCGGACATTTAAAGATCCCGTCCCGTCCTCCATCTTTGGGCTCGTTGGCTGCAAGAGCTCTTGGATACTAAACATGTTGACCTATTGAGGATTTCAGAGTTAGGTACTTTTCCCTGCCAGCTAATTCTAAGCAGCCATCGGGGACAGCTTCTATGGGAGTGATGGAGTTGTCAGGCAATATCCATGTTACGCTGCATCGCAGAAGAGTTGTTAGAACTACAACACGATACACTTTAAACATGGTGGCAATGCTGATTCTTTTTCGGTCCCAAACATTCGCATGTTGTATTCAAAACGCACCGATTGAATTGGCATTCATATTATTGACCTAGTAATCGATATTGGCTGTTCTTGTGGGGACACTGTCTTGGTAGATCAAGCTAACGACTGCTTCGAGAATTTGGTTTGTGTACTGATGATAGGTTTTTCATGGTTGACTGAATATCCTGAGCAGGTGTAAAGCGCGCAGTCATCAGCTAAGAGAACATCCAAGATGGCAGCTTCTTTCACCTTGGTGTTTGACTTCTGACGTCTCGTACTGAACAGCTGGTCTTGCGTCCTGTACCTGATAGATGTGCCGGTAGTAGTGACATCTTCAGAGAGCATGGCTCTT
Organism: Ariolimax columbianus; assembly: GCA_036924085.1. Taxonomy (NCBI): domain Eukaryota; kingdom Metazoa; phylum Mollusca; class Gastropoda; order Stylommatophora; family Arionidae; genus Ariolimax; species Ariolimax columbianus. The sequence goes on from JAVGWX010000003.1 coordinate 29,562,119, forward strand.
CATACTACAACAACAACTCCAGAATAATGTGCCGGCCTATTGTTCCCATTGCTCTAAGGATCATTCTCACACATAGTGTCACCGGAAGTGGTGAACGCAGTTTCTCAAAGCTCAAACATGTAAATCTGACATACCTCAACAATGCTGCAAAACATACTAATTGATCTGGCACATATTCGAATTGAAGATGGGCGGCATCTATTTGAATTAAAGATGGATTTTCATCAGCACAACCAGGTTGTGCTGAAAAAATGTGCAAAAGAAATGGTACACAAAGTGAGATTTTGATGTGTTGCCCTTGGCGGATGTTGTCAGTGCTCTTTTAGATCGGAATGCTTGCCTTGTAACACATTTTCTGTTATACTCGAGAAAGAAAGTCACTGATGGAAGTATATATATTACATATTCTTGCAATTTAAAATGCATTTAATAGTTTCACGTTTTGTTTTTTTAATTTTTTTCTAAAATACATTTGTTTTTGAAAGACGAAGTTGACATTTGAAGGGTCCAAGTACTTAGCATTGACTAAGGCGCAACATAGTTTGTCATTGACACTTGGAATACTGACAGTGCGACTTTGACCTTTTCTGATTCCCGCGAATACACGTTTTAATCTTTTTTTTTCTGTGCCATGTTGTGAAATGTACACGATCTCTTCAGTTGTTTTGTGTTTCTCTAGACAGTGGTGGGGATAGAGGAGGTTAGGCTGAGAGTCCGAAGAATAACTTTGAAAGTTTTGTATCAGATGAGATTTAGGTAAAGAACCAAAACACAACATCACTCAATCATCAGGCAGGATCAGTCCACTTTTGTTGTAGGCATTTTATGAGAAGATGGAAGATAGAACATTGTGACACTAAACAACAAGAGCACATTGTAATTATGTGAAGAACAATTATAGGAAAAGCGAGACGTCAATCAAATACTGAATAATGTGGTATCACATTAAAGATAGAACATCAATAATAATAACATGCACAAAACGGCATCGACAAACACACACACTCACAAGCAAACTCACATACATAAGTGTGTGTGTGTGTGTGTGTGTGTATGTATATTTATATATATAGCGTACCAGTGCGACCAAAGCCTGCATGCCTCTCTCTCCAAATCTCTGCAAAGTATTAGGCCACTTACAAAAGAAATGGAGTCCAAACTCGGATTGACCAAAGCCTCCTCTGGAAGACGCATAATCGGTCTCATGATCCACAACCAACGTTTGAAAGGATTTCAAAACACTGACGCACGACACGTCATTGATGAAGGATGTAGCTACCCACAAAGACATGGTAAAACATCGCTGGGCTGTCACCTGCTTTTTGGGAACTGATGACTGTTGGAGCACAGCGACAGCAATCTGGTACCCACACGAGACAGAAAACGACCACTGGGAAGACCATCAACCCGTTGGGTTGACTCTCTCGAACTGAGAAATAACATCCACTATGCTACAGACGGGATACTAATCACCCACTGGTCCACCGTGAACAAGACAGAAGACGATGTTAACGAAGTTGGGTCAACCACCTGTCCTGTGAGGAACGGGGCTTCCAGCAATCTGGTAATATCTCTCTCTTCATGCAACATATCTCTTCATGCAACATATTCTTTGTAGAAAGTTGTTCTTGTTGCAGCACCTTGTAAGATTCGATCGTTAGTCTGTTCTCCTGAATCCGCCATATTCAGGACATAGTTGATGACCTGTGTCCATTTTCTCCTCGGTCTGTGTCTGCCAATTTTTTAGGCACCGTATTCTCTAGTATATCTTTTTACCAGTAATGTTCGCTGGTGCTGTTCATGGCGATGCTACTTGCTGACATGCGTATCAGGTACATGCCGCATGGTCGGCTGTTCAATCCTAGACGCCTGAAGTCTTACAGCAAGGGGATCTCCAGTTCACTGGCGTCTGCTCCCTTAACAACTGCTCAGAGCAAGTTATGCAGTCCACCATAACAGAGTTTTCAGCAGCATGAAGCAACTTTTGTCTAACGACCGACACTAGGAAAACGGAGGTACACTTCCAGCCTGCCCAAGGGAAGCCGTCCAGCGAACAAAACATTACCGTGCAAAACCAATGTCTCCAGGCAGTCGATAGCTTCACCTACCTTCGCTGAACCGTCACCAGAGAGACGAATATCAACTCTGCGGTTAACACCGACAATGCATCGGTGTATCGTGCTGCATTGTTAACCGCTATGCTGCAAGCCAGCGAAATATGGATAGTGTTTGGAAGACACAACATACAGTTAAATCGTTGTTACTTGTGCTGTCTGCGTAAGCTGCTCGTGATCGAGTGGAAGGACAAAGTGAGGAACTCTGAAATTATTAGCAAGTCAAACATGTTGACTATCCATTCACTTCTGCTAATGCCCAGATAGGATGTCCGAGACATGTTGATTGCGTGTCCTTGCATCTGCTGTACGGTGAGCTTAGAACAGGGAGACGCTCATCAGGGGGACAGAAGAAACGCTATAGAGACTCCTTAGAAATGTCTCTGGAAAGCTTCAACATTGATATCACCTCCTGGGAGTTGCTTGCACAGAACTGTTTCAACTGGCGCACTAGCATCACTAAACGTGCTCATAAAGCAAAGCGACGTCCCCTCGCCGAGTCTCAGAGAAAACGTCCTGCCCGAAAGAACTACCGCCTCGATGTGTGCCCCGGGTGCAGCAGTCTTCCATGCCAGGATTAATCTTTACAGTTATATGAGAACACATCTCGCAGCACAAGTCTGATGCCGTCGCTATCTTCCTTTGCGATGTGCAACTATTACTATTATTTGCAGACTATTGGCATTATTATAGTTTCCTTGACGTAATGATGTTTACAAGCCAATTTTGAGCTATACCAAGCCTTTTTAGGACGTCAGAATTTTATGTTTTCGCTGATGATGAAGTTCTGAGAACTTTGGTGTATCATTTTGGCTGGAGAGATTCAATTGCATTCTTTAACGTTTGTGTGATGGTCCATATTTTGCATTCGAACGTTGCCCCATGGAAGATGGTTCTCAGAATATTTTGTTGTTGTTTTGCTAGTGTTCTGCTATTCATTTTTCACTTGATTTGACATCTGATTTGCTACGGATATAATTCTTCTGCTTTCGTATTGCAATCACCATTGTTATTTATAATAGTACCGACTTACGCGACACTTTTAACGTTTTCGATTTCTTCATTCTTTTTGATATCTTTAGCTCATTTTTTATTTTTGTTTCTTCTGTCGGTGGTCGTTATTCCGTTTTAGTTCCTATGCGTATCTAGGTTCTGATATTTAGTTTCCACCAATTGGAAGATGGTCGAACTATTAATAATTTTGGTCTTTTTAATATCTCTCTGTATTTTTTCTGCATAAATGTTGAATAGTTAAGAGGTGAGTATGCATACTTGGCTTACTTCCTTTTCCAGTTCAAACCAGCTTAATGTTTTGTCAGTTGTTCTTTTGTTCCAAAGATAACCTTTCGATTGACCAATCAAGGGCCTTTGGAACACATGTCTCTTGTGATGTTCCACGGGATTTAGTATATATGTATATAAACATCTGTACGACACGCGTGATGTGTCACTTCTGGTGTAAACAGCACATACCAGCCGTCAAATTTGCAATTCTTTATTATCCACCGACTCATAGTTTCCTCACCAGACCGTTGAAAACATGGCGAGTGTGATACGGAGTCCGTACAGAGTTGATCAGCAAGCGGTAATTCGGTTTCTAACAGCTGAAGGATGTCAACCAGTTGACATTCATCACAGAAATAAGTTGGCCATGGTCAAACATTCTGCTAGAACTGGCGATAATTTCTGCTTCCGCATCTGCTAGCGCTAATTCTTGCCGTGTGAACAATGCATTTCTTGAATCTGTCAACGTTGGTCCATGATAAGGAGAATAGCATTCAGTTTCTGCAGCAGCATACTGTCAGATGATGTAATAACACCATGTTATCTAACCCTAACTCTAACCATAACCCTAACCTTAAGCCTAACCCAGACCATTCGCAAAAGTGAATATAACCATCTTTTCTCCACTTCTATCTTCATCAAAGTCTTTACTAATTTATTTTACATAAAGATTTTATCGACATGTCCTCCCCTTAACCCAAAAGGGAATGTCCCGTTCCAGTCATCAGCTGTCAAATACGTTCGATGCAAGCCTAGGAAACTCTGTTTTGTTATCAACTAAGACGGAAGTATCATGTAAATATATATATATATATATATATATATATATATATATATATATATATATATATATATAAACTTACAATACATTTCAGTTTGACCGAGACTGTCCCAGTTTAAAGGTATGGTTCCGGCATCCTGGCCAGTTTGTCATTTTGTCCCGTTATTTTGAAAACAGTTAAAGCGTGCCGAATATATTCGAAGTAAAAAAGTGGAGCCTCGGAAAAGGGCAATTAGGCAACACGAAAACGTGATTTTAAAAACGACCTTTTTTATTTACACTGGCCTAGTTTTGGTGGAGCAGAATCTTTTATTTAGATAAACAATGAATTAACATAGTCTGACATTGAAGCATCCGGTGAAAAACATGAATGAAACTTTTGGAAATTGTCCTATAAACTTGGATGAACAGTTTGATGAAGAGGTGATTGCAAAAGGTTTTTGGTCTGCAAACTATGACATTTGGAAAAATACGTTGCGAAGAAAAATGGAAACAACTACTCAGTCATTTCAAAGAAAGGAACATTTCATTTCCTAATCTTGTCCAAATTATAGAATACATTTTCTGCCTGCCAGGCACATCTGTACCTGTTTCAAGGATATTCTCAATAATGAATAACATATAGTCCGAAGAAAGAGGTAGAATTGCCGAATCTACTGTAAAAGCTGTACTACGCTGCAAAGTTAATTAATTATGAATTAAACTATAGTGAACTTTTCTACGTGATTAAAAATACAGCGCATTTTTAAAGAAAGTTGACGCAAGTGATAAATATTAATAACTTGTTAATAATACGTTATGTTCAGTTAAGAGTAATTGAAAATGATTACTACATAATTACAATAATTTTTGTTATCGTTGTTAACCTCCATTCCTTATCCTTTTTGTAATCATAAATAATTAGCTGAATATCTTTTCTCTTTCTGAAATCGAATAGAATGCGGTCACTTTCTGTTTCGAGTGAACTCTCAAAATTGTATAATGCGATATATATATATATATATATGCTTTCTATCGTCACAAAAACGCGTTATTGACTCTTGTATTCTGTATCAAGATTATACGAGGCACTGTGCTTTCAAATTCTAGAATATTCTACACTCGGCAACAATTTGGCCTTTACGAAACGTTGAACCCTTGATTTTAAGAGTCATCTCCCCTAGAGTGTTTTTTCCGCGAACTTGGCATGTTCGACATGCTCTCAGCGTAATACGATATTTAATTTTGTGTCAACGCGTGAAACCCAGAGTCGAAACGTGTTTATAGTCGTTTGGACTCCATTTTCACATCAATTTGTTAATAAGATTTGACAAGCGTGTCTAAATTTATTAATAAGATTGACAAGCGTGTCTAAATTTGTTAATAAGATTTGTCAAGCGTGTCTAAATTTGTTAATAAGATTTTACAATCGAGTTTGCAATTGTTAATAGGATTTTACAAACGAGTTTACATTTGTTGATAAGATTTCACAATCGAGTTGTCATTTGTTGATATGATTTTACAAGCGAGTTTACATTTGTTGATAAGATTGTACGAGCGAGTTTACATTAGTTAATGAAATTTTACAAGCGAGCTTACAGTTTTTTTTAATAAGATCTTATTCTGCCTGTAATGCAATGTGAATATCTCCAGAAAGCTCACCACAGTTGGGGATTACAGTGTCGATCCCCACCTAGTTGATCATACTGCTGTGACATATTATGTATCCAGGAACATGAACGTGGACGTGAGCTGGGTGTCATGATCAGTATTTTTCACTTGTTATTCATTGTCCATGTTTCTGAGTCATAAACTAGTGACGAGTATACATAATATCTTACAATGCTAATTTTACCTCCTATTCTCTCTTGTATGATCTTGAGTAGTACTTTAATTGTGTAACTCATTAGACTTATTGTTCTAAAGTCTGAACATTCTGTTTCTTGAGGTTTTTCGGTAGTGTTATAAACGTAGATGTTTTCAGGTCTTTTGGTATGCATCCATTATTGTATATGTCATTACACAGATCAGTAAGTATATCTATACCAAATTCCTCTAAGGCCTCTATCATTCTATGTTTATGGAGTCCGGCCCTGTTGCTTTCCCTTTTATCATAGTTTTTATTACATTTACCACCTCTGATCTTAGGATGCTGGGTCCTTCATTATCATATGTTGATGGTTTGGCTCCGCGACTGTCATCAAAAAGCTCCCTTGTATATTCCGCCCATCTGTTCGATATGTCATTCTCATCCATCAAAATAGCACCATTTTTATCTCGGATGCATCCCCCACTCTGGTTTAACTGTGTTTTGTTTGTTGTTTTCTTTATTTATATAGGCATTGCGTTTTAGTCCCATGTCTTTTATTATCTTGTATTTTTCTTTAAACCACTGTTCTTTGGCCAGCCTGCCCATTGTCTCTTTGTGTAGTGATGAATATTCAGGAGTGTTTTTAGCTTTCTTTCTATCTTCCATTTTAGTCCAGATGTCATCCATTCTTGATTTTTCCTAAGTTCTTTATCTGGTAATGATTTATTTGCTACTTCGATGCTGGTTTTTTTACGTTCCCATTTAGTGTTTATTTCTCGCTCTGCGTTTCCTTCCTTGTCCTCTGATTGTAAGTTTTCATACACCTTCATTACTGCCACCCGGTACTTCTGCCGTATATCTGGTTGTTTTAGCGCTAACCAGTCTTTATTAAGTCTTTGTACCTCTACACTCTGTGATTTTGAGTTGTATATGCACTTTCATACAAACTGGATTGTGGTCTGAATTGATGTCTGCTTCTGGGTATGTCTTGCTGTTGTTAAGAGTTAAATTAACTCAGTACTAGTAACTTAGAACAATAAAAAGAACCTTCTCTTGTAAGCCTAACACGATTTACGTGTACTGTAGCTTCCAACAACAATAATAACAACAACAACAGCCTTCTCTTGTAAGCCTAACTTTGTTTACATGTACTGTAGCTTCCAACAACAATAATAACAACAATAACCTTCTCTTATAAGCCTGAAACAGTTTACGTGTACTGTAGCTTCCAATAATAACAACAACAACAATAACAACAAGAACCTTCTCTTATAAGCTTAACACTGTTTACATGCACTGTAGCTTCCAACAATAACAACAACAAAATGACAAGAACCTTCTCTTATAAGCTTAACACTGTTTAAATGTACTGTAGCTTCCAACAATAACAACAACAACAATAATAACAACAACAATAACAATAACCTTCTCTTATAAGCCTGACACAGTTTATGTGAACTGTTTGAATTTACTTGGTGCTGAACCTGACGCCATTTTGATCCGTTGTTTGTTAAAGACGACTAAATAGGGTTGTACAACCTCATCATGTAAAACAAAGTGCCACAGAAGCCACCACTACAAAAATATATTCCCCTTCTTCCTGTTTGTAATCAGAAATACACATCAAAGACTCCAACAAAGGTCAAGGCTTGTGACTTTCTGTATAGCTTCTGAAGGAGTAATACAAGCTGGGGGCAACGTGTCTCTCGTTTCGCTAGAAAACAGAGCAGGTCTACCATAAGTGTCCGTCTGATAATGAACAAATTTAACAAGTGGTCGGCTAACATGCGGCACGTCTACCATAAGCGTTCGGTTGACATGGGACAGGTCTGCCACAATTGGTCGGTTGACATGGGACAGGTCTCCACAAGTGGTCGTTTGACATGGGACATGTCTGCCACAAGTGGTCGGTTGACTTGGGGAAGGTCTCCACAAGTGGTCGGTTGATAAAGGCAAGGTCTGCCACAAGTGTTCGGTTCATGTGGGATAGGTCTGCCACAAGTGGTCGGTTGGCATCGGGAAGGTCTGCCACAAGTGGTCAGTTGACATGGGGAAGGTCTGCTAGAAGTGTTCGGTTCATATGGGACAGGTCTGCCACAAATGTTTGGTTGACACGAGACAGGTCTGCCACAAGTTTTTGGTTGACATGGGACAGGTCTGCCACAAGTGATTGGTTGACATGGGGAAGGTCTGCCACGAGTGGTCATTTGACAGGGAAGGTCTCCACAAGTGGTCGGTTGACATGGGGAAGGTCTGCCACAAGTGGTTGGTTGAAATGGGGAAGGTCTGCTGATGATGATGTTGTGGGAAGTTACCCTTAATAAATTTATTCAACTCTTGACGCGAATTTGGTAGAAGGTTATGGTGACTCTTTTTGCATCCCGAGTTGTACTTATGAAGGATAGCCTCTTTCTGGCTGTAATGCAATGTGAATCTCTCCAGACAGTTCACCACAGTTGGTGATAAGTGTCGATCCCCACCTAGTTGATCATAGTGCTGTGAGATATTATGTATCCAGGAACATGAATGTGGACGTGAGGTGAGTGCCTTGATCAGTATTTTTCACCTGACGATGATTAGGCTTAGCTCCTAGAACTGATGATATGTCTCATCTTTTAAAGATCGTGGTCTAGAAAAGGGATACCCAACCGCCGGTCCACGAAAACAGAAATTGCTGCTGAACCTCTTATCTATTTACTGCTCGAATTCTGGTCATTTTAAATAGCTAGAGAATTTTAACAACTAAAAATACTATTTAATAGTGAGTTTTATTTTAGTCTGAGTAGTCTGCGAAAAATTGTTTTATTATCACCGGTCCGTGGAGAGTTTTACCTATTATCACCGGTCCACAGACAGTTTTTCCTATTTTCACCAGCCCGCAGACAGTTTTTCCTATTTTGACCAGCCCGCGGACAGTTTTTCCTATTTTCACCTGCCCGCGGACTGTTTTTCCTCTTATCACCGGTCCGCGAGTGTAAAAAGGTCGGGAAACACTGGTCTAGAATGCATAAATGATTTCTTCTTCTTTGTCTGCTGTTGCTTCTTCTTGTTGTTCGTCGTCTTCTTATTCTTCATGGACGTTCGTCCTGAAAAGGACGTTGTGTCGTATTTACAGCGAGGCTGCGATAGTTGCACGTTTCAGCCCGACACCTCCGGTTTCAAGAAAACATTTTTGGGTCCGGGTTTGCCTGACGTATTCGAACTCTAACCACTTAAGCAGGTTGCATGGCTGCAGTATGTTTCCATAACCGCCACTTGGAGCCGGAATAGGATCTTGGTCAGCTATGAGTTGCTGGCAGCTGTCAGCTCATTCACTGCGACATAGTTGGCACCTATCAATTATTGGACACAGACTACCTGCATGGGGTAGATAAACTGTAGTAGTTAACTGATGCTGTTATCAGAGTGAACAATTAATGATAATGACAAGTAATCTTACCTGCAGACAAACGCTAATCCCTGAACTGCATCCCAAAGCTAGACAGATATAAACAAACAATAGAAAAGATACAAAGAAAGTTCTCTCTTTGCCAGATACGGGAATGGGAACAAGCCATGACCGGCACAATTTTTCACTGTGTGTAGAACGTGGCCCGAATCCGATCACAGGCAAGGAAGAGATGGCAAGGGTGCACCCGAACAGTAAAAACAGCATCAATGATACATAATCTCTCGACTGGCCGGCCCCAGTGCAGAAACAACACGTTGCAGATATCCCATTCCTATCCTCGTTTTTCGTAGCTTTCCCACAGTTGTGTTTACATTCAGGATCACCAATTGCTGTATTACTCTTTGAAACTGGTCCATTTCGAGAATTTGCCAGATCACTCGGGAGTCCGTTGTACTCACTAACAGATCCGTTACCGTTTAGTGCAGATGTAGCTGAACTTTCTTCAAGTGGTTGGAAAGTTTTCTGCAGACAAGCAGAATGGCAACTGCCAAAGTTTGTGTTTCTATCAGAACTGCTGAGATGATCAACGTGTGACGCTGCGCCGATGAGTGAATTGTACTGTGTGAAATCCTCTTCTAAATGTACATACTGCTCATTTCCAAGTCGTTTGATATTGTGTATTCTACAAGGACTAGCCATTGCGTTATTTTCAAATGTTTGTTTGATTTGAGCACCATTGCTTGCAAGCTCCGTTTCTATGAATAATGCGTTATTTTGTGGATTTATTAAGTCTTCCACATCGTTGTCACTGACAACTACACGATGTTCACCTTTCATGCTGATGTTGTCGACATTGAAACTCTGTGTATTAGATGAGAGAATGGCGTGTTTTTTAACATCATGTTTGTTAAAATTCGAGGTAGTGTCGTGTGTATTCAACGTTCTTGATGACCCAGATGAGTTAAAGGGCCGCGGGGAAAGATTATTCTGGCGAGAAGTTGAAAACTGAGACGATTGCAATGAAGAGGTCGGAAGAACACTGGAAGCACAAGAAAAATCGTTGTGATGTCGAAACGTCAAGGACGAAAGAGCTGATCTGTGGCACGACATACATTGAGGTAATCGTGTAATCTTTCTCAGTCGCCACACGGCAAAATGGCAATTGATACACATATAGGTGAGCAACGCCAGTGAAGACAGGTTACACCAGATGGATGTTACTTGATATGTGGTGCATGTGGGAGCTCCGCCGTACCAGCCACCCGAAAAGTACGAGGCTAGTCCGAGTGGTGTAGGAACAAGTGCTGTGGATATTTGGTGTAAACATTGTTAGAAGTATGTACAAACAATTGTCATTTTGTTCAATTAATAGGTCGATATAAATGGTAGGGAGAGGAGTTTAATGGGAAGGTCATGTGCAGAATATGGAACAAGACTGCACCTCAGGTAGACGTCCAGTACACGTTAGATACACGCCAGGTAAACGTCAGATACATGCCATGTACACGTCAGGTAAACGTCAGGTACACGCCATGTACACGTCAGGTAAACGTCAGGTACACGTCAGGCTCAATGGAAACGGATGTGTTACATCTCTCTGACTTAAAAAAATAATGGATCATGCACAGCCGCCCCCCCCCCCCCCCTCCTATGTTGATTTCAATCAATGTGAGAAACACAAAACCTAGACCACGTGTTGCTCTGCCCTAACTTTCTGATAACATTCAAAATGGATTATAGAGGGAATGAGAATGCAATCCACGTGGCTGAACATTGGAAATCTGATGCAGGACGTGGTGTCCACGGAAAATAAAGTAAGTAAGCTGTAGAAAGTACGAGGGACGTTCAAATCAAACCAGGACTCTTTGTTCTAGTTCTACCTGCATTAATTATTGCGTGCTGGAACTACTATAATAAGTTGGAGGCACATGCGTCTTTTTATTGCTAGGTGACCCATTTTCAGATAAATACAAATGGCTGAAAATACTGTTAGTACTTGCGTACAACACCGTGGTGTGATTAAATTTTTTGTAAAAGAAGGCGTGAAACCTCCGGAAATGTCAGAAGACTGCAATCATAATACGATGATGAGACACTCAGCCGCAGTAAGACTTGAATGGTGGAAACGATTTAGAGAAGGCCATGCATCCGTGAGTGATGATCTCGGCTGTGGTGACTCTTAACCAACCATAGTCATTTCTGTGAATATCCAGATTATGGAACGCTTTAGCCTGGAAAATCGACGCATAACCTGTCGCAAGATTGCACACTAGGCAAGTCTTTCTTTGGGTACGGTGAAAATTATTATTCATGAACATTTGCATTTTTGGAAGGTTAGTGCACGTTGGGTGTCAAGACAGCTTCCCGCTCTTTGCAGGCAGTAAAGAGTTCAAGTCTGCGTTGAATTTAAAAAAACGTTTTGACATGGAAGAGTATACTTGTTTTAATCGCTCCATTACATGTGACGATCATTGTACTCCGTTACCGAAACTAGAATCCAAGTAGTGGAAGCAAACGCAATCACCACCACCCAAACAAATTGCGTCTGCAGGTAAAGCGGTGGCAGTGTTTTCTGGGACAAACTTGGTATCATTCATGTTGATTTTCTACCCCGTAGTGTCACTATCAGCAGTGAACGGTACATACGCATTTTGAGTGAAGTTCATAACTGTCTGCGAAAAAAACGGCCTGGTTTGATCATATAGGACGCCCTGCTAATTCAAGATAACGCTCGACCTCAGACGGCTCATCGCACTTTGTGCCATCTGCAGCAACTCGGCTAGTAGGTATTGCTACATCCACCTTACAGCACAAACCTCACTCCAAGCGATTTCCACCTGTTTGGACCACTAAACCAATTTCTGGTAGGTCAACATTTCAGCACTGACGAAGTGAAACAAGCTGTCCTGGATTGGTGCAGACATACTGACAAATCTTTCTACGCCGAAGCATCTCAAACATTAATTAAACGCTGGGATAAGTGCAGGAGATTATATTGACAAATAAATGCCATTTTGACTATTTGAAGAAACTTTTTTTAAAAATAAAATCAAATCTGCGTTAGACATGATTTATCTTCGTACATATTGTAAAATAAAGAACGGACTACAGATAGCCTTATGTTACCTTACACCAGGCATAACCTGCTTGTTTAAATACCAGGATTCTAAGAATTCCAAATGAGTACTAGTATCTCTATGTTATAATGTGTGAACAATCGTTCACAGACTTGGCTAAACCATCATCAAGCGCCGCACGAGTTGGCATATTCACACGAATATGTTTTTTCTTCAGCTTCATTCTGCTGGTGCTGTTGATCAATTCTGTTATTTACTCTTTGCTACAATATTTCACTATCGGTAACCTACTATTTCTGGTTTCCTCCATATTCTTCCAAAAATTAACTTTTACTTTTATCGAAATGTTTTCTTATCCTCCTTTTATGACATGAATAATGTGTGAACTGTTTTTTCTCATGTGCGTAATAAGTTGTCTTTATATATTGGCTCCCCCTTAGGCTTTCGTCAGTTTTTCTAGTCGTTAACAATCTTCGTGAAACTACATCTCTGTGGCTTCCAGCTGGTTTTTTATAGGCTTATTCACTGTGCTTGACTCGCTTCTTTATGACAAGATCTGCTCTACGTAGCAATTGAAAATGTTTTTCCTTTCCTTTTCTTTTGGCCACAATGAAAAACGATTTATCTGAGCTAGTGGTTTTCGCTTTCCGGGAGGCTGTTTTTTTTAATTTTTAAGATAATCTGTTTCTTATTTCTAGATATATCAATTATTTCTAGATAAAACATGTGGTGGTTCGGTTATCTCACGAGAAGACACCCTGATAAACGTCCACTGATGGCTTACACCGCTAAAGTTTGACAAGAAGGTGGACGCGAGACAGGGGAATAGGCGACATTCGGGTTATAACGCAATATTATGAGCTCACAGCGAACGATGTAACGCAATTGAACCAGCACAGACGAGTAAAGCTCCGACATGAGTGGACGAAGAACTAACTATAATGAGTTTCATAATGTTTGCCGCAATATGAAATGGAAGTTATCAGCTTCCCTTTGAACAAATTTATTCAGATTTTAAATATAACCTGCAGATCACCATGTCCCAATGGTGATTATTTTTTTCTTTCTCACAAACATATGGTATCAAATTTTCTGTCTTTATGGTATACAAAAACCAGCCCTCCTAATGAAAGCAGACTTTTGAAATATTGACCCCTTCATAACAGTAAATATTTTTGTAAATAATATTTTCCAGGTGTTTCCCGAAGTCTTTCCAGCTTCAACCCAAAACACACTGGTTGTGAACATAGTTCTAGTGAGCCTTCAGGTGTGTACAATTTGTCAATAGTGTAAAGGCGTAGTATAACTAATTGTCAACGTTCCCGACTACAATGAGTAGGAAGTCAAGTTCCTTACACTCTATACACCTTCATTGAAGAAATATCAATATTTGTGTAAAGAAGCAAAGTGCTGTAAACTGTATCAGAGTGTCTCAAACCATGGAAAGAGAACTATTCAAGCTTTGGGTTTAAGTAAACTGTTATTTGATCGATTGTTCCAAGGCAATAGAAGTTCGTGTTCCATCAAGACTAGTTCGCAGGGAAGAAAGAAAAGGGTAGATAGTTTTGACAGGTATGTGATTAGAAGATACATTTGTAGAGTGTTTGATTCCAATGAAATAGTGCCATTAAGGAAAAGGAAGTTTCGTCTGAGAACACACAATGCCATTGATGTATCGGAACTGAAGTCTCGTCTGAGAACACACAATGCCATTGATGTATCGGAACTGAAGTCTCGTCTGAGAACACACAATGCCATTGATGTATCGGAACTGAAGTTTCGTCTGAGAACACACAATGCCATTGATGTATCGAGACCTGGGTTGTGGAGTCTGAGAACACACAATGCCATTGATGTATCGGAACTGAAGTCTCGTCTGAGAACACACAATGCTATTGATGTATCGAGACCTGGGTTGTGGAGTCTGAGAACACACAATGCCATTGATGTATCGAGACCTGGGTTGTGGAGTCTGAGAACACACAATGTCATTGATGTATCGAGACCTGGGTCGTGGAGTCTGAGAACACACAATGCCATTGATGTATCGAAATCTACGTTGTGAAGAACTGAAAGGGGCATAGGCTTTACGTTTGAACAGTTTGTTAGCGGGAGAAACCTCATCTGTGAGAAGCCGCGCGGGAGAAACCTCATCTGTGAGAAGCCGCGCGGGAGAAACCTCATCTGTGAGAAGCCGCACCTAGTATCCATGAGAAGCAAGTATTTACGTGAAGTACGCGAAATGCGTAAACAATGTTATGATATTGTGTATTTAGAAACAAACTTGGATAAATGCTCACAGCACAAGTGAAAAGGAATGGCAGTCAGCGGATGGAACGATTAAAAGACTTGCACCAAGTGGCAAAGGACAGCGCTTGTTAATAGCACATGCAGGTAGCAGACATAATGGGCTGGTGAAGAATGCAGAACTTGTGTTTTTTTCAAATTATACGGACAATTGGGACCGAGTGGTTTGCCGGGGTCTATGTGTATGACAAGGACAAGCATAGCACCACTGCCTCACAGAGAGCATGTCGTAAGAGGCGATTAACTGTGTGACATGGAATAACACCGGCCATGGTTAGGTGGTTTGTTAAGAGCAGCATAGATGGCACCTTCCAGGCTGCGGGTCTACTTTTCTCTAGTGTTTGAGTTTATTAAGATGGACTTGCTCATCACTTAACCACCCTTCGCAGTGGAGTAATAAGCTGCTCGAGCCTAGACCGCTAAGTAGAAAATATTTCTTCTTGCTACATCCAACTCACATCAGAGATGGGATCTGTACCGGGGCTTATGCTCCTGTACAGGTACAGGTCGACTAAGACTAGGATTAGGACTACCATACCGATTATTTTTTAATTTACCGTAAATTATTTTCTGCAGGGTCAAAATAAATCCTTTGCTAACACAGATCAAAGGAACTTGCCGCTTTAAGAAAATGGCATAACATAACATAAATTATAAAGTCATTGGGACATTTGAAATATAAGACCACATGTAAAAAAATCACGTTTATCGGTGCAAGAGTTATTGAGATATTTTACGGTAATTGACGGCGACCATTGTGAAACGGACTATACCAATTATTTGAAGTTATTCTTGTCCCTGGATGGTTCAATCCTTTAATGCATAATTCATGATCATCTGTTCACTTTTGAATGACCTCTGACCTCTCAGGGTTTAAATGGACAATAAAAAGCTTTCAAAGATAGGAGATGCTGTTGTTTGTTGCTGTTGTTGTTGTTGAAAGCCCACAATGAATAAGTTCACTCTTTTGTTTGCGCTAAAAAGTGTTAAGTAGCTGGTTGCAGTAGTTTTTCTCACATCCCAAGCGCACTGATGAAGGAGGACGGGGGTTCTCCTTGCTGTTGTGCCATGCTTAGCTTCATCTGTGTGAGGCTCATTGCTATGGGGATCACGTTGATCCACATCTCGTCAGCCAGACTGCCTTGGAAACAGCCTGTTTCAAGCGATCGCTATACGGAAGAGAGATGTGGTCTAGATCAACATATTATGCCTGACTCTGACGCGACGTCCTGGTCAGTACTTTGTGCGTGGCCGTAATGACACCTCAGTTTCCTAAGAGATTTGGTTAATCTTGATATATTTGTATGTTCGAGAGAGTAATCAGGCCTAATGTGAATTTGAGATCCTCCTTCCAATTAAATACTCGCTCTACCCCATGTCCACTTCTGTCCGCTAAACTACCAACCCACCCATCTATATCACCCTGGTTCTCTCTTTCTCTCTCACTCACTCTGCGTGGAAGTCTGTTATGGATAGCCCCTAACATATCTGCATAAGGCTACATTCAGTATGGTGAACATTAGAAGTGGGAACTATAGAGCAGACATATATAACATTTAATAGTCAGAAATACATACGACAATAATTGCCAGTGAGATTCCTGTCCCACTCCTACAATATGTGCCAGTGAGATTCCTGTATCACTCCTACAATATGTGCCAGTGAGATTCCTGTATCACTCCCACAATATGTGCCAGTGAGATTCCTGTCCCACTCCTACAATATTTGTCAGTGAGATTCCTGTATCACTCCTACAATATGTGCCAGTGAGATTCCTGTATCACTCCTACAATATGTGCCAGTGAGATTCCTGTATCACTCCTACAATATTTGTCAGTGAGATTCCTGTGTCACTCCTACAATATTTGTCAGTGAGATTCCTGTATCACTCCTACAATATTTGTCAGTGAGATTCCTGTATCACTCCTACAATATTTGTCAGTGAGATTCCTGTGTCACTCCTACAATATTTGTCAGTGAGATTCCTGTGTCACTCCTACAATATTTGTCAGTGAGATTCCTGTGTCACTCCTACAATATTTGTCAGTGAGATTCCTGTATCACTCCTACAATATGTGCCAGTGAGATTCCTGTATCACTCCTACAATATTTGTTAGTGAGATTCCTGTGTCACTCCTACAATATTTGTCAGTGAGATTCCTGTATCACTCCTACAATATGTGCCAGTGAGATTCCTGTATCACTCCTACAATATTTGTTAGTGAGATTCCTGTGTCACTCCTACAATATTTGTCAGTGAGATTCCTGTATCACTCCTACAATATGTGCCAGTGAGATTCCTGTATCACTCCTACAATATTTGTTAGTGAGATTCCTGTGTCACTCCTACAATATGTGCCAGTGAGATTCCTGTGTCACTCCTACAATATGTGTCAGTGAGATTCCTGTATCACTCCTACAATATGTGTCAGTGAGATTCCTGTATCACTCCTACAATATGTGCCAGTGAGATTCCTGTGTCACTCCTACAATATGTGCCAGTGAGATTCCTGTGTCACTCCTACAATATGTGTCAGTGAGATTCCTGTATCACTCCTACAATATTTGTCAGTGAGATTCCTGTATCACTCCTACAATATGTGTCAGTGAGATTCCTGTATCACTCCTACAATATTTGTCAGTGAGATTCCTGTATCACTCCTACAATATGTGTCAGTGAGATTCCTGTATCACTCCTACAATATTTGTCAGTGAGATTCCTGTATCACTCCTACAATATGTGTCAGTGAGATTCCTGTATCACTCCTACAATATTTGTCAGTGAGATTCCTGTATCACTCCTACAATATGTGTCAGTGAGATTCCTGTATCACTCCTACAATATTTGCCAGTGAGATTGTTGTCCTACTCCTACAATATTAGCCAGTCAGATTGCTGTCCCGTCTCTACAATATTTGCCGGTGAGATTGCTGTCCCGTCCCTACAATATTTGCCAGTGAGATTGCTGTCCCGTCCCTATCACATTTCTTTACTATCCTGGGGATTTATATTTGTGTCGCTACCTTTTTAGATTCACGCAGTATTTTCAGAAATATATTTGTGAGACATGATCAGAACTGGTTTTGTTGTATTTATACCTTGTTCTATTTATACCTTTGTTTTTTTCTTTCTGTCTCTAACTCATCAATCATTTTATTTATTAAAGAAAACATTGAAGAAACACGTACATTGATTTTGTTTGAAAATTCAAAGGCAAAGAATAAAGAGAGCACCCAGTATCAGATATTGCAGAAGTATACTACTCATGAAAAGAGATCAAGTGAGAATATCTAGACTTCGAACAGGCCACATTTGGTATGAAATTTGTAAAACATTTTCTAGAGAGGACAGACAATCTAGACTTCTCCAAGCCGGTTTCCTCCAATCTAGGGTAGACTGATAACATGGGTTCTCCAACACTTTTGAAACATAAACTAAATGGCGGCAATAGTAGTCTGCGACAGACCGCCAATTTGATAAGGTAAATTGATATGGTACTTGAAAGCGAAGCATGGAGCAAGCCATCTCATCAGTTTAGATAAATTGCTGCAACATTTACAGTTAGAATACTGTACAGAAGAGCTTTGCTGTATGCTTTCTATTAGAGAGCAGCTACAATCGTGGTCATATTATCATTTTTAACACAGACCTAACTGAAGGTCAAGGTCAGTCTCATGGTAACCAATTACCGTCGGTGATGAAGATAACTTCATGTACTAAGCCACAGTCTATGTGAGGTGAGGTGGGGTGGTCAGTTTCTTTCCTTGCAGTTTTTATCTTCCCTAACTCATACGTCAGGTACCCATTTATAGCTGGAACAATTGGATGGAGTGGTCGTACCAGGCACGACCCACGGCCCGGATTTTGTTTCTGTCTATCTGTGAACTCGAACTGTGGCACGCTGTAATCCCAGTGCAGTAAACCAGCTCACTGTCGACTAGGCGACATGCGCCATAGAACAAACAGCATACGTGATTTGAGAGCGTGCAGACAACAACGAAGATTAATTTTAGGTATATTTTATACACTTTCGTTTTTAATATTGCGAAAAGAGATACAAATTAGGGCTGGGAATGATAATCAAATTATAACGATAAAAGACTACCAATGTTGGAAGGAACTGAGACGCTTGTCCAGTCAGGCACAACATACTGACCAGGATGTTGCGTCAGGTTCAAGCATAATGCACTGACCAATACCACAATCTCTCTTCCATGTAGCGTTCCCTGATAAAATGCTGTTTTCAAAGCAGCCAGGCTGATGAGGTGTAGATCATTGTGATCCCCGTAGTAGTCAGCGCCTCGCAGATAAAGCCAAGCATATCACAACAGCCTGGAGGACCCCGGTCCACCTTCATCAGCATGCTCGGGATGCAAGGAAAGCTACTACAACCTACCACTCAACGTGCTTTCCAGGGCGCACAAAAGATATGAGTAAACTGACTCATTGTGGGCACTTAACAACAACAGCAGCAGCAACAACAACAACAACAACAACAAACAACAACCAATGTTGGAGAACGCACTCAATCTTGCTAACACGATTTGCTGGAGGTTATTCAAAATCATGTTTTATATTTTAAACTGATATTCGTTTAACGTCGTTCATTACTTTTATTTTTACTGTGTTATCTTGTCCAGTCCTTGATAAATGTCTATTTAAGTTAATGAAACGTCTGTTTTTGGGGTCGAGAATGCAGAATAGCGAATGAATGACTCGAAGCTGGTTGCTTGCATCAAAGTTAGCGGCAACAGTTGACTAAACACCTTCTCCTCCTCCTCCTACAGTTGACTAAGATCCTACTCCTCCAACAGTTGACTAAACACCTCCTCCTCCTACAGTTGACTAAGACCCTACTCCTCCTACAGTTGACTAAGACCCTACTCCTCCTACAGTTGACTAAGACCCTACTCCTCCAACAGTTGACTAAAAACCTCCTCCTCCTCCTCCTACAGTTGACTAAGACCCTACTATTCCTACAGTTGACTAAGACCCTACTCCTCCAACAGTTGACTAAACACCTCCTCCTCCTACAGTTGACTAAGACCCTACTCCTCCAACAGTTGACTAAACACCTCCTCCTCCTACAGTTGACTAAGACCCTACTCCTCCTACAGTTGACTAAACACCTCCTCCTCCTACAGTTGACTAAACACCTCCTCCTCCAACAGTTCACTAAACACCTCCTCCTCCTACAGTTGACTAAGACCCTACTCCTCCAACAGTTGACTAAACACCTCCTCCTCCAACAGTTGACTAAACACCTCCTCCTCCAACAGTGGACTAAACACCTCCTCCTCCTACAGCTGACTAAGACCCTACTCCTCCTACAGTTGACTAAGACCCTACTCCTCCTACAGTTGACTAAGACCCTACTCCTCCTACAGTTGACTAAGACCCTACTCCTCCTACAGTTGACTAAACACCTCCTCCTCCTACAGTTGACTAAGACCCTACTCCTCCAACAGTTGACTAAAAACCTCCTCCTCCTCCTCCTACAATTGACTAAGACCCTACTCCTCCTACAGTTGACTAAGACCCTACTCCTCCTACAGTTGACTAAGACCCTACTCCTCCTACAGTTGACTAAGACCCTACTCCTACAACAGTTGACTAAACACCTCCTCCACCTACAGTTGACTAAGACCCTACTCCTCCTACAGTGGACTAAGACCCTACTCCTCCAACAGTTGACTAAAAACCTCCTCCTCCTCCTCCTACAGTTGACAAATACCCTACTCCTCCAACAGTTGACTAAAGACCTCCTCCTCCTCCTCCTACAGTTGACTAAGACCCTACTCCTCCTACAGTTGACTAAGACCCTACTATTCCTACAGTTGACTAAGACCCTACTCCTCCAACAGTTGACTAAACACCTCCTCCTCCTACAGTTGACTAAGACCCTACTCCTCCAACAGTTGACTAAACACCCCCTCCTCCTACAGTTGACTAAGACCCTACTCCTCCTACAGTTGACTAAACACCTCCTCCTCCTACAGTTGACTAAACACCTCCTCATCCAACAGTTGACTAAACACCTCCTCCTCCTACAGTTGACTAAGACCCTACTCCTCCAACAGTTGACTAAACACCTCCTCCTCCAACAGTTGGCTAAACACCTCCTCCTCCTACAGCTGACTAAGACCCTACTCCTCCTACAGTTGAATAAGACCCTACTCCTCCTACAGTTGACTTAGACCCTACTCCTCCTACAGTTGACTAAGACCCTACTCCTCCTACAGTTGACTAAGACCCTACTCCTCCTACAGTTGACTAAGACCCTACTCCTCCTACAGTTGACTAAGACCCTACTCCTCCAACAGTTGACTAAACACCTCCTCCTCCTACAGTTGACTAAGACCCTACTCCTCCTACAGTTGACTAAACACCTCCTCCTCCTACAGTTGACTAAGACCCTACTCCTCCAACACTTGACTAAAAACCTCCTCCTCCTACAATTGACTAAACACCTCTTCCTCCTACAGTTGACTAAGACCCTACTCCTCCAACAGTTGACTAAAAACCTCCTCCTCCTACAGTTGACTAAGACCCTACTCCTCCTACAGTTGACTAAGACCCTACTCCTCCTACAGTTGACTAAGACCCTACTCCTCCTACAGTTGACTAAGACCCTACTCTTCCAACAGTTGACTAAACACCTCCTCCTCCTACAGTTGACTAAGACCCTACTCCTCCTACAGTTGACTAAGACCCTACTCCTCCAACAGTTGACTAAACACCTCCTCCTCCTACAGTTGACTAAGACCCTACTCCTCCAACAGTAGACTAAAAACCTCCTCCTCCTCCTCCTACAATTGACTAAGACCCTACTCCTCCTACAGTTGACTAAGACCCTAGTCCTCCTACAGTTGACTAAGACCCTACTCCTCCTACAGTTGACTAAGACCCTACTCCTCCAACAGTTGACTAAACACCTCCTCCTCCTACAGTTGACTAAGACCCTACTCCTCCTACAGTTGACTAAGACCCTACTCCTCCAACAGTTGACTAAAAACCTCCTCCTCCTACAGTTGACAAAGACCCTACTCCTCCAACAGTTGACTAAACACCTCCTCCTCCTACAGTTGACTAAAACCCTACTCCTCCTACAGTTGACTAAACACCTCCTCCTCCTACAGTTGACTAAACACCTCCTCCTCCAACAGTTGACTAAACACCTCCTCCTCCTACAGTTGACTAAGACCCTACTCCTCCAACAGTTTACTAAACACCTCCTCCTCCAACAGTTGACTAAACACCTCCTCCTCCTACAGCTAAGACCCTACTCCTCCTACAGTTGACTAAGACCCTACTCCTCCTACAGTTGACTAAGACCCTACTCCTCCTACAGTTGACTAAGACCCTACTCCTCCTACAGTTGACTAAGACCCTACTCCTCCTACAGTTGACTAAGACCCTACTCCTCCTACAGTTGACTAAGACCCTACTCCTCCAACAGTTGACTAAACACCTCCTCCTCCTACAGTTGACTAAGACCCTACTCCTCTTACAGTTGACTAAACACCTCCTCCTCCTACAGTTGACTAAGACCCTACTCCTCCAACACTTGACTAAAAACCTCCTCCTCCTACAATTGACTAAACACCTCCTCCTCCTACAGTTGACTAAGACCCTACTCCTCCAACAGTTGACTAAAAACCTCCTCCTCCTACAGTTGACTAAGACCCTACTCCTCCTACAGTTGACTAAGACCCTACTCTTCCTACAGTTGACTAAGACCCTACTCCTCCTACAGTTGACTAAGACCCTACTTCTCCAACAGTTGACTAAACACCTCCTTCTCCTACAGTTGACTAAGACCCTACTCCTCCTACAGTTGACTAAGACCCTACTCCTCAAACAGTTGACTAAAAACCTCCTCCTCCTCCTCCTACAGTTGACTAAGACCCTACTCCTCCAACAGTTGACTAAAGACCTCCTCCTCCTACAGTTGACTAAGACCCTATTCCTCCTACAGTTGACTAAGACCCTACTCCTCCTACAGTTGACTAAGACCCTACTCCTACAACAGTTGACTAAACACCTCCTCCTCCTCCCCCTACAGTTGACTAAGAACCTACTCCTCCAACAGTTGACTAAGACCCTACTCCTCCTACAGTTGACTAAGACCCTACTCCTCCAACAGTTGACTAAGACCCTACTCCTCCTACAGTCGACTAAGACCCTACTCCTCCAACAGTTGACTAAAAACCTCCTCCTCCTCCTCCTACAGTTGACTAAGACCCTACTCCTCCAACAGTTGACTAAAGACCTCCTCCTCCTCCTCCTACAGTTGACTAAGACCCTACTCCTCCTACAGTTGACTAAAACCCTACTCCTCCTACAGTTGACTAAGACCCTACTCCTACAACAGTTGACTAAACACATCCTCCTCCTCCCCCTAGAGTTGACTAAGACCCTACTCCTCCAACAGTTGACTAAGACCCTACTCCTCCTACAGTTGACTAAGACCCTACTCCTCTAACAGTTGACTAAGACCCAACTCCTCCTACAGTTGACTAAGACCCTACTCCTCCAACAGTTGACTAAAAACCTCCTCCTCCTCCTACAGTTGACTAAGACCCTACTCATCCAACAGTTGACTAAAAACCTCCTCCTCCAACAGTTGACTAAGACCCTCCTCCTCCTACAGTTGACTAAGACTCTACTCCTCCTACAGTTGACTAAGACCCTACTCCTCCTACAGTTTACTAAGAACTTACTCCTCCAACAGTTACTAAAAACCTCCTCCTCCTCCTACAGTTGACTAAGACCCTCCTACTCCTACAGTTGACTAAGACCTTCCTCCTCCTACAGTTGACTAAGACCCTACTCCTCCTACAGTTGACTAAAAACCTCCTCCTCCTCCTACAGTTGACTAAGACCCTCCTCCTCCTACAGTTAACTAAGTCCCTCCTCCTCCTACAGTTGACTAAGACCCTACTCCTCCTACAGTTGACTAAGACCCTCCTCCTCCTACAGTTGACTAAGACCCTCCTCCTCCTACAGTTTACTAAAACCCACCTCCTCCTACAGTTGACTAAGACCCTACTCCTCCTACAGTTTACTAAAAACCACCTCCTCCTACAGTTGACTAAGACCCTACTCCTCCTACAGTTGACTAAAAATATCCTCCTCCTCCTACAGTTGACTAAGACCCTCATCCTCCTACAGTTGACTAAAAACCTTCTCCTCCTCCTCCTACAGTTGACTAAGACCCTCCTCCTCCTACAGTTTACAAAAATCCACCTCCTCCTACAGTTGACTAAGACCCTACTCCTCCTACAGTTGACTAAGACCCTACTCCTCCTACAGTTGACTAAGACCCTACTCCTCCAACAGTTGACTAAACACCTCCTCCTCCTACAGTTGACTAAGATACTACTCCTCCAACAGTTG
Source organism: Ariolimax columbianus (assembly GCA_036924085.1). Taxonomy (NCBI): domain Eukaryota; kingdom Metazoa; phylum Mollusca; class Gastropoda; order Stylommatophora; family Arionidae; genus Ariolimax; species Ariolimax columbianus. The sequence continues at coordinate 29,586,261 of JAVGWX010000003.1, forward strand.
ACTAAAAACCTCCTCCTCCTACAATTGACTAAACACCTCCTCCTCCTACAGTTGACTAAGACCCTACTCCTCCAACAGTTGACTAAACACCTCCTCCTCCTACAGTTGACTAAGACCCTACTCCTCCAACAGTTGACTAAAACCTCCTCCTCCTACAGTTGACTAAGACCCTAATCCTCCTACAGTTGACTAAGACCCTACTCCTCCTACAGTTGACTAAGACCCTACTCCTCCTACAGTTGACTAAGACCCTACTCCTCCAACAGTTGACTAAACACCTCCTCCTCCTACAGTTGACTAAGACCCTACTCCTCCTACAGTTGACTAAGACCCTACTCCTCCAACAGTTGACTAAAAACCTCCTCCTCCTCCTCCTACAGTTGACTAAGACCCTACTCCTCCAACAGTTGACTAAAGACGTCCTCCTACAGTTGACTAAGACCCTACTCCTCCTACAGTTGACTAAGACCCTACTCCTACAACAGTTGACTAAACACCTCCTCCTCCCCCTACAGTTGACTAAGACCCTACTCCTCCAACAGTTGACTAAGACCCTACTCCTCCTACAGTTCACTAAGACCCTACTCCTCCAACAGTTGACTAAGACCCTACTCCTACTACAGTCGACTAAGACCCTACTCCTCCAACAGTTGACTAAAAACCTCCTCCTCCTCCTCCTACAGTTGACTAAGACCCTACTCCTCCCACAGTTGACTAAAGACCTCCTCCTCTTCCTCCTACAGTTGACTAAGACCCTACTCCTCCTACAGTTGACTAAAACCCTACTCCTCCTACAGTTGACTAAGACCCTACTCCTACAACAGTTGACTAAACACCTCCTCCTCCTCCCCCTAGAGTTGACTAAGAGCCTACTCCTCCAACAGTTGACTAAGACCCTACTCCTCCTACTGTTGACTAAGACCCTACTCCTCCAACAGTTGACTAAGACCCTACTCCTCCAACAGTTGACTAAAAACCTCCTCCTCCTCCTACAGTTGACTAAGACCCTACTCCTCCAACAGTTGACTAAAAACCTCCTCCTCCAACAGTTGACTAAGACCCTCCTTCTCCTACAGTTGACTAAGACTCTACTCCTCCTACAGTTGACTAAGACCCTACTCCTCCTACAGTTTACTAAGACCCTACTCCTCCAACAGTTGACTAAAAACCTCCTCCTCCTCCTACAGTTGACTAAGACCCTTCTACTCCTACAGTTACTAAGACCTTCCTCCTCCTACAGTTGACTAAGACCCTACTCCTCCTACAGTTGAATAAGACCCTACTCCTCCTACAGTTGACTAAAAACCTCCTCCTCCTCCTACAGTTGAATAAGACCCTCCTCCTCTTACAGTTAACTAAGACCCTCCTCCTCCTACAGTTGACTAAGACCCTACTCCTCCTACAGTTGACTAAGACCCTCCTCCTCCTACAGTTGACTAAGACCCTCTTCCTCTTATAGTTTACTAAAACCCACCTCCTCCTACAGTTGACTAAGACCCTACTCCTCCTACAGTTGACTAAGACCCTCCTCCTCTTACAGTTGACTAAGACCCTCCTCCTTCTACAGTTTACTAAAACCCACCTCCTCCTACAGTTGACTAAGACCCTACTCCTCCTACAGTTGACTAAAAATATCCTCCTCCTCTTCCTACAGTTGACTAAGACCCTCCTCCTCCTACAGTTGACTAAAAACCTTCTCCTCCTCCTCCTACAGTTGACTAAGACCCTCCTCCTCCTACAGTTTACTAAAACCCACCTCCTCCTACAGTTGACTAAGACCCTACTCCTCCTACAGTTGACTAAGACCCTCCTCCTCCTACAGTTGACTAAGACCCTCCTCCTCCTACAGTTTACTAAAACCCACCTCCTCCTACAGTTGACTAAGACCCTACTCCTCTAACAGTTGACTAAGACCCAACTCCTCCTACAGTTGACTAAGACCCTACTCCTCCAACAGTTGACTAAAAACCTCCTCCTCCTCCTACAGTTGACTAAGACCCTACTCATCCAACAGTTGACTAAAAACCTCCTCCTCCAACAGTTGACTAAGACCCTCCTCCTCCTACAGTTGACTAAGACTCTACTCCTCCTACAGTTGACTAAGACCCTACTCCTCCTACAGTTTACTAAGAACTTACTCCTCCAACAGTTACTAAAAACCTCCTCCTCCTCCTACAGTTGACTAAGACCCTCCTACTCCTACAGTTGACTAAGACCTTCCTCCTCCTACAGTTGACTAAGACCCTACTCCTCCTACAGTTGACTAAAAACCTCCTCCTCCTCCTACAGTTGACTAAGACCCTCCTCCTCCTACAGTTAACTAAGTCCCTCCTCCTCCTACAGTTGACTAAGACCCTACTCCTCCTACAGTTGACTAAGACCCTCCTCCTCCTACAGTTGACTAAGACCCTCCTCCTCCTACAGTTTACTAAAACCCACCTCCTCCTACAGTTGACTAAGACCCTACTCCTCCTACAGTTTACTAAAAACCACCTCCTCCTACAGTTGACTAAGACCCTACTCCTCCTACAGTTGACTAAAAATATCCTCCTCCTCCTACAGTTGACTAAGACCCTCATCCTCCTACAGTTGACTAAAAACCTTCTCCTCCTCCTCCTACAGTTGACTAAGACCCTCCTCCTCCTACAGTTTACAAAAATCCACCTCCTCCTACAGTTGACTAAGACCCTACTCCTCCTACAGTTGACTAAGACCCTACTCCTCCTACAGTTGACTAAGACCCTACTCCTCCAACAGTTGACTAAACACCTCCTCCTCCTACAGTTGACTAAGATACTACTCCTCCAACAGTTGACTAAAAACCTCCTCCTCCTACAATTGACTAAACACCTCCTCCTCCTACAGTTGACTAAGACCCTACTCCTCCAACAGTTGACTAAACACCTCCTCCTCCTACAGTTGACTAAGACCCTACTCCTCCAACAGTTGACTAAAACCTCCTCCTCCTACAGTTGACTAAGACCCTAATCCTCCTACAGTTGACTAAGACCCTACTCCTCCTACAGTTGACTAAGACCCTACTCCTCCTACAGTTGACTAAGACCCTACTCCTCCAACAGTTGACTAAACACCTCCTCCTCCTACAGTTGACTAAGACCCTACTCCTCCTACAGTTGACTAAGACCCTACTCCTCCAACAGTTGACTAAAAACCTCCTCCTCCTCCTCCTACAGTTGACTAAGACCCTACTCCTCCAACAGTTGACTAAAGACGTCCTCCTACAGTTGACTAAGACCCTACTCCTCCTACAGTTGACTAAGACCCTACTCCTACAACAGTTGACTAAACACCTCCTCCTCCCCCTACAGTTGACTAAGACCCTACTCCTCCAACAGTTGACTAAGACCCTACTCCTCCTACAGTTCACTAAGACCCTACTCCTCCAACAGTTGACTAAGACCCTACTCCTACTACAGTCGACTAAGACCCTACTCCTCCAACAGTTGACTAAAAACCTCCTCCTCCTCCTCCTACAGTTGACTAAGACCCTACTCCTCCAACAGTTGACTAAAGACCTCCTCCTCTTCCTCCTACAGTTGACTAAGACCCTACTCCTCCTACAGTTGACTAAAACCCTACTCCTCCTACAGTTGACTAAGACCCTACTCCTACAACAGTTGACTAAACACCTCCTCCTCCTCCCCCTAGAGTTGACTAAGAGCCTACTCCTCCAACAGTTGACTAAGACCCTACTCCTCCTACTGTTGACTAAGACCCTACTCCTCCAACAGTTGACTAAGACCCTACTCCTCCAACAGTTGACTAAAAACCTCCTCCTCCTCCTACAGTTGACTAAGACCCTACTCCTCCAACAGTTGACTAAAAACCTCCTCCTCCAACAGTTGACTAAGACCCTCCTTCTCCTACAGTTGACTAAGACTCTACTCCTCCTACAGTTGACTAAGACCCTACTCCTCCTACAGTTTACTAAGACCCTACTCCTCCAACAGTTGACTAAAAACCTCCTCCTCCTCCTACAGTTGACTAAGACCCTTCTACTCCTACAGTTACTAAGACCTTCCTCCTCCTACAGTTGACTAAGACCCTACTCCTCCTACAGTTGAATAAGACCCTACTCCTCCTACAGTTGACTAAAAACCTCCTCCTCCTCCTACAGTTGAATAAGACCCTCCTCCTCTTACAGTTAACTAAGACCCTCCTCCTCCTACAGTTGACTAAGACCCTACTCCTCCTACAGTTGACTAAGACCCTCCTCCTCCTACAGTTGACTAAGACCCTCTTCCTCTTATAGTTTACTAAAACCCACCTCCTCCTACAGTTGACTAAGACCCTACTCCTCCTACAGTTGACTAAGACCCTCCTCCTCTTACAGTTGACTAAGACCCTCCTCCTTCTACAGTTTACTAAAACCCACCTCCTCCTACAGTTGACTAAGACCCTACTCCTCCTACAGTTGACTAAAAATATCCTCCTCCTCTTCCTACAGTTGACTAAGACCCTCCTCCTCCTACAGTTGACTAAAAACCTTCTCCTCCTCTTCCTACAGTTGACTAAGACCCTCCTCCTCCTACAGTTTACTAAAACCCACCTCCTCCTACAGTTGACTAAGACCCTACTCCTCCTACAGTTGACTAAGACCCTCCTCCTCCTACAGTTGACTAAGACCCTCCTCCTCCTACAGTTTACTAAAACCCACCTCCTCCTACAGTTGACTAAGACCCTACTCCTCCTACAGTTGACTAAAAACCTCCTCCTCTTCCTCCTACAGTTGACTAAGACCCTACTCCTCCAACAGTTGACTAAAAACCTTCTCCTCCTACAGTTTACTAAGGCCCTACTCCTCCTACAGTTGACTAAGACCCTCCTCCTCCTACAGTTGACTAAAAACCTTCTCCTCCTCCTCCTACAGTTGACTAAGACCCTATTCCTCCTACAGTTGACTAAACACCTCCTCCTCCTACAGTTGACTAAGACCCTACCCGTCCTACAGTTGACTAAAAACCTTCTCCTCCTCCTCCTACAGTTGACTAAGACCCTACTCCTTCTACAGTTGACTAAACACCTCCTCCTCCTACAGTTGACTAAGACCCTACTCCTCCAACAGTTGACTAAAAACCTTCTCCTCCTCCTCCTACAGTTGACTAAGACCCTACTCCTCCAACAGTTGACTAAAAACCTTCTCCTCCTCCTCCTACAGTTGACTAAGACCCTACTCCTCCTACAGTTGACTAAACACCTCCTCCTACAGTTGACTAAGACCCTACTCCTCCTACAGTTTACTAAAAACCACCTCCTCCTACAGTTGACTAAGACCCTACTCCTCCTACAGTTGACTAAAAATATCCTCCTCCTCCTACAGTTGACTAAGACCCTCATCCTCCTACAGTTGACTAAAAACCTTCTCCTCCTCCTCCTACAGTTGACTAAGACCCTCCTCCTCCTACAGTTTACAAAAATCCACCTCCTCCTACAGTTGACTAAGACCCTACTCCTCCTACAGTTGACTAAGACCCTACTCCTCCTACAGTTGACTAAGACCCTACTCCTCCAACAGTTGACTAAACACCTCCTCCTCCTACAGTTGACTAAGATACTACTCCTCCAACAGTTGACTAAAAACCTCCTCCTCCTACAATTGACTAAACACCTCCTCCTCCTACAGTTGACTAAGACCCTACTCCTCCAACAGTTGACTAAACACCTCCTCCTCCTACAGTTGACTAAGACCCTACTCCTCCAACAGTTGACTAAAACCTCCTCCTCCTACAGTTGACTAAGACCCTAATCCTCCTACAGTTGACTAAGACCCTACTCCTCCTACAGTTGACTAAGACCCTACTCCTCCTACAGTTGACTAAGACCCTACTCCTCCAACAGTTGACTAAACACCTCCTCCTCCTACAGTTGACTAAGACCCTACTCCTCCTACAGTTGACTAAGACCCTACTCCTCCAACAGTTGACTAAAAACCTCCTCCTCCTCCTCCTACAGTTGACTAAGACCCTACTCCTCCAACAGTTGACTAAAGACGTCCTCCTACAGTTGACTAAGACCCTACTCCTCCTACAGTTGACTAAGACCCTACTCCTACAACAGTTGACTAAACACCTCCTCCTCCCCCTACAGTTGACTAAGACCCTACTCCTCCAACAGTTGACTAAGACCCTACTCCTCCTACAGTTCACTAAGACCCTACTCCTCCAACAGTTGACTAAGACCCTACTCCTACTACAGTCGACTAAGACCCTACTCCTCCAACAGTTGACTAAAAACCTCCTCCTCCTCCTCCTACAGTTGACTAAGACCCTACTCCTCCAACAGTTGACTAAAGACCTCCTCCTCTTCCTCCTACAGTTGACTAAGACCCTACTCCTCCTACAGTTGACTAAAACCCTACTCCTCCTACAGTTGACTAAGACCCTACTCCTACAACAGTTGACTAAACACCTCCTCCTCCTCCCCCTAGAGTTGACTAAGAGCCTACTCCTCCAACAGTTGACTAAGACCCTACTCCTCCTACTGTTGACTAAGACCCTACTCCTCCAACAGTTGACTAAGACCCTACTCCTCCAACAGTTGACTAAAAACCTCCTCCTCCTCCTACAGTTGACTAAGACCCTACTCCTCCAACAGTTGACTAAAAACCTCCTCCTCCAACAGTTGACTAAGACCCTCCTTCTCCTACAGTTGACTAAGACTCTACTCCTCCTACAGTTGACTAAGACCCTACTCCTCCTACAGTTTACTAAGACCCTACTCCTCCAACAGTTGACTAAAAACCTCCTCCTCCTCCTACAGTTGACTAAGACCCTTCTACTCCTACAGTTACTAAGACCTTCCTCCTCCTACAGTTGACTAAGACCCTACTCCTCCTACAGTTGAATAAGACCCTACTCCTCCTACAGTTGACTAAAAACCTCCTCCTCCTCCTACAGTTGAATAAGACCCTCCTCCTCTTACAGTTAACTAAGACCCTCCTCCTCCTACAGTTGACTAAGACCCTACTCCTCCTACAGTTGACTAAGACCCTCCTCCTCCTACAGTTGACTAAGACCCTCTTCCTCTTATAGTTTACTAAAACCCACCTCCTCCTACAGTTGACTAAGACCCTACTCCTCCTACAGTTGACTAAGACCCTCCTCCTCTTACAGTTGACTAAGACCCTCCTCCTTCTACAGTTTACTAAAACCCACCTCCTCCTACAGTTGACTAAGACCCTACTCCTCCTACAGTTGACTAAAAATATCCTCCTCCTCTTCCTACAGTTGACTAAGACCCTCCTCCTCCTACAGTTGACTAAAAACCTTCTCCTCCTCCTCCTACAGTTGACTAAGACCCTCCTCCTCCTACAGTTTACTAAAACCCACCTCCTCCTACAGTTGACTAAGACCCTACTCCTCCTACAGTTGACTAAGACCCTCCTCCTCCTACAGTTGACTAAGACCCTCCTCCTCCTACAGTTTACTAAAACCCACCTCCTCCTACAGTTGACTAAGACCCTACTCCTCTAACAGTTGACTAAGACCCAACTCCTCCTACAGTTGACTAAGACCCTACTCCTCCAACAGTTGACTAAAAACCTCCTCCTCCTCCTACAGTTGACTAAGACCCTACTCATCCAACAGTTGACTAAAAACCTCCTCCTCCAACAGTTGACTAAGACCCTCCTCCTCCTACAGTTGACTAAGACTCTACTCCTCCTACAGTTGACTAAGACCCTACTCCTCCTACAGTTTACTAAGAACTTACTCCTCCAACAGTTACTAAAAACCTCCTCCTCCTCCTACAGTTGACTAAGACCCTCCTACTCCTACAGTTGACTAAGACCTTCCTCCTCCTACAGTTGACTAAGACCCTACTCCTCCTACAGTTGACTAAAAACCTCCTCCTCCTCCTACAGTTGACTAAGACCCTCCTCCTCCTACAGTTAACTAAGTCCCTCCTCCTCCTACAGTTGACTAAGACCCTACTCCTCCTACAGTTGACTAAGACCCTCCTCCTCCTACAGTTGACTAAGACCCTCCTCCTCCTACAGTTTACTAAAACCCACCTCCTCCTACAGTTGACTAAGACCCTACTCCTCCTACAGTTTACTAAAAACCACCTCCTCCTACAGTTGACTAAGACCCTACTCCTCCTACAGTTGACTAAAAATATCCTCCTCCTCCTACAGTTGACTAAGACCCTCATCCTCCTACAGTTGACTAAAAACCTTCTCCTCCTCCTCCTACAGTTGACTAAGACCCTCCTCCTCCTACAGTTTACAAAAATCCACCTCCTCCTACAGTTGACTAAGACCCTACTCCTCCTACAGTTGACTAAGACCCTACTCCTCCTACAGTTGACTAAGACCCTACTCCTCCAACAGTTGACTAAACACCTCCTCCTCCTACAGTTGACTAAGATACTACTCCTCCAACAGTTGACTAAAAACCTCCTCCTCCTACAATTGACTAAACACCTCCTCCTCCTACAGTTGACTAAGACCCTACTCCTCCAACAGTTGACTAAACACCTCCTCCTCCTACAGTTGACTAAGACCCTACTCCTCCAACAGTTGACTAAAACCTCCTCCTCCTACAGTTGACTAAGACCCTAATCCTCCTACAGTTGACTAAGACCCTACTCCTCCTACAGTTGACTAAGACCCTACTCCTCCTACAGTTGACTAAGACCCTACTCCTCCAACAGTTGACTAAACACCTCCTCCTCCTACAGTTGACTAAGACCCTACTCCTCCTACAGTTGACTAAGACCCTACTCCTCCAACAGTTGACTAAAAACCTCCTCCTCCTCCTCCTACAGTTGACTAAGACCCTACTCCTCCAACAGTTGACTAAAGACGTCCTCCTACAGTTGACTAAGACCCTACTCCTCCTACAGTTGACTAAGACCCTACTCCTACAACAGTTGACTAAACACCTCCTCCTCCCCCTACAGTTGACTAAGACCCTACTCCTCCAACAGTTGACTAAGACCCTACTCCTCCTACAGTTCACTAAGACCCTACTCCTCCAACAGTTGACTAAGACCCTACTCCTACTACAGTCGACTAAGACCCTACTCCTCCAACAGTTGACTAAAAACCTCCTCCTCCTCCTCCTACAGTTGACTAAGACCCTACTCCTCCAACAGTTGACTAAAGACCTCCTCCTCTTCCTCCTACAGTTGACTAAGACCCTACTCCTCCTACAGTTGACTAAAACCCTACTCCTCCTACAGTTGACTAAGACCCTACTCCTACAACAGTTGACTAAACACCTCCTCCTCCTCCCCCTAGAGTTGACTAAGAGCCTACTCCTCCAACAGTTGACTAAGACCCTACTCCTCCTACTGTTGACTAAGACCCTACTCCTCCAACAGTTGACTAAGACCCTACTCCTCCAACAGTTGACTAAAAACCTCCTCCTCCTCCTACAGTTGACTAAGACCCTACTCCTCCAACAGTTGACTAAAAACCTCCTCCTCCAACAGTTGACTAAGACCCTCCTTCTCCTACAGTTGACTAAGACTCTACTCCTCCTACAGTTGACTAAGACCCTACTCCTCCTACAGTTTACTAAGACCCTACTCCTCCAACAGTTGACTAAAAACCTCCTCCTCCTCCTACAGTTGACTAAGACCCTTCTACTCCTACAGTTACTAAGACCTTCCTCCTCCTACAGTTGACTAAGACCCTACTCCTCCTACAGTTGAATAAGACCCTACTCCTCCTACAGTTGACTAAAAACCTCCTCCTCCTCCTACAGTTGAATAAGACCCTCCTCCTCTTACAGTTAACTAAGACCCTCCTCCTCCTACAGTTGACTAAGACCCTACTCCTCCTACAGTTGACTAAGACCCTCCTCCTCCTACAGTTGACTAAGACCCTCTTCCTCTTATAGTTTACTAAAACCCACCTCCTCCTACAGTTGACTAAGACCCTACTCCTCCTACAGTTGACTAAGACCCTCCTCCTCTTACAGTTGACTAAGACCCTCCTCCTTCTACAGTTTACTAAAACCCACCTCCTCCTACAGTTGACTAAGACCCTACTCCTCCTACAGTTGACTAAAAATATCCTCCTCCTCTTCCTACAGTTGACTAAGACCCTCCTCCTCCTACAGTTGACTAAAAACCTTCTCCTCCTCCTCCTACAGTTGACTAAGACCCTCCTCCTCCTACAGTTTACTAAAACCCACCTCCTCCTACAGTTGACTAAGACCCTACTCCTCCTACAGTTGACTAAGACCCTCCTCCTCCTACAGTTGACTAAGACCCTCCTCCTCCTACAGTTTACTAAAACCCACCTCCTCCTACAGTTGACTAAGACCCTACTCCTCCTACAGTTGACTAAAAACCTCCTCCTCTTCCTCCTACAGTTGACTAAGACCCTACTCCTCCAACAGTTGACTAAAAACCTTCTCCTCCTACAGTTTACTAAGGCCCTACTCCTCCTACAGTTGACTAAGACCCTCCTCCTCCTACAGTTGACTAAAAACCTTCTCCTCCTCCTCCTACAGTTGACTAAGACCCTATTCCTCCTACAGTTGACTAAACACCTCCTCCTCCTACAGTTGACTAAGACCCTACCCGTCCTACAGTTGACTAAAAACCTTCTCCTCCTCCTCCTACAGTTGACTAAGACCCTACTCCTTCTACAGTTGACTAAACACCTCCTCCTCCTACAGTTGACTAAGACCCTACTCCTCCAACAGTTGACTAAAAACCTTCTCCTCCTCCTCCTACAGTTGACTAAGACCCTACTCCTCCAACAGTTGACTAAAAACCTTCTCCTCCTCCTCCTACAGTTGACTAAGACCCTACTCCTCCTACAGTTGACTAAACACCTCCTCCTACAGTTGACTAAAAACCTCCTCCTCCTCCTTCTACAGTTGACTAAGACTCTACTCCTCGAACAGTTGACTAGAAACCTCCTCCTACTCCTCCTACAGTTGACTAAGACCCTACTCGTCCAACAGTTGACTAAAAACCTCCTCCTCCTACAGTTGACTAAGACCCTACTCCCCCTACAGTTGACTAAGACCCTACTCCTCCTACAGTTGACTAAACACCTCCTCCTACTCCTCCTACAGTTGACTAAACACCTCCTCCTACTCCTCCTACAGTTGACTAAGACCCTATTCGGCCTTGGAAAAAGGCTGGAGTAGTGTAAGAGAATGGGAATCGCAGAGGGAAGGCAAACCAGGTCCCGAAAACGCATTGCTGAAACTGGAAATTTCGGGCCTAAAGGGGCACATATTGCAGTCTCGATGTAAACTATGAGGCATCACAACATTACAGGAGGTACACGGGAAAAGAAGAAGAAGAAGAAGAAGAAGAAGAAGAAGAAGAAGAAGAAGAAGAAACGTCTATTTACTCAGCTGTTTGATGCAGATATTTCTCAAAGATCTATTTAAATCTGTTTGTAATTCAGACACAATGTCCGACATTATTTCAGTGACCGTGAATTAAAAATTTTTCTTACATAGCTTCCTAAGTTACCTGAGAGTATGCAGGTGACACTAAACGCAGCAACAAGCCTATCACCTACTCCTCTGGCAGGAGCTGGCATCCACACCACCACCACAAGAATTGGCAGCAAGTTTTCCAAAACAAGGGCGACTTCAAGCAGAACAATGAATACACCAGACACGTGTAGTTGTTGCCCTGTATATCCGGTAACCATATTGGCTGCCTGGCCTGAAGGCTGTCTTGATACCACCATCTCTGAAATATGAACCAAGGAAAATGTATTTACCTTGGACGCTTGTGAAATGCTGATTCTCCCATATTTCCTTGTCAAAATCAATAATGTATCTAAAACGGATCATGGAAATAGAGAGAATATTTGCCGTTCAATCCATATGATTTTCCTGCCAATCGCAAATCTGTAGCGATTATCTTTCGCATGATAAATATCAATGTCACTACCACATGATGCCAAGACTAGCCACAGCAATAAAGTTTCGGCTATACTTTCACACCAAGAACTCTGCACCAGTCCTGCTCTTTTCCATATTGTGTTCTTCTGTCTATTTTCCTCTTTAAATTCTTCTTTACGGCTCTTTCCTCAATTCATGTTTGTTGTGTAATTGTTTCACATTATTTTAAATATGAAGCTATATCCTGATGAGCTTTAACTTTCTATTCATGACATTTGTAAAAAAAAAATGGTGTCGTTATTGCTGGTACATCAATCACATTAATATGGTCTATTCGTCTCGTTATTGCTGGTACATCAATCGCCATTAATATGGTCTATTCGAATCGTTATTGCTCGTACATAAATCACATTAAATGGTCTATTCGTGTCGTTATTGCTCGTACATAAATCACATTAATATGGTCTATTCGTCTCGTTATTGCTGGTACATCAATCACATTAATATGGTTTATTCGTGTCGTTATTGCTCGTAAATAAATCACATTAATATTGTCTACTGTTGTTGATATTTGCGGTACATAAATTATACTAATATGATCTATTCCTGTTGCTATTGATCGTACAAAATTCACATTAATATGACCTTTTCGTGTCGCAATTGATTTTACACAAATCACATTAATATGATCTATTGTTCCAACTGACTGTACATAAATCACATTACTATGATATATTGTTGCCACTGTTAACCGCACATATATCTAATTAATATTGCCTATTGATGTCGCTATTAACTGTACATAAATAGCATTAATATCGTCTATTGCTGCCGGAAGTTACTCGTGCTGAGCTGTCAACTCTTGACAAGCTTACTAGTGTAGTAACTCTTCCATCATTGCGAGGCCTGTTGCAGACTGTGGACCTTGGCCGCCATGGAGGGAGAACAATGCCAGGCTCCTTCGCATGGTCATCACAGTGTCGGCCTTCACTTCTTTGGACAGGCTAATGTAATACATCCTGTTTGTATATTCACGACATAGGGCGTATATATGTGAGAAAGGGGGCTGGGGGGGGGGTGCGGGGGGGGGGGAGAGTCTTGTTCAATTTGTTGAACCTAAATCTCACTCGAGCTATCTCGTTTAAAAATGCATACCCTCAGATTTCATCTAATACCTCCAGAATCTTTGCACTTATCACCATCAACGTTTGAATGTGGTCTTATATTCCCCATGACATTCAGATGTTATCATTCATAATAGTACAGATACTACCATTTTCTGAAATTTTTAAAAATTCTTTGTCGGCGAAATCATTATTTTACCTCTACAAAATATTATGAACAGTAATTAAACAAGTTGCTCTCTTTTGAGGAGTCTTAGACGTATCTTCAATTGTCATTATAAAAATATGGATAAATGTAAGTACCGAATAATAATTACGCTTCAATTACGTCTTGCTCGTGTATTTTTAAAAACCTGTTTATTGCAACAGAAATTCATAGCATCGCAAACGGCGCGTGGGTAGAACCAGCATCTGAAATTAACTTGAAATGAAAGAATGAGTTCACGCGTAAGAACAGTTTATGGAACAGAAAATAATATATTATATCCAGTTTTGAGATGAACCGTCCTGATGTGTGCGGTGGTCCTGAAATGGACCTGTTTTCTAACTTGATAAATTCTGGTAAGAAAATGTACTCATTCTTTGCTCATAAATTTCTTTGTCGGATGTTTCCTGACAAAATTAAATGTAATTTATATTTCTACTTATTCAAGTTAGACGAGACTAATATATATTGATGGCTGATCTTGGTTGTATGATACACAAACCATCATCTATCTAATAGTTCTCTTCTTCTTGTTGGACATGGTCCTCACACATACCCCTATAATCCTTGTCTATCTTTAGGTAGGTGGCATAGGCAAGTTCTTTGACATAGTACAGTTTGTATGTTTTATTTTCAGCTGTCACATGTACTTTAAATTTTGCACATACTAGTTCTATAGGGATTAGGTGGGAATGTTAAGATGGCAATCTCAAACAGCTATGTCCATGTTCCATTATTATTTTGTCTATATGAAATATCTGTCTTTTATGTCTTCTTTACAAGGGAGAGCAATTCATGTTTTAGATAAATTTCGTTAAGCGGTATGTGTTCTTTCTTGGCCATAACTTTATTTGATCTTTTGTACCCAATGATATAAGACTTTGCCGTCGTCTGACACTGCGTTGTGGTATGACTCATTGCTCATTACCATGCACGAGGATCTATCTACGAAAGAAGGAATAGTTTTCTCAATCCACTTTCTTTGGCTATTTATCTCTGTGTGATAACGTCTGGTCAGACAAAATATACTGATCAAACATGTTAGTCAGGTTCAGGTAAAACATACTGGACAAGACCCTCATCTTGGCCTCATCTCGAAGCCTTGCCTGAAAACGGTCTGTTTTCATAGCAGCCTGGCTAACAAGATGAGGGATCAACTTGATCCCCCTAGTAATGTGCGACCCACAGATGAAGCCAAGCATAGCAGAACCGCCTGGGGACCCCGGTTCACTTTCATCAACACACGCTTGGGATGTGAGGAAAGCTACTGTTACCTGTCACTTAACGTCTATTTCAGGGCGCACCCAAGAGTGAGCATTCGAAAACAACATCGCTGTGTGGTAGTCCCAATTGTCTGTCGACTTTGAATTAAAAACTAGTTCAGCCTTATTCTCTAGCTCATTATGTCTGCTACCAGCATGTGCTATTATTGATCGCTGTCCTTTGCTAATTGGAACAGATATATTAATCCTTGTATCTGCTGATTGCGATTCCTTTTTATGTGTGTGTTGAGTATTGATCCATGTTTCATCCAAATAAACAATATCATAGCATTCCTTACGCGTTTCTCTTACTTCACGTAAATACTTGCTTCTCGTGGCAACCAGATTGGCTTTTTGTGGCAACCAGGTGTGGCTTCTCATGGCAACCAGATGTGGCTTCTGGTGGCAACCAGGTGTGGCTTTTCGTGGCAACCAGGTGTGGCTTCTCGTGGCAACTAGGTGTGGCTTCTCGTGGCAACCAGGTGTGGCTTCGCAGGTGTGGCTTCTCGTGGCAACTAGATGTGGCTTCTCACAAATGATGCCCCCCCCCCCCCCCCTCAATCCCTGACATATTTTATGAAGGTGAGTCATATACATCCTACGGTTCTCTATAATCTAGATTTCAATACATCAATCCCATTGAAGCTTCTCACTACATATTAAGTTCTTCGGTTGGCATTGTTTCTTTCCAATAAAACATTTCTACAAATGTTTCTCCTAATGTCTGTGTAAAAACTATCTACATTTTTCTTTCTTTCCTTCTTTCTTGACATTTTTGAATACGAAGTCTGAGAGTCTTGAAGCCAGCGACGAAATGATCGTTTACTTAAACCTAAAGCGTCGATTGTTCTCTTTTCACGTTCCGATACACACCGACAAGACTCCTTCGCTTAACCTCTATGCAAAAATATAATAATATTTATATACCTCCATTGCAATGTTTCAAAGTGTTACGAATTTAATTTTCAAACTTATCCATCTAGATCAAATTTCATGTCCAACAACGCTCATGAAATAAAGACAATTTCTTGTGATGTCGTACAAAAAAACACGTGAAGTTACTATCTAACTGTTTAAAATGACTACCATTTGCTGTGTGTTGTGCAAAAATCATGTTTTCAAGTTTGCACACCAAATGTATACCTCTTATACACGGTCAAAATTTGTAATGTATGTCTTGTTTACATGTGCTGCTTATTGCATACCGCAAAGTAGCAAAAACAAAAACCTCCTGTTTGTTTCGAATAAAATGTGTTTGCCTTAATGAATAACATTTTTTATTCCGAATTTCATCCATTTTCAATGCAATGGTTGTTGAGTTATAAATTTTTAAAGAAAGGCAGGAGTTTTGAAATGCACTTAAGGTTTTGATTATGTTGTTGCATTTAACCATGACCTGAGCGACTTTCTACCCAATAACGTCCTTTAAATGCGTTCATGTGTTCCACAGTTGTTTTTGTAGTTCACATCTGTTTAATCTGAAGATACCGTTTAGTAGTTGTGTATGTGCCTACGCGTGTGCACGTATGTGTGTGTGTGGGATGTGTATGAGTGTGTGTGTGTTTGTGTGTGTGTGGTGTGTATACGTGTGTCTTTTTATATATTTGTTGGTTCTTGCGGAACATAGAGCCATTACTTCTTGTTGATTCCCTGAAATGAAATCTTTATCAAAGCACGCACACGCAGCACGCGCGTTCACACGCAGAGTGAGTGAGAGAGAGAGAGAGAGAGAGAGAGAGACGCACACAGAGAGAGAGACACGCGCATGCCCACACACTCACACACACAATCACGCACACACAATCACACATACACAATCAATACACATACAGTCACACACACACACAATCGCAAACACACAATCGCACACACATATGCACGCGCACGCACACGCACAAACATACCCATACACATATACACACACGTACACATACACACACACACTTACATTACACACACATTGAGAAGTATACAAAGCAGACGTGTTGGTAAAAAGTCGCCAGTCTGGATGTGTTACTCTTAGTTACAGCGGATGTCTTTAGTGTGTATGTAACATATCTAAACCAGCACATGTTGTCATGTACGTGAGCCTTGTATGCTGTTACAATTCATGTATGTCTAATGTGTGGTAGAGCAGTTAGAATACGTGTCTCCCGCAACACAAGTCATAAGTTCGGTTACTATTTTCGACACGCTACAGTCTACCCATCTGTAAATTAGTACTTGGCTTATAGAATACAAGGCAACAAAGACGGGAACTGATCATCCACACCTCTGACAATGCTGAGATCTAGTGCAATGAAGTCTCTTTTATATCATCCCCGACGGCAGTGTCTATTATAGGAATACGTTGACCTAGTGCATGTGTCTAACCCATTTTTGGTATTGAATGAATCCATGTGCTTACCAAACTACGCGCTTGTCAGAACGTAACGGCACTCTTGTCACTTCTAACAGGATTTTTATGTCCAGGAAAGTAGTCAGACGACAAGTACAAACTATGTTTAATGTAAAGGTTAAAACGTTGTACCATCGCATGCAACGATGTCGGGGATAACGTGTTAGAGACTTCATTGTGCTAGGCCTCAGCGTTTTATGAAACGGGGTAGCCAGTTACCTTCATCTATTATTTATCTTCACTAACATACAGCCAGGTATCAATTTTCAGCAGGAGTGACAGAAGCATGTAGTTAACGGGATTTGAACCCGGTAACTGTTCCGTCAGAAGCGAGGGCACTACCACTGTGCTAATCAGACAATCACAAATTGTGTACTATTTTCCAAGTATGTATTTCACAACGATGCAGATAACGTTGGCACAGAGCCAATGCTGGTGCAAATTACTCTTCAGTTGTCCTAGCTAATGCGATGTTTTAACCCGGAGGGCAGCTAATCGTCTTCTGTTAGCTGTTCCCCTCTCCATTTCCCCCGTCTTAGACCGCCTCAGCATTAGCGTCCCGCTATGTTCTCGTTTATGCGGACACCTCGTAAGTTCACTGTCGATTTGTTTCCCCCACCAAATGCCCTTACAAGCACACAGAGTGGAAACTCGTTTATCCCTCAAGCATTGGTTAATATAACGTGAAAATTCAAGATCGCATTCCTATTTAAACATGATGAAAACACAAGTACTTAGATGATGTTGCAAAGACTTTGATCACGGTTCAGGGCACAAGGAACAAATATGCATGAAACAAATATGCTGTTGTTGTGGTTTAATGCTCACAATGAGTATGTTTACATTTTTGTGAGTCCTGAAAAGCCCGTTTGTAGTGGCGTTCCTCACTTCCCGAGAGTGCTGATGAAGGAGTGCTCCAGGCGGTTGTCTTATGCTGGTTTTAGCTGCCTGGTGCTCACTACTACGGAGATAATGTCGACCCACAACTCGTCAGCCAGACTGACTGGAAAACAGCCTGTTTCCAGAGAACGTACATGGAAGAGATATTGTGTATTTGGTCAGTATATTATGCCTGACCCTGACGCGACGCCATGGTCAGTATGTTGTGCCTGAATAGACTAACGTCTCAGTTCACCATGGAACAATCATGAAGACACATAATGAAGCTGTAAAATAAAATAAGAAACAGTTCAAGTGACTAACAGCGACATGTCTTGAACAATATCCTAATTTTTTAAACTAAAAATGCTTAAAATGCTACCCCTTGCCAAGAATGTGTCAAACGAACTCGCTTAGACCACAAATAAGCTAGAAAGGCTAAAATTTTGTCAACAAATCTATTGGTATGTGTAAGAGTGGGGAGAACAGACAAACAGTAGAAATTCTTCTCCACGCATGCGCTATTATCCAACTAATGACAAAAACGAAGCAGTGAAGAGCGTATTTTACACCAGCATTCAAAGGGTGATAGATAGCAGAAAAATTGGACATAACGATTTTAATAGGGGACCTCAATGCAAAGGTTGGTAATGCTAACATCGGGTTTGAAGAGAGCAAACACGGAATTGGAACTAAGAATAAGAACGGAGAGTTACTGATGGACACGTGCATTAAATGAACTGGTGATTGGAGAAAGTATGTTCCCGCATACAAGATAACACAAATCGACGTGGGTGTTACCAGACCACAAGACATAAAATAATATTGACCATATATGTATCTACAGAAAGTTCAGATCATCATTACAAGACGTAAGCGTAGAAAGAGGGGCAGACGTGGCGTCGGATCATTACAAGACGTAAAGGTATACAGAGGGGCAGACGTGGCGTCAGATCATCATTACAAGACGTAAAGGTATAAAGAGGGACAGACGTGACGTCAGATCATCATTACAAGACGTAAAGGTATACATAGGGGCAGACGTGGCGACAGATCATCATCATCTGATAGCTAAAACAAAAATGAAACTTAAGAGGTACACAACAACATACATCTACAGAAAACAATTCAATGTGCGATGCCTCAAGATAATTTAAACTCGTGATATCAAATAGATATAATGTTCTATAACAAAATGGAGAAATAGAAGGGATGGAAGGTAACTGGCAACAGATTTCAAATGTATGGAACAAGAATTGTGAGGAAGTTCTGAGGGGGGGGGGGGGGGGGGGGGAAGAGCACCAACACAAAGCGTGGATAACGATTGAAACTAGAGTAAAGTTAAAAGACCGAAACATTAAGAAGGCATATGTATGAGGATGCAGGGCTAGGAACACACAAGTCTTGACACAGGAACAACACGCTGAAGTCAACAAAGAGGAGTAAAGAAGAGCATCAGATGTGACTAGAAAATATATTGATGAGTTGGCACAAGAGACGGAGGAAGCTGCTGCAAAAGGAAAAATGAAAGACCTGTAAAACAGCACAAAAAAACTAACAGGCAAATATAAGCATGTCAATGGGTTTATTAAACCGCCTGCCTCCACAAGATTCTCCTGAAATTAAGTCAGCGAATTCGGAACTACGGGTAAATTGAGAGAGACCAACAGCACAAGAAATTAAAAAAGCCATTCGGCGTCTGAAAGATGACAAAGCGACACGCCCAGATGATATCTCCGCGGATGAGATCAAAGCGGACATTTAAACTCCAAGAATGATGTTATACAAGCTACTCGGTAAAGTCTGGGAGATGGAAGAAATACATGAAGACTGGAAAGAAGGCTATGTAATAAAGTTGCCAAAGAAGGGAGATTTACGGCAGTGTACCAATATAGAGGAATAATGTTATTATCGGTATCCGGAGAAGTTTTGAACCGGGTCATTCTAGAGATATTTTAAAAGGCCATAGATGACCAGCTGAGGGATGAGCAGACCGGCTTTCGACAAAACAGGTCATGTATAGACCAGATAGCGACATTGAGAATAATAATTGAACAAAGTGTAGAATGGAACTCGCCGCTAATAATAGGATTTGTGGACTACGAGAGCGCGCTTGACAGCTTTGACAAGGTTTCACTATGAAAGTTATCAAGTTATCAATGGAGTGCCCCCCGCCCCCTTCCTCCCCCACCACCCTCAAAAAAAGAAAAGAATTCTCTAAAATAATCCAGAAAACATATGAAGCAACGAGATGTCGAGTGCTACACGAAGGTCAGCTTCCTGAATCCTTTGAAATAAGAACAGGGGTTCGGCGAGGCTAACTCCTATCACTATTACTCTTCCTGCTGGCCATTGACTAGATTATGAAGTCGTCATTATCGTCAAGCGACAACGACATTAAATGGACATTGACGAGACAACTTGAAGATCTCGACTTTGCCGATGATTTGACGCGTGGGATTTTCATGTCTTCATGTGTGCCCCAACGACCTGATGGTTACGGGATGAACTGAACTGAACTGAAGCTGATGGGAAAAACCGGACAAATACCAGTGGAGCATGAAACACGGAGGAGGCGATGACGATGGATAGGCCACACATTACGGAAACCAGTGGATAGCATTACCAGACAAGCTATGTTCTGGAATCCACAGGGCAAAAGAAGTATAGGAAAATTGAGACATTCGCGAAAGAGGGAACTGGAACCAAATGTTAAGGCAGCAAGCAGGATGTGGACAGAAGTGGCTCATGATAGGAAGACCTGGCGAGTATTTATTGAGGACCAATGATCCATATGGACCTGACAGGTTTTTGATTGGTTGATATAAATATATATATAATGTTTTCTATCCATTTGTGTCTTTAGACGCCGTGGGGAGGTGTTGCTATATCTCATGTTGTCATTCCGTGTTTCTTCAGTGTCTTACTGACACCATCTATCCATCTTTTTCGTGGTCTACCTCATGCTCTGGAACCATGATGTCTGGTATTGCAGCTGGTAACTTTAGTTGTATTCTTGTCAGGTGTCCGAAACATTTTATTCTCTGGCTTTCCATGTATTCCATGCACGGTGTTGCGCACACCTCCTGTCTGATTACTTCGTTTCGTACTCTGTCTAGCCTTGTGGCCTTGACAGCTTTTCTCAAACACCTCATTTCGGATACCATGATTTTTCTCTTTTGTTTCCTTGGCAATAGTCCATGTCTGACACTGTTAGGGGAGAGTTGGTATACAAATACTATTTATCAGCTGTTTCTTTGTCTTAAAACAATGTGTTTGTATTTTAGCTATGGTGTGAGCTGATAGGAAAGCGCATTAGCTTTCTGTGTTTTTTACTATATCTCTCTATCTAGCCTTCTATCTTCCGTGAACACGCTGTTCAAGTGTTTTAATTCCCTGACTTAAGTTCTGTATTTTTTACCTGTATAATTAGTGTTTTCTCTGTTCTGCTTATTTTCATTGTCTCAGTCTTTGCTGTACTAATCCTCATATTATTTATGTCGCAGGTATTGTCAGTGGCATTACGATGTTCTTGGACGTTCTGTTCATCGGGATGAAAGATGCTCTCATCATCTGCAAAATGGAGCTCGTTCCTTGTAGTGGTTTTTGGTTTTGTTTCCGTTGTTATTTGATCCATGTATACAATGAACAAGAGTGGTGATAGTACACACCCCTGTCTTACATCTGTCTTAACTGCAAATCACTTAGGGAGTGCACTTGGTGTTTTCACAGTACTTTGACTGTTTTTAGACATTGCTATTATATTTCTCAGTAATTGTCTTGCACTCCATAGTTTTCCGGGATTTCTCATAGTTTCTATCCACTCGGTCAAAAGCTTTCCCCTGGTCTACAAAGACTATGTTCTGTTCCTAATTGTATTCAATGGTTTGTTCACAAATCTGTCTTAGAGTAAATAGGGCATCTGGGCAATCTGAACATTGCCAAACTGTGTGCCACTTAATTGGCTTTCGAATTTTGGTCTTGTTCTGTTTTCCAGGATCTTCGCATACATTTTACAAATATGGCCCTCTCCCTCTCTCTCTCTCTCTCTCTCTCTATATATATATATATATATTTAAACAGATCATATCACATCAATAATAATTATCGCTGTTGGTAAGGTTTGTGTCACAGTAAAAATACCTCCAAAATATATGGAAGTTGTTGACTGACATCAGTCATAATTGACGGGTTACTGCTTGTACATATATATAATCTTCGTGCGTCTTGGGCGTTAGGGGTGTCATGCAGAGTTTATTCTGAGCCTATATCGATTCTAAAACTAATACCTTCCACCAAGCTGTCTGTTTTATTTATTATCTCAAGTTATTCGTTCCACGTTACTTGTACATTATATCTCCACAGTATCAGTTTCTCTATCTGGTATCTAAAAAATAGTTGTGATTTCAAAGCATCTTTATTTTTTATAAACTCCATGTTCTAATTATTATAAATGAGTGAGTACTTTCGGTTTTTGTATTTTCTTACTTATTGTCTTTGATGTCTACCTCATTACCGTTGGTCAATGGTCAGTATTTAGAAAGATATTGAGGATAACTCTTCTTTTATTTTCCTTTTGGCTGATAACATGTAATCAATTGGTGATATGGGGCCGAAGGTGAAGTAGGGAAAGAGTTGACAACAGCAAGCGACACATAGCTGGCTGCTTGCGTCATGGTCGGCGAGCCATAGCTAACAAAACCCTATTCCGCCTTCGCAAGTGGATGCTCTGAAAAGGGCCTTCGCTCGTGTAATCTGGTTAAGAAAATAGGAATCGACGAAAAAAGGCAAACGCAATCTGAAAGATTCCTTGCTGAAACCGGATGTCACGGGCCGAAAGGCGCAGATCTGGAAGCCTCGCTGTTAACTACGACACTGTGTACTTTTCAGGACGAACGCCAGGAAGGAACAAATAAATTGTTGATGTTACATCTAGGTTATTCCATTCTTTAGTAAGACACTTTCCGTCAGGGAAGATGCGTTTTTTGTTACTATAATACCATTTTCAGCACATTCATTTATACTTGTTTTCCATTGCTGTTCCACTTTAATGAGGCACCGCTAACGTTGTCTAATCAGTTTTCTAATGATATCCCTTCTTCTATATTCGTCCATTAAATCGACCAATACTTACAGTCACTCATATTATACCATAGAGTGTTTATGCATTACTTTCTCATTTTTGTGACTTTTACATTCTAAAGAGTGTGGTAGCCAGCCTTACGCTCACGTCTCTTTATTCAACTTTTACGACATCCTGGCAGGTTACAGTGCAACTTTTAACTCATTACCTTGCGGGGAACTATTGTTAGCTGCCATCAGATCCTCATTGACCTTATTGTTACGTCTGGGACATTGGAAGAATTGTCTTCTGTCTTCTTCATGGAAACTGTCACGGCATGGGACTTTAACATGGACTATTATTATTTTCAACTGACGCAGGTCCTCTGGATCAAGTTGTGGAAGGAACCTGTGCTTAGATATCATCTGCCTTACGCAACATGGAAGTCATTAAATAGACTTTGAATTGGCGTATCACGGTGTAGGAAAAACCTAAAAAGATCAGGATAAAGGGATAACGAAACACGCAAATGTAGAACAACACATGACCAAGACAACATGATGATCTTCCCAAACCTCATGGAGACGTGCAGTATGGACGACCTGTTGAGTGGAAACGACAGGGCAATCCGTGTGGCTGTGTACTGGAAAACTTATGTGGGACGTAGTGCCTGGGGCAGAGGAAGTAAGTAAGTGTTGTCTATTCTACCTGAGGGTAGTGCAGGAGGGACTAAGTAAGTTCGCCTATTCTGTGATCCTATAGCGAACGTTTCTAGTCTGCATACCTTTGAAATGAGTCCGTTTAAGCACCTTTAATATTTCTTAAATGATGTACCTTACGTCGGCTTGCTGTGCCCTCAGTCACAGCAGTGCCAGTAGCCAGATTCATCTCTTGTTAATTCCATACTTCGCCATGTTTCCAACTCCTATAACATCGATTTTAGGACGACAGGTTAACTATATTTTTTATTTTTATTTGCCCATCGCAAACAATGATATCGACAACGTAAGAAGAGAAAGGTTGTGACTTGCGCTTTAAATAGCTTTAAGTGAGGAAGATTTGCGCTATCATCAACCACACTTGTTCAACCTGACCTGACGTGGCCCAGTGACAAAACGTGTAGTAGAGACGACTGAAGATAGCACATATCAATGATTAACCCAAATAAAAGACAGTTTAATATTCTAAAAAATGATATCCCTAACAGCAAATAAATTGACGCTCAAAAGATAGAGAGGATCATAAACATTGGTGACTATATAACCGTAGACGCTGCTAGCTCTCGCGATGTTTAAATAAAATAAAATCTACTACGTTCACTGTCGATCAAATATCCATTTACTTCCGTATCACATGCAAATCTTTAAAGAAAAAAATGGCCGACATTCAAGTCAGGGAGAAATTATTGATTGCTTCGAATAAGGCAAAACAAAACTGTAAATTAATACAGGATATTCCCGTCAGTCATCAAACCGAAATCAAGACGGCATGCTAAACGCTAAGATAAATAGCCCATCTTTACATAAAATTAAAAGAACAAGGGGGAAAAAGGCAGATCAACAGCGAAATAATAACCATTTTAAAAAAACAGTTTTGTGCCAATGTTTTTACGGCACAACGAAACAAACCGGAAAATATGCTAGGTCGATGCAACCCAAAATGGCATCACAGAAACTAAACAAATTCTAAAATGTAGGAATGTGAGTGTATTAGAAAGCAGTACATATACAAAACGTTTACGGTCGTAAGCGGAAACAGGAATTATTATAACAAGGGCTTCAACATATTTATCGTAGATTGTCCATGACCGAATGGCTTTCAAAGAGTCCCTGAAATAAATAGCCTAAGACAAATCAGACATATCAGAAGCTGTCTAGACAAAACAGCTTACGAGCAAAACTCTTCAAAGTAAGTCTGACATAAGCTCACTCAGCATGGATGGTTCATGCGCTGGTTAAACATAAAACAATTTCTTTGATTGACGTTGAATTGTTAGACAAAAGTGAAAAATGTATCTGCTGATATTTCACGAACGTCACAATAAAAATATGATGTGAACGTTACAAGTGAACTTGACAATTGTGAAAAGGTACAGTATAATTGAAATGTAGGGTCAGTGGTATTTAGTTGTGAAGGTAAAGGTAGGTCAGTCTCATGGCAACAGTTGCCGTTGGGGATAAACATAACTCTTCATCTACTAAGCCGCAGCTTATGTGAGGTGACCTGGTCAGTTCCCTTCCTTGCTGTTTTTATCTTACCCAACTGATAAGTCAGGTTTCCATTTACAGCTGGGTTTACTGAAAGAGCGGTCCCACCAGGCATGAACCATGGACCTGATTTTTTTTTTTACCATCCGTGTGAATTCGAATCCTGGAACTCAGTAATCCCAGTAATGTAATCCATCTCACTGCCGACTAGACTACAGGAAAATATACTTTAAAATGTAGTCCCAGGGGTATTTAGTTGTGAAATGATACTTTAAAATGCATCGTCAGGGATATTTAATTGTGAAATAACACTTTAAAATCTAGTGTCAGAGGTGTTTAACATTAATGGTAAAACTTTTAAGAATGTAAAATAACACGAACATTTTTTTAAAATAACAAAAACATCTGCAGCTGAATGTGAAAATGATATTAGTTTGAATTCTGTTTTACGTGTTTCAACAGGCCGGTCAGTTTATAAATTTGTACATCATTGTCTAAAAAAAAAAGAACAACATTAAATTGATTTAAGTAAATTCAAAATGAGTCACACACAAAAAAAGAAACAAATTTCAAAACTAAACATGTGAAAATAAACCGACGATGTTATACAATTAGAACTATCATTGTATCAATTTGTTTGACTATCTTGGCACACTACAGCATAATTTAACTACAGCATAAATTAACTACAGCATAATTTTAAAAATATAATATCTTTTTTTGACACACTGCTGAATAATTTAGAAAATATTTCTCTCTTTACACACTACAGCATAATTTAGAAAATATTTCTCTCTTTACACACTACAGCATAATTTAGAAAATATTTTTCTCCTGACACACTACAGCATAATTTAGAAAATATTTTTCTCCTGACACACTACAGCATAATTTAGAAAATATTTCTCTCTTTACACACTACAGCATAATTTAGAAAATATTTTTCTCCTGACACACTACAGCATAATTTATAAAATATTTTTCTCCTGACACACTACAGCATAATTTAGAACAATATTTTTCTCCTAACACACTACAGCATAATTTAGAAAATATTTCTCTCTTTACATACTACATCATAATTTAGAAAATATTTTTCTCCTGACACACTACATCATAATTTAGAAAATATTTCTCTCTTTACACACTACAGCATAATTTATGAGATATTTCTCTTTCGACACACTGCAGCATAATTTAGAAAATATTTTTCTCCTGACACACTACTGCATAATTTATGAGATATTTCTCTTTTGACACACTACAGCATAATCTAGAAAATATTTATCTCTTGACACACTACAGAATAATTTATAAAATATTTATCTCTTGATACACTACAGCATAATTTAGAAATTATTTATGTATTGAGACTCTTCTGTATAATTTAGGAGATGTTTCACTCTTGAAGCTACAGTATAATTGGGAACAATTTATCTTTAGGTACACGACACTTTGATATGGAAAATATATCTCTATAGACATGTCAGTATAATTTAGGACTAAATTTTTTTCGCCACATGTACAGTATGATTTTGGAAATATTGTTCTCTAGAGACACGACAGTATATTTTAGGAAATAGTGTTCTTTAGAGACACGACAGTATACTTTAGGAAATATTGTTCTCTAGAGACACGACAGTATATTTTAGGAAATAGTGTTCTTTAGAGACACAACAGTATACTTTAGGAAATATTATTCTCTCGAGACACGACAGTATACTTTAGGAAATATTGTTCTCTAGAGACACGACAGTATATTTTAGGAAATAGTGTTCTTTAGAGACACGACAGTATATTTTAGAAAATATTGTTCTCTAGAGACACGACAGTATATTTTAGGAAAAAGTGTTCTTTAGAGACACGACAGTATATTTTAGAAAATATTGTTCTCTAGAGACACGACAGTATATTTTAGGAAATAGTGGTCTTTAGAGACACGACAGTAAATTTTAGGAAATATTGTTCTTTAGAGACACGACAGTATATTTTAGGAAATATTGCTCTCTATAGACACGACAGTATACTTTAGGAAATATTATTCTCTCGAGACACGGCAGTATACTTTATGAAATATTGTTCTATAGAGATATGACAGTATACTTTAGGAAATATTTCTCTCTAGACACGCGCATAGTATGATTTATAAAATATTTTTTTCTTTGAAAAAAAACCCAGTAAAACTTGTGACAAGTTTGGCTCTCAAGGAGATAATCCAGTAAAGGTAACCATGCATCCATCTTCCACTTATCAAACCAAAATAATTTCCGCGTGAAATAATGCAACACATTTCCAGAACCTACTGGGAGCTGTTTATTATGGTGTATGAGATCAAGGAATAAACTTCTGCAACAATCTGAAAGCTGTTTGTTATGACGTATGAGATCTAGGAATAGTCTTCTGCAACAATCTGAAACCCTGTTTGTTAGGACGTATGAGATCAAGGAATAGTCTTCTGCAACAATCTGAAAGCTGTTATGACGTATGAGATCAAGGAATAAACTTCTGAAACCTTCTGAAAGCTGTTATAAAGTATGAGATCAAGGAATAAACTTCTGCAACCTTCTGAAAGCTGTTTGTTATGACGTATGAGGTCAAGGAATAAACTTCTGCAACCTTCTGAAAGCTGTTTATTATGACGTATGAGATCAAGGAATAAACTTTTGCAACCTTCTGAAAGCTGTTTATTATGATGTATGAGATCTATGAATAGTCTTCGGTTACAATCTGAAAGCTGTTTGTTATGACGTATGAGATCAAGGAATAAAATTCTGCAACCTTCTGAAAGCTGTTTAATATGACATATGAGATCAAGGAATAAACCTCTGCAACAATCTGAAAGCTGTTTATAATGACGAATGAGATCAAGGAATAGACTTTTGCAACCTTCTGAAGGCTGTTTATTATGATGTATGAGATCTAGGAAAAGTCTTCTGCAATAATCTGAAAGCTTTTTGTTATTTTGTATGAGATCTATGAATAGTCTTCGGTTACAATCTGAAAGCCGTTTGTTATGACGTATGAGATCAAGGAATAAACGTCTGCAACCTTCTGAAAGCTGTTTATTATGACGTATGAGATCAAGGAATAAACTTCTGCAACAATCTGAAACCCTGTTTGTAATGACGTATGAGATCAAGGAAGAAACTTCTGCAACCTTCTGAAAGCTGTTTATTATGACGTATGATCGCTGATCCTGCTGTTGTTAGTTAGTCCTGTTGTTGGTCTTCATATTGAATGTGATGTTATTCAAGCGACTTGTATTTAAATATATGGTCTGATTTTAATAGTGTCCCAATTATTCTGCTTTTGCATTATGGAGAATTATAATTAATTGCTACTTCGTGCTATTTAGAACGAAGTCTTCATTTGTACATTCTGTTACTCCAGGAGGGAATAGTGGCATAGTGGTTTGGTTACCGGGCTTATGCCCAAGTTCAAAACCTCACTAAGGCATAGTTTTGTTTTCTATCGGTGACAAATAAAAAAAACATGTACATACACTGTGTCGCGACTATTGAAACAAACGGTCTTTATTCCTCAGCCACATAAATCCAAACTGGTACCGCCATGAAAAAGTAGAAACACCATAATGATAATAGATAGTTACTACAAGGTCAACCATATCCTGTAGATCTTATTTCACTGTTTTCTACGTTATTCCAACACAATAGAAAGATGAATAAAATATATCCATCATCCAAGAAATCACTATCCCACTTTCTCACGCTGGGAAATCAATTAAAAGAGACAGGACTAGCAACATACCTGTTTTCTCGTCAACTGATTATGCTTACAATTGAACTACTAATAATGAGAAATCTTTTCCTTGGCCAAGTTAACCTCAGCTATGAATGTAAAACGAAGCTACAAATCTTAATGCAATGTTACACTATGTATAAAATAGTGAGACGTAGACCACATAGATGTTAAACAAATGCTTACTTCTGTAATAAGCCACTTATGTATAGCATAACAATACAACTTTAACCTAGATTAGACATATGGGAGTAATGATGCTTGCGTTACATAATCCAACAATGGCCTGCGTAAACTAAAACAAATCATAGTTTTTATATAAATCGCATTTAATACTACTGTGCACTACTATTTGTAATTAATAAAATGTTATTAACCACGCTTGACATAAATCACATACTATCATCTCAGCGCCACGTTCAAAAGGCTCATGCCCTCAGCTCCATGCCCTCAGCACCTGAAGATCTTACAGAATTTATTGAATCTCAAGATCAGCCTGTAACAGATGGAGATTTGCTTTTGCTAGAAGACCAAAGAAAGTTGATACTTGAATTTGAGTCTACTATTGATGATGAGCCAGTTAACATACCGGAAATATCGACAAAAGAACTAGAAGAGTAGATTGTC
Organism: Ariolimax columbianus; assembly: GCA_036924085.1. Classification (NCBI taxonomy): domain Eukaryota; kingdom Metazoa; phylum Mollusca; class Gastropoda; order Stylommatophora; family Arionidae; genus Ariolimax; species Ariolimax columbianus. The sequence goes on from JAVGWX010000003.1 coordinate 29,615,630, forward strand.
TGTATTGACCAGGGACGTATTGAGAGGAATTACTTGAGTTTCAAAAGAAGTTCTGAAATTTGCCAAACAGCATATCACGTCACACGGAAGTTATTGGAGAACGGAAGCGTCAATCTTCGATCTTTAGATCTAGTGCTATTACACGCTTGGTAACCAATGTTTGTTTTTTATATTATGAAATATTTGCCTTTCTGACTTATTCTGGCGGAGGCACGCCCGTTTCCACCACAATCCTTTTGGGCAATATCAGGACGTTTTAGCTAGTGTTACATATTTGTATCTTCTTGTAATGTGTTAGTTATGGCAGTTTTGCTTGTTGTCAGGCTTTCACTTACGGTCACAAGTGAAAGAACGAAAGTGATTCCATCTCCAGTGATTTTCTATCTGCTCTCAGTGAGCTCTCACTGAACATGTCGTTATTGTAGGGTACGCCTGTATTTAGTTGCGCCATGCCACCTTGCTCTATTTTCAAAGAATCAATGGTTCATAATTTAAATCGGTGCTGCTTTGCATAATTCATTCGTATCTGGAACAGTATTTGTTTTATTTTTTCTTGACAACAATTTTATAAGACGGATTCATCTTCATAAATGATATTGGTAGGCTTATCTTTAGAATGAAAGCATTGATCTCCTGCACTAATTAGCATGGCGCAGCATGAAAGATATACAAATACATCTTACCTCTACTAGATTATGTTCTGCACGAACAGACGTGTCGTAAATGTAACTGTTTCCCTAGATACAAATAATGCACTGATCATTGTGTCTTTTTCTTATAAATAAATCTTTGCTCAGAGAGAAACATTTCTTGAGTCCTTCTTCTTCGAGCACTTCTCGTTTGCCGTGGTTTAAAAAAAAATACATCTACATGTGAAGTCCAGTTTTCTGGATGAATGTTATTCTGGTGGAGAGTTACTCAAGGCTTCCAAATAGCTTTATGTGGAGGTTCGTCGCCATGGGTCAATGCTCATAAAGCCAGTTGCCAGAGCATATTTCATTGTTGTAGGTTCACCTGCCGGCGCTGCATATTGACACTTACGCATGAGCGATATGTCCAAACTTAGTATGTGTACGTGGCTATTTCATTTTTGATGCCCCCTTATGCGCAACAGGATCACGTGCTCTGCTCGATCAAGGTAGTGATAGTTGTCTCTCGTTTGGTCGACTTTCCCTATGGCCTTGTTAATGGTCCTCTTTACCTGGAAGATGTCTTAACTTGTTGTTCCTGGGCTGCTCCCTCATTTGCTAAATTGTCTGTTCTCTTGGGTTTAGTTCGCCTAAGGCGTTTTTAAGCTCTGTTAGTGTAGCATTCCTGAGGACTTGTAGAACTGACATTGCATCTATAAGGAATAAAACCTGCGGATATTGGCTTATTGTGTTGTCTATTAAATCTGCATCCATTATTAGTGCCTGTACATCAGTCGAGCATTTTAGACATAATTTTGCAGTGGATGAGCTAGTAGTTTCGTTTTCTTGATCTGGGTAAATAGCATAGATTCCTGCAACTACATTCTTCAGTGCTGGCGTTGCTGATTCATCACTATATGCCTTGATACGTGCTTCTCTTGAATACAAAACTTGATCATACCCAAGGTATCAACTGTCAGCTTCACATTCTGATGAGCTTGAAAACAGATGTACATTCCATAGATCAGAAAAAGCTAGTTCAGTATTCTAGTGATCTCTGAGAGGAAATCGGATATACGCACATTGTGATAACAGATGGTACTTGTGAACATAGACGCAAAGGGGGACAAATGAGAGGTGGTACTCTAACACTACTGTTCACGTAAGCATCAACACCTGACTTAGCCACGAGTACGAGGTACGGAAAGGTGTAGACTAGTGACTGAATAGAGGCAGACTAGTGACTGAATGGAGACATACTAGTGACTGAATAGAAGCAGATTAGTGACTGAACAGAGGCAGACTAGACACTGAATAGAGACAGACTAGTGACTGAATAGAGGCAGACTAGTGGCTGAATAGAGGCATACTGGTGACTGAATAGAGGCAGACTAGTGACTGAATAGAGGCAGACTAGTGACTGAATAGAAACAGACTAGTGACTGAATAGAGACATACTAGTGACTGAATAGAGGCAGACTGGTGACTGAATAGAGACAGACTATTGACTGAATAGAGGCAGACTAGTGACTGAATAGAGGCAGACTAGTGACTGAATACAGGCAGACTAGTGACTGAATAGAGACAAACTAGTGACTGAATAGAGGCAGACTGGTGACTGAATAGAGACAGATTGGGGGCTGAATAGAAGCAGATTAGTGACTGAACAGAGGCAGACTAGAGACTGAATAGAGGCAGACTAGTGACTGAATAGAGGCAGACTAGTGACTGAATAGAGGCAGACTGGTGACTGAATAGAGGCCGACTAGTGACTGAATAGAGGCAGACTAGTGACTGAATAGAGGCAGACTAGTGACTGAATAGAGGCAGACTAGTGACTGAATAGAGGCAGACTAGTGGCTGAATAGAGGCAGACTAGTGGCTGAATAGAGGCAGACTAGGGAGTGAATAGAGGCGGACTAGTGACTGAATAGAGGCAGACTAGTGACTGAATAGAGGCAGACTAGTGACTGAATAGAGACAGACTAGTGACTGATTAGGGGCAGACGTGGCTGAATAGAGACAGACTAGTGACTGATTAGGGGCAGACGTGGCTGAATAGAGACAGACTAGTGACTGATTAGGGGCAGACTAGTGACTGATTAGGGGCAGACTAGTGACTGAATAGAGGCAGACTATTGGCTGAATAGAGGCAGACTAGTGACTGAATAGAGGCAGACTAGTGGCTGAATAGAGACAGACTAGTGACTGATTAGGGGCAGACTAGTTACTGATTAGGGGCAGACTAGTGACTGATTAGGGGCAGACTAGTTACTGATTAGGGGCAGACTAGTGACTAATTAGGAGCAGACCAGTGCCTGATTAGGGGCAGAGCAGTGTCTGATTAGGGGCAGACCAGTGCCTGATTAGGGGCAGACCAGTGTCTGATTAGGGGCAGAACAATGTCTGATTAGAGGCAGACCAGTGTCTGATTAGGGGCAGACCAGTGTCTGATTAGGGGCAGACCAGTGTCTGATTAGGGGCAGACCAGTGTCTGATTAGGGGCAGACCAGTGTCTGATTAGGGACATACTAGTGACTCAATAGAGGCAGACGTCCATGACTAATTTGGAGCAGACAAGTCCAAGTCTGATTCGCTTTAATCGAAATACAGAAGATGGGATTCACAAAAATGAACTACACATTAAGTAATAAATATAAAGAAAACGGCGACAAATACGTAAACAAAGAAAGAGCTAACTGAATTTGTTTAATGTACAATAATTCTCGAAAATGCAAACAAATATGCATAAATACTCAGAAATGATTAGGGAAACAATAAAAAAAATTATCTCACTATAGAAACAAGCAAAAACTAGGAAATTATACTGAGAAAATCGCAGGCAGAATATGGAGAGCGAATGTAAGCTGACGACAGATGTTAAGAATTAGGAGATGGTTTATCAGTTCATTGCAGCATGAAGCAAAGTGCTCAAATGAAACATAGAAACTGCCCGCGAGCTGATGGCATCCATTTCTCCATGTTCCTCTCGATATTTTAAAATAATCTATTTCACATTAGTATTCTGGCGTATCAAGTTTATATAGTCGATGTGTTTAGGGTTTTAATGTTTGCCGCCCGAGTCGATACAGGGAGGGATCTGTAAAAAAACAGAGGTAAACATAGCACCACTGCCACACTGAAAGCACGAATAAGAAACTACTAACAGTGAGGTCCTCCCCTTTAAGTAGAAGACTCTCCAACTCGTGGTTTTGCACACCGAATTACACATACTAAAGCTTGCTGAATGTGGAGCAGCCGTTTTTGTTCTCAATAAATCTCAAGATACAAGTTTATGATGCAGGAATAAATTGATGGAACTCATTCTCATCGAGATCAGAAATATCTGAAGAAAAGAATGTTGCATATATTTTCTTGATGACCGTCGATGACGGTAACAGGGGATGGTCGCTGCAGGTCCCGAGTGGTTATTTTGAACCTTACAATTCAGGTTTTGTTGGATCATTAGAGTATTGAGGTGATGAGGTGGTGGTTCTCACTTGCCCTCTGTTTGCCTTCAACAAAAGAGATTTACCCACAAAGCAGTGGACAGGAAGAAACGAAGGCGCCCTTGCATCGCCCATTTTGTTTCTTGCTTAAGAGGTTTTTTAGCCTAGTACAAGACACACACCTTCAACATGTACCTATAAACATATTAGTTATTTTAGGGCATAGATTACCTTTACTTATATTGCATTTCTGCATTTCTACAGTCATGTCCTCGTCACTACGGATTTGCTCCGTGGCTGTTTATTCTGTTTTTGCAATAAACATCTATATTTAGAGCGTGTAGGAGCATATCCACAACCTACTTAAGTACAGACCTTCTTACTCACGGTGAAATCCCTTAGAAACGTGACATATTTTAGCCTACTAAATATCAGAACTTGCATGTGTCAACTATAATAGCGTGTTCTGGAAACAAAGATAGAAATGCAGTTGGTTTCAGGCAGGATTCTGTTAAAGTATCACTCTTGAAAGTCATTTATTGTGTTTTGTACCGTGAATTTATTTGATTTTCTGTGTGGAGCATAGATTTATTAGATACCCTGGCACAGTATGAGTTCTGTTATTTAGTCGGCCTATGAATGTGACGTTTAAAACGGATTTCTCTGTCAGTCAAAACGTGTGTAGCTAAAATAGGCTATGGCCCATCCGTGCTGCGACTAAACGCAGGACCAGCTACGTTTGAACATTTAAAAAGGGGCAGGGGAATAATGAACCCTTCAAGGAAAAGTCAGAGATTTAATACATATACCTGCAAAACATGCTAGTTAATCAAAATAGAAATTGCTTTATTGTGCACTAAATGGAGAAGAAAATTTATTACAAATAATTGTAAATCGTGTGTGCCATCGAACGGCCACAATAGAAGATGTATATAACATAATATGTTTTTATAGAGTCGCTCAATCTAACAAGTGTTTGTCAAGTGTAATCAGGTAACAGTAGCAATCAAGTACTAACGACAAGCTCACTGGCACTGAAAGTGAGGGATCGGAATTTGAATTAAACGTACAACCAACACCACAGTTGTAAGTGAAATCTTTGCCGAAGAATAAACACAGATATAAACTTGCATCAACAGAGATAGGATTCCTGTAAAGATCGGTATGCATACCATGAACAGCCTAAATATTAAAATCAGAGAATATTATATGAAAACATTACAGAACAATTATTCCCAACCAAAATTAGTCCAAATGGAGAATGACATAGGATTCTTGGAAATATCATTATGAAACACAGTTTAATAATCAAAGCTTCACTTCCCAGAGGTTGTTTGCACTTAGCACGATGTTGAATATGTTGTAATCTATATCCAGGTTTCTATTTCTTGATTAATTATATTCTACGTCTTTCCTTAACAGCATCATCTACTTCTACTTACTAACTATGTCCTGGTTCACGTTCCTCATCTCGTGTAATGGATCTGACAGCGGACGTTCTGACAGATTCATTTTTTACAATTTTGATGTGGAATAAAAATTCATTTCGAAATACAGTTGGAGAAGGGAGGCAGAGATGAGAATAGGACACACTATTCGAAAAGAAAGCTTAAAATGTCAATAGACATGCATTGGTTGATAACCGCTAAGGAAATAGAAATGAGAGTACCAAGACCCGAGGTGTTGAATGGCAAGAAGAGCGGGATAGGGTAGCTGGATTTACATGATCAGAGCTCAGGAAGACTGCACAAAATAGTAATCGCTAGAGATTATATCCAGTTCAATATGGCGCCAACCTTCTAATTCAAATACAGCCTATGTGCATCACGCATCATCATTCATCAGAGATAGTGAGCCACGCGATGTGAAGGTGTGGCATGCATATTTGACACTGTCTGTGATCGCTGTCAGGCGTGATGTGTCTATACGAGTCTACATATGTTCAGAATGACATCATTCTGTCTTCATGAACGTAGTTAGCCAGCAAGAACCATAACGTCGCGGTTCACAAATGTGGAGTCGTAGTTTGGTAGTAGTAAAAGGTTGCGTGGCCTAAAGGTGAAACTCGCTCGGTTTTCACAATCCCAACGTTCCTGGTTCGATTCCCACTTGTGTCCAGTTTGGCAGACACTGAGTTTTTTCTCTGGCTAATGCTCCTCCACGTACGGAAAGTAATAGCAACCTACGGTACTGCACACTTTGCCAAGAAACTTATAACAGCCAAATAGGTGGCGGGTGTAAGAAGCGACGTTATTTAAAAATGACATGCGACTTACTAGTTTGGTACTTAGAGGCCCCGTGATATATATATATATATATATATATATATATATATATATATATATATATATATATATATATATGCACAAACACACACACAACAGGTCAATTCCCTGTTTGTCAGCATCCTCGATTTAAATTATATACAAAAAGACCTCTACATCCACAAGGGATACAAGAGGAGTTCAATTAGGTGAAGAGATACATGTGTATAAGTATGTATGTGTGCGCTTGCGTGCGTGCGTGCGTGCGTGCGTGCGTGTGTGTGTATCAACAAATAACTGTTGCCTAGCAATTGAGCAAAGTGTGAAGCAGCCCCAAAATATGGTGACGCGATACCGCTTGTGCACGAATGGAAATTATATAAAAACAAACTTTTTGGGAATGTCCATCCACAATACACAAAGATTGAGACGTTTTCGAGGCAGAAGAACCGTAGACATCAACAGCTTTATAAGCGGGATTGCAAAGTGTGTGAAACACTAGAGCTGCATTAGGACAAGATATCAACTGGCCACTATGAAAGAGACTCTAACTTCTCCATGTACACACCTTACTACATGCATAAGAAGGAAGCACGAAAAGATATAGCCGTGCAGATCCTTGGTCCTCTGGGGATCAATCTTATCGACATATTAATAGGAAAGGGGAAACTATTTTAGTCAGTAATGTCTATAATGGAGAACACATCTCAAATTCTGTGAAAAGAAAGATTTATGGGAAAGACCACCCAAAAACTGGAAGGGCAAGGGAAACAATTGGAGCCTTTAATGTCCAACAAATTGACTAAAATTGACAATTTTATCTCAGAGACCGTTAGATGAACCTTGGTATATTTGGTGTGACAGAAGCAAAACTAGACAATTTGATATCACATACCAGTTAGATGAACCTTGATGTATTTGGTGTGACAGAGGCACGACTGAACAATTTGATCTCAGATACCATTTAGGTGAACCTTGGTGTATTTGGTGTGACAAATGCAAGGACTGGCAGACGTTGGTTTCGAACTAAAAGAGCGGTAAACGTTTATACATTCGGGAGGTGTATACCATCTATTGATAAATATTGATTTTGGAAACCACTAAAATATATATGTGCCGTTTTTTGATACACTATGATCGAATAATGATGTTGAAATTGAGATCTAAACCATTCGGCATTGTTATGTTTCAAACAAATCTCTAGTTCTCATTGATGAAGAAAGAGGAGAATATAATGGGAACTTCTGACTTACCAACTAAATCTACAGATGTTCTTAAAGTAATGGTAAATTAGTTTACTTTTGTATAGTCAAAGAATCAGCGTCATTGCACACGGTTCAACCCATAAGTGCTCTGTTTTTCTCCATATTTTTAGAAAACCTCAGCACAATGCACGAGCTCTGTAGCACCGGCGAGAATCCCGTAATAGGTTGGATAGATTTTAAACATAATATTTTATTTTGCCCGGGCAACGACCGTTAAGCCTACTGTTTATATTTCCAACTGCCGACGGATTTTTAATGTGCGCGACACTGTAAACGGGCGTCCGATTTCTACTAACCAGAGATCAAGACAGATACAAGAAGGCCCATTTGAAAAAAATGCCTGTCTCCATCGTGATTTGAATCCGCGACCTCCAACACCTGAGGTCGAAGTCTTACCTGTAGACCACTCAGTCGCCTAATGGTAGATATGAACTTCAACAAAGAGAAAGGAAAACAAGAAAATAGTAGGGTAATTTGGTCTGGGAAAAATAAATGACATAGGCTGATACATTATCGTAAAGAAAACCAATTAGTTATTTCGATGACATTTTTTTAGTAAGAAGATATAGTAAGAATTCAAATTAACTTTATTATTATACAGAACAGATACAAAAATAGTATCACAATAGTAAAAATGTACCCAGGTGCAGACATATATTCCGATCACAATCCTTAAGACTAAAATAGCCATCAGACTAAAAAATAAAGATATAAAATATACAAAGGATCCTCAAATAGATACACCAGCACTAAAACAGAATTATATGACGCAGAATTATCTGGTAGTAGTGTAAACTATATCTGATATAAGAAAGTATGGAACAATATAACAAAGAAAGACGAAGAGAATGCAAACACAAAGTGGCACTGACTAAAAACAAGCATAGTCAACAAATAAAACTCATCAGTAAAAGAGTTAACGAAATTCAAGTATGAATGATACAGGATATAGAAGCGAAATGTAAGAAAGAAAAAGAGCAAGAAACGCTGGAGAAAATAGAGCACTTAATAATGTAGTACGTACTTTATGCGGCCGAGCAGTTAATTTATCAGTAACTAGAATCAAAATGAAAGGTAATCGAAGACATGACAAAGGCACAGATAACATGAACTATGCATGAAGGAATAAAGCATCTTCCAAATAAGACAAGGTTGGCCCATGGAGGAGGATGTATTAATAACAAGAATGGGGACATCTTGCTTAATGAGAAAGATATATCAAACATATTAACATAACACTAAAGTCAACTGAGGACAATATCAACTGCAGCTTGCGAAATCCACACACAAGTGGAATCCCTGGAGATGCGCAGGAATAAAGCAGTTATGGAAGTTTATGAGCAAAGTAGCAGAATGAAACGGGATCATCCCACTAGTTTACACTGCAAACTGATAGTTGTTAACTGCTTAAACACGTATTTACAACCATAATACGTTCTAGGATCATATTTTAAAACAAAGAAATAAGGTGTCAGAATTTGTTTTCGCGAGTGTTATTAATTGAAGTTGACGCCAAATTCTTTCGAATCGACTCAAATATTTATAATATTTTACGCCCTATTTTTTTTATTCGTTTTCTCACGTATGCCTTTCTTTCACTCTGTAACATAATAGATTCTTAACAACTTTCGGCTGATACAATATCATCCGCCGCGAGCAGAAATAAAAGATTGAGAGAGACGATTGGTATAAAAATAAGGCATGTTCAGCTTATTTGCATTGATCTTATTTGATCTCCTTCCATGAATGAGCCACTAAATCTGGTCATGTTTGCCTCATCGTCCCTAACACAGATAAGCCCAGATATTTGTGGTTATCGTGGTCTGTCTGCTAATTTGTCTCTGTCCCTGGCATGGGTATGTGTTATTTCTTCTTACTTTCTGTCTTCGTTTACTGTCTTTTAAGCGACAAATACGTTGTGTCGAATTTGAAAGCTGAACTCCAATATCTGCGTCTTTTGGGCCCGGCATATTCGCCTTCGGCTAGGTATCCTAATGAGGCTAACTGTGCCTACCCTTTGGCTTTCAGCAAACTATGTACAATGCATTGTCAAGGCTTCTCAACACGGTAGTGCGCAGAGAGGTGCTGCTCCGTTAAGGCCATCAAGAAACGGTACCAAATGTAGACGTTTTCTCGCATAGGTCTAGGCTTCTAGTCTTTGAAAAAAACAAAAACAATTGTCTCTCGATTAAAGTATAATATATGCAATATTTTTCATAATAATGTACATGTTCATCGTTCGCTTCAGCAAGCATAAAATATGTTTTTAACAGTACATGACTTTTACGTCCTTCTAGTGGCACTAACCTACATCTAATAAACACTAACTTGGTTAAAATCGTGTTTTATAATTAGAACCATAGCTATATTGTTTATGTATCTAAATACATATCCGCTGTATCAAATGTAACTAGAGAATGTTCTATAAAGTTACAAGATTTGTTTGATGCTCTCAACAAAATTGTAAAAATAACTATTTACTTTTTATGAATAGTCGTAACAAACAAAAAACGCTTACAGCAGCGATACGTAAGGGATAATTGAGGAACGGGACAGGATTAGCATGTATTTTATTATATTTTAATACAATTTTAAGTTGATCGAAATTATAGTCAATACATTGTAGGCCAATCCATGTTGCAATCCCTGCCGGTCGATCATATTGAACAGCTTGGGAAGCCTGCACTAGATGGTTTTAAACCAGACTTCTCTTCATCTCTTCATGAATTGTCACCAATGGCATTTGGGCTTCTTTAACTCAAGAGTATTCGACAACTACCTCACTTTCTTTTAGTGGGAATAGTCCTATAGCATTTCAGCAGCTAGGTTTCTTATATTAGCTTAAGTATTGCGCAAGTAAGAATTGAGAGCTTATCTCATGAACTCCATTCCCCGCCATTTCAGCATGTGCGACTATGTCGTTGTTTGATCAGTATCAATAACATATCTTCTCATCGCCTGTGCCAGCCTCTTGTTTCTTATATCATTCCTCTCACTTCTGTTCACTAATATCTTTCATTTCAATCTCTCCCGTGCTCTTCGTTCACTCCCTTCTTCAAGTTAACAAGGATAAAAGTCGTATTCTCTCTTAATCTTATTCTCTCTTAGTCTTAGCCTCTCTTAGTCTTAGTCTCTCTTAGTCTTAGTCTCTCTTAGTCTTAGTCTCTCTTAGTCTTAGTCTCTTTTAGTCTTAGTCTCTTTTAGTCTTAGTCTCTCTTAGTCTTAGTCTCTCTTAGTCTTAGTCTCTTTTAGTCTTAGTCTCTTTTAGTCTTAGTCTCTCTTAGTCTTAGTCTCTCTTAGTCTTAGTCTCTTTTAGTCTTAGTCTCTTTTAGACTTAGCCTCTCTTAGTCTTAGTCTCTTTTAGACTTAGCCTCTCTTAGTCTTAGTCTCTTTTAGACTTAGCCTCTCTTAGTCTTAGTCTCTCTTAGTCTTAGTCTCTTTTAGTCTTAGTCTCTCTTAGTCTTAGTCTCTTTTAGACTTAGTCTCTCTTAGTCTTAGTCGACCTGTACTTCTACAGGAGTTCATGCCCAGGTGCAGGCTCCATCTCTGGTATGAGCTGGGTGTAACTGGGAGGAGGATTTCCTGCTTAGTGGGCTAGGCTCGAGAAGCTTACTACTCCGCTACATTGTGGAAGGGGGGGGGCGGTGTTATCCTATGTGCGAGTCTATCTTAACAGTCTAAAACACTAGAGAAAAGTAAACCCACAGCTTGTTAGGCGCCATCTACGTTTTTCTAAACAAACCACCTTAACCATGGTCGGTGTTATGTCACAGTTGAACGCCTCTTACGACATGCTCTCTGTGAGGCAGTGGTGCTATTCTTGTTCTTGTCATACACAAAGACCCCGGCGGACCGCTCAGCTAAAATCACTGATCATAAATATAATTTAATTCGTTATCCATCCTCCCTCCATCCCTCCCTCTCTCTCATTCCTGTATAGTTTATTTATTATTCTTCACCATAACTTTACTCCACTACTAGCATATGTCATGGACATAAGTCAAAGCTTAGATTAACTATTACGGCCAAGCACACCCCTCCATCAATAACTTCCTGCAGTTTAAGATGTTCTCATTTCAGATTTATAATTTCTATTTCAAATTTACACTTTTTTTTCTCAATTAAGTTATATATTCCAATAGCTAGGCAAACACAGAGTGTGTGTTGAGTGAAATTAGGGAGGGGGAGGGAGAGAGGGAGAGAGAGAGGGAGAGAGAGAGAGAGAGAGAGAGAGAGAGAGAGAGAAAGGGAAGGGACATAGTATTGAACTGTAATCTCTCTTCTCTATAAAGTATCAATGTCCTTTCCCCATTAGATTACCGAAATAGGAAGAATATGCAATCCCCATCGCCGCATGGTTACAGCTGGCACTATATCAACCATTATCGGTTATTTGAAGAAGACAATACAAACTACTCAAGCAACCCCCTCGCGCTCATCAGATGTCTGTAGCCGTGTCTCTCAAAGTCGTGGTCTACGTCTAGGTGGTGGTCAGCGGGCCGGTGGCGCTTCGCAAGTCCTCAGTCGTTAGTTCACAAAGAACGTCAAGATAGTGGACACAAAATGTAGATGTCCTCTCGCTAGTTTCTCAGCAAGGAACGATCTTTTAAAAATGTAGATGTCCTTTGCCTAGTTTCTCGGCATGGAACTATCTTTTAAAAATGTAGATGTCCTTTGGCTAGTTTCTCAGCATGGAACGATCTTTTAAAAATGTAGATGTCCTCTCGCTAGTTTCTCAGCATGGAACGATCTTTTAAAAATGTAAATGTCCTTTGGCTAGTTTCTCAGCATGGAACGATCTTTTAAAAATGTAGATGTCCTCTCGTTGCGGTTTCGACATCGAACGATCTTCTAGCCTGTCATTCCAGTGCATCCGACTTCGATATCCATTTAATGTAAGGGACTGCTTCCGCCTGCTTTTTCTAAGGGGTTCCTTCGCTGGGGTAACGGCCTGTACTGTGATTGGGGAGTGAATCCCAGCAGGTTCGGCTTCGAGTTGTGAGCCGTGTCACTTAACCTCTAGCCCACGCCGACCCCAAAGATCTCTTTTTATATACGAGTATTAATGATAAAACTTCCAATCGAGAACAAATCTGCAACTAAAGACACTTATAACTGCTATCATTAAATGGTAAAAGAACTATAAGATTGAATAAGCATACATTTAAATAAATGCTGATCAATAATCAATACATTGGGCACCGGTTCTTATAAATCTGTGTCGGGCTGTCAAACTGACAAGTTTGGGAAGCACTGCCATTAAAATCATAGGAAAATACAATGAACTAACCCTGGAGTGGGAACCAGAGAATACGTCGTTTCAAAATATGGAATAAATGTATAATTTTAGTTTATGTTCCTCCCTCTTCTTGTCCTGTTTCTCCTGTTATTCATTTTACTCTTCTTCTTTTATGCTTTTTCTATTCTTCATCTGCTTCTTCTTTCTTCTTCTTCTTCTTCTTCTTCTTCTTCATTTCCTTTACATCAGGTGAATTTGCGCCGACATTAATGAGTATCCTCAGGCTGTTGTCCCTAGTTAAGTTTATTTATTCTGTTATTGACATTTATCTATGAAACAAGTGTTTACTGTTTAACTATCGAACATCTTCTCTCGTGACTTTCCAGTAACTTTGTCTGATGTCAGTGTGCTTCAACACATTCCGAGTATCTCACATGAACTTAAGACAGCAGGAACTGACTAGTTCCAGTTGGAACAACTGTACTTTATCAATATCTACATTATCACTTAGATCAGTATATCTCACTAATTATTTTAACTGTCCATTATCACTTCCCTCAGCATAACTCACCAGTCCTTCCATTAGTCCAACATTATCACTTCTCTCAACATAACTCACTAGTCCTTCCATTAGTCCAACATTATCACTTCCCTCAGCATAACTCACTAGTCCTTCCATTAGTCCAACATTATCACTTCTCTCAACATAACTCACTAGTCCTTCCATTAGTCCAACATTTTCACTTCTCTCAGCATAACTCACTAGTCCTTCCATTAGTCCAACATTATCACTTCCCTCAACATAACTCACTAGTCCTTCCATTAGTCCAACATTATCACTTCCCTCAACATAACTCACTAGTCCTTCCATTAGTCCAACATTTTCACTTCTCTCAGCATAACTCACTAGTCCTTCCATTAGTCCAACATTATCACTTCCCTCAACATAACTCACTAGTCCTTCCATTAGTCCAACATTATCACTTCCCTCAACATAACTCACTAGTCCTTCCATTAGTCCAACATTATCACTTCTCTCAGCATAACTCACTAGTCCTTCCATTAGTCCAACATTATCACTTCCCTCAACATAACTCACTAGTCCTTCCATTAGTCCAACATTATCACTTCCCTCAACATAACTCACTAGTCCTTCCATTAGTCCAACATTATCACTTCCCTCAACATAACTCACTAGTCCTTCCATTAGTCCAACATTATCACTTCCCTCAACATAACTCACTAGTCCTTCCATTAGTCCAACACGTCCCTCAACATAACTCACTAGTCCTTCCATTAGTCCAACATTATCACTCCTCTCAGCATAACTCACTAGTCCTTCCATTAGTCCAACATTATCACTCCTCTCAGCATAACTCACTGATCCGTTCACCTGTCCATGAGGTTTCCAACACTATTCTTCAAAACGTTTTGTCTATGGTCTTCAATTATCTATTGACCGTTTGTTATAAACTTTCTCTGCAGTACTAAAATACTTTCTTTTCCACCTTCAGTCATGTGCTTCTTCCGTCTTCAGTGACTTCTTCTTTTTTTTTTTTTCATCTTCGCATGCTTTCAGAAGCCAACTAGAATATATGTAAAGAAATCAGCGGTCAGACTTAGATTAATGGCTATTCCCACAGCTCTTGTTAATGAATAGTGTTAGAGAGGAAAACATGTGTTATCCCTGTTCCTCGTATGTTTGACACCATTGGAACAGTTCTGGTTATTTATCAGCACAGCAAACACATTCATCTGTTTTTCCTATCATCAGTATTTTATAAAAAGTGATTTCTCAATCTATTGTGACTTGTGAGAAGCTATACAAATGCGACGCAACTCGCTTGAACCAGTGATATAGTTTAAACTTTCTGTTCAATAAGTTCAGATTTGCTACGCAACTCGCTCGAACCAGTGATATAGTTTATACTTTCTGTTCAATAAGTTCAGATTTGCGACGCAACTCGCTCGAACCAGTGATATAGTTTATACTTTCTGTTCAATAAGTTCAGATTTGCGACGCAACCAATGCCAGTGCATCTGTGACGAGCAGCAGCGTGTTTATCTTTGTTTTAATCTGCCCTTATAATTTCTGCTGCAGTTTTCAAAGCCACTGCCGCTGCTCTTAAGTTGATCATTGTACTTTTGCCCCTGATTGTTATTTAAGGCTCAGAAAGAATCCTCTTCTCGTCATTATCAAGCTTCATCTGTTGCTGGTCGATCTGTATACACATGGGCCCAGATGCTACTTAGATAGTGTTCCTTTATGTGTTTTACAATTATAGCTCGTCTTTGTGCTTCTGTCTGGCTGTTGTTTCTCAATGACAGGAATACTCTCTAACAGCTCTAGAAAGCGTTGTTTTCTCCAAGTGGTAAGTACGCATGAGTGTAATGTGGATGCGTTTTATTTATTATGTTTCCTTTATAGTATCTGTTCTCCAATTTGTTTTTACTGATATTCCAAAGCTGCTCCACTTGAGCCTCCCCCTTCCAAATCCATTTATTCTCTGATAGATTCGGTGGTTTGTAAGACTTCTGAATTTTCCATCTTGTTGTTGGGCCCTTATTGTCCCTCTTTCTTTCATTGATTTCAGGTATGTAATCCTTTCTTTATTTTCAATGTGGTACTCATGTCACCTATTTGGTTCTGATTGCTTAGTTTTTTATTCAGTTTATTTTGTCAATGTTTCACTTGTGTGCAGTTGCCCAAGATGATGTATCATATTTTAGGACCGCTCTTATACATCCAGTCTACAACTTCTTTAATATTCGTTTGCCAAATTGTGCAAGCAAGTTTGTTTTGTTGATGATTTACATTCCTTGCCTTGAACGCGTCCGGTTTCTCTCTGTCTGTGTTGTTCATGTCCTACTCGATGATAGGTATTACCAAAATAGCTTGGGTTACAATGGAGTTGCACATTGTTCCCACTTAGTCTTAATTTAGAGCTCTGTGATTTGTTCGAGTGGAGACAGATTGTATAAGCAGTTCTGACATCGTGTATCTTTATTACGAGAATGGAATATGTGGAAACAGCAAGTTGTAACAGCAATCACAAGACAGGTATTTATCTGCACTTTGCTAACATAAGCAACCAATAACAGGAAGTAATTCAGTCTATGATTGTCTGGATCAAACTCGGCCTATATTCCATAGGGGCAAGTGCTGAATGACAAAAGACTTGACCAGTTCTGAGACCTAATTTTGTGTGTCCCTTTAACCGTAACTCATTTCACTCTTGTGAGGAGACACTTTCGTCACCTGGCGAACCGGTGTTTAATTCATCGCCGCGTATTACTTCCGTTTGTTTTTTGGTGTTTGTTAATATTGTTTTCCGAGTACAGATAAATACTTTTCTCGTGATTGCTGTCACGAATAAACATTCTGTACCTTCATTAGCTACGGGCTGGCACTCTCTCTCTCTCTCTCTCTCTCTCTCTCTCTCTCTCTCTCTCTCTCTCTCTCTCTCTCTCTTGAGGAACTCCGTGCCATAATGTCATTTTTCTGCTATTCTTCAGTCCTAGTGGTTCTGCTCTCACAATAGGGACTCATCCACATGCACATTTCCCTGCAAATTTGTGTTCTTCACAGTTTGACTTTAAATTATTCATTCCATTCTTTATCAAGTTGTTTTTTTTAATTTTCACCAAAACCATTACAGAAAATGTTGTTGTTTTTTTTAAATCTTGGAAGACATCTTCAATTTTCTTGGCAATGTGTGGAATCTGATCTTCAGTTGATAGCCGTTATCTAAATCCAGCTTGCTGTGAAAGTAAAAGATATTTTTATTTCAACTGCCACATCAGTCTAGTATTTAATAATCATTCCACCAGTTTTCCTTCACACAGCTAAATAAATTAATATGTCCGTTACCATTTTGATTTGTTGTCTTAATCATTCTTCGTTCTTCTTGCAGATGTGAAAGATGATAAAATGTCTAGTAACATACAACTACTCTAGGACTGATGTCCAGAAGTTGACAGAAGCAGCGAGCCACGTAATCTGGGCATTTAATTTCATTGAAGTAAATGAGGAGTGAGATAAGTTCAAATCTACTCTTGAGCACTTGAAAGCATAATTTGTTCTATGTCTGAGGTTAAATCCCAAACGAAAAAAAATGAATAACTCGATCCGTGCTAAATGTAGAAGAGCTAAAAATAAAGTATTTAAAAAAATATATTGAGGCTGGAAAATCAAATGAAACATAGTTAAAATATTTTGACATACACAACAAATCTAATAAAGTGAACAGTGCAGCAAAAACTGACTTAAAAAAAACAAACTTCCTCAAAGGATCAGGACTTTATAGCAAGAGGTTCTTTTCTTATGTACGACATAAACGGAGAACGAAAGAACACAGTAGACCCACTCAAAGATAGAACGGGAAGAATAATACGTGGCAATATTGAAGATGTGAGCCTACTAAATCAGCACTTTAGCTCAGTCTTCACGAAAGAAGAGTGCTTCAACATCCCAGAGGCCTTAAATATGTTCCAAAGGGACATGGATTACAATCATTCTGCATTACGAGAAAAATGTTTTCTGAACAACTGGAGAGGTTGAAAAGGGATCAATGTCTTGGTCAAGACGGTTCAGTTCAGTTCAAGTGACATCTCCGCATCGAAGTTCGGCTGCAATGGATCTCCAGTGTACTCTATCTGTTGCCATAATGGTACAATCTGAGAGGCTTTTTCCAGTCTATCTCCTGATGTTATCCACAGTTATAAAACCTTGGTCTGCCTCTTGAAAGACTGTCTTCCACCCTACCCTCCAGTATGGTCTTCAACAAGAGGGTATGTCTCATATGACCAAAATAACGTAACTGTCCAACCTTGATTCCGGTCATTAATTCTCTTTTCACCCTGAACGTTTTCAATACCTCCAAATTTGTTTTCTTCTCTTTCCAAGAAATGCAACTCAATCTTCTATATACTAACTCTTAGACTACCCGAGCCACTTCTAGTGGCTCCTGTTCAGTACCTATTTTTACACAAGGCACTTAGAGTGGCTCGTTATATTAAATGTCTATTAGCAAAATTAAACGAACAATTTTCTAAGCTTAGTCCAATCCAACATTTTAAATTATACTTCCTGTGGATGAGCTATTCAGTTGTATAGCCATTTGCGCTTTTTTCTCAGACAAAGCGGTTCAAATTTAAGAAATTAGTTGGTCAAATGATTTGCTCCAGCAAAAATGTTTTGATAATAATGGCTTACTGTGATCATAAGCAAATGTTATCTGCAGAAAAAGCATAACAGATTATTTGTTCATTAAAAATGGTAAAACTTACAAATGTTGTGAATAATTGATATTGCCAGTGAGTATTCGGGTTAAGAGCTTCAGACTTGTACAAATAAATTATGATATATTGTGGCCAGCTCAAACTTGTTTTCAAATTAATTTTGTTTTAAATATATTTACAATATATGTGGACTATATATGTATTCTTCTTTATGTTAAGGCAAATTGAATATATTAGATATTCCATTCAATTGTATTCTTGAGATACATTAAAATAATGTTTAAAACAAGACAAGTTTGATATAATATGTTATGGTGTCCTAATCCGAACATATATAATATTCTTTGCTGACTTTTGTTTTCATATCGTCACTTTAAAGATAGAAATGGACATCAAATCTTTATTTACTGACAGAAAATGATACAACGTATATGCATTGTGTATAAAGGGATATTCTATCAGTGATGACTAATGTTAGGAGCTTCAAACATATACAAAGCTTGAAATATTATGGGAAGTTCAAACTATAAAAGAAATTAATTTAAAAATAAATGATTTACAATACATGTCTACTACTGTTTATCTATTCTTCTTTTATGTAAAGACACAAAACGATTCTGTTTGATAGCCCATTAAATGCTGCACATTTGCATATGAGATATATGAATATAATGAATAAAATAAGAAAATTATGATAAAATGTTATGGAACTTCAACCATAATCAGATGTTCTCCAGGTACTCGAATTGAGTGTTCCATATGATGTATTTCTCTCTTATATCTTTTTATGTCTGTGCTGATTTTGTTTCTACTTGTTTCTGCATAATTTTGGATTAGAACATGTGCTGCTTTTTTCAGGTTAATACTTCCCTACATTTTGAATCAAATTGTTAGCTTGTAGCTCTTTTCGTCACTTAAGTGTTTGCTAGATTCCAGATGAGATGTCTGCGTTGAATCATTGGCATTTAGTATATAGACGATCCTGCAAAGTACTGTAGCTGGGAAGCGTAAGAGAGGGATGCAGAAAAAGAAATGGGAAGACAACATCAGAGAGTGGACGGGAAGGTCCATAGCTAAAACAAACATCTTGGCACAATACCAAACGGAGTAGCGAGAACTGATCCAACAATCTGCAGTGTTGGTGTCCTAATCACCATTACGTTAACGGGACTGATGATGTATTTTTTTGTTGGTTGTTTTTGCGTTCGCATTATTGCTCTATTCACCAAGGCGGCGTTGCACAATGTTTTTATTTTGCGCCTGTCGGCCCAGTACATCCGACTTGCATTTTATGGAAGGATCGAATACGGCACCTTAGGTTTCTGCCGTGTCACTTAACCACTAGCGCACGTCGGCCCTGATGATGGTGATGGGTTCGAAAGCATCATGCTATCTCTATATATTTAAAAGTTGAGTTTTCTGTGGTGGGTGTTGATGGGCTGGCAGTAGAGATCTGTACTTGTAACATACTTCTGTCAATCTTGTTTTCTTATAGTTCCACCTGGTCTGATGGAATGTATCTCAGGTTTATGGTAAGTTTGATGGGTTTGTGTTCACTTCATGCTTGAGGTGCGAGTACTTTTTTGTTTTGTTTTCTGGCATAGGTCACATGAGGTTTAGGCAAGGCCATGAGATGTTGTTGGTGCCCATCGCCATTAATAGAACGTAGTTAGGTCGTTTGGAAGTTTGACCAAGTAGAAGTTACAGTCAACCTCCCATTCCTCTAACTCGTATCCACTTGCATTGGTCTTTGCGTAACCCCCACCTCTCAGGCTGGCTGTTAAAATCTTATACCACTACGGTTTCCTTGTTCATAATATTCATGGCTTCGAGAGACAGCTTTTTTGTTGACGCGCAGTATGTATTATAGATTCTTACTGTCTGATTCGGTAATGTAAATTCCATTCCTTTTGTTTCGGCTTCTCCGTTGGTTTCCGCAAAGATTACTTTTGAAGAGATCGATATTTTAGAGAGGATAAGCACGCTACCAATATTCTCATCCCTATCCAGTCTATGGGGTTCATATCCTCTTATGCTAAATCTGTGTTTGATATTAAGAATGAATTCCTAGATGCAGCCAACATGTATTCATCTGTCTAGCATTCCTCTGGACAGAGCTTCCTTTTTTTATTGTATATACCTTCAGCGTTCCATTGCAACACTTGCTGAGCTAGTGTGGCAGGTGTGTCAGTATGTTCATGGTGAGAGAGACAAGACATGTCTTGGTGTATGCGTGGGCACCTTACGATATCTCTGTGTATAGTCCTTCCATTATTATCCTTGTATGAGATGCATAGTGTCGTAGTTTGCAGCAACGATCTATTTTATTTGCACCTGTCGCGCCATTATTTCCGTTTTCAGCAAACATTATCTTCAGATTCGCATTCCTAATCTTTGGTTGTCCCCAACTGGTCTGATGGCCGAACCTGCAAGATAGCGAGTTATTTATTGATGCTATGTTTATATATGGTTTGATGGGGAAGTTATACGGTCACTCTTACAGTTGCCCCTCGTCAGGTAAGCGGCAGAGGAAGCCATATTTGGAGTCTACGAGCCTGGCGCCGCCTTTCCCGCCCACCACACTCCCATGAACATGACTGCTCTCTCAGCCTCCATACAACTCCTTAGCATGTTAAGACATTGTGCATTAAAGGTTATTTTTTCCAATGACTGCGGTCGTATGACTGAAGCTCGCAAGCCCCACCACCTCATCTCTACAAGATGATGGCATCCTGGGGAAGGGGTGGGGGTGGCATGATTTAAAACACCAATTCTAGCAGATAGTTATGTTCTCAGATGCATTACCTGTGAGGCAAGCTGTCAAGGGAGACAAACTCTCGAGGAAAGCAAGGGAGGCAAACTCCTGTACCTGAGAATTGAACTAAAGAAGGATGCTGTCAATTAGACGACCAAACTTCAGTCTAGCTACCATCTGATTATCGATTACAGGAAAACGAAAAACTTCAGTCTAGCTACCATCTGATTATCGATTACAGGAAAACGAAAAACTTCAGTCTAGCTACCATCTGATTATCGATTACAGGAAAACGAAAAACTTCAGTCTAGCTACCATCTGATTATCGATTACAGGAAAACGAAAAACTTCAGTCTAGCTACCATCTGATTATCGATTACAGGAAAACGAAAAACTTCAGTCTAGCTACCATCTGATTATCGATTACAGGAAAACGAAAAAATTCAGTCTAGCTACCATCTGATTATCGATTAGAGGAAAACGAAAAACTTCAGTCTAGCTACCATCTGATTATCGATTACAGGAAAACGAAAAACTTCAGTCTAGCTACCATCTGATTATCGATTACAGGAAAACGAAAAACTTCAGTCTAGCTACCATCTGATTATCGATTTCAGGAAAACGAAAAACTTCAGTCTAGCTACCATCTGATTATCGATTACAGGAAAACGAAAAACTTCAGTCTAGCTACCATCTGATTATCGATTACAGGAAAACGAAAAACTTCAGTCTAGCTACCATCTGATTATCGATTTCAGGAAAACGAAAAACTTCAGTCTAGCTACCATCTGATTATCGATTACAGGAAAACGAAAAACTTCAGTCTAGCTACCATCTGATTATCGATTACAGGAAAACGAAAAACTTCAGTCTAGCTACCATCTGATTATCGATTACAGGAAAACGAAAAACTTCAGTCTAGCTACCATCTGATTATCGATTACAGGAAAACGAAAAACTTCAGTCTAGCTACCATCTGATTATCGATTACAGGAAAACGAAAAACTTCAGTCTAGCTACCATCTGATTATCGATTACAGGAAAACGAAAAGGCACGTAAGCTTCCAACAATGTAAATAGATTGTGAACAATAAAACATTGCAATCAGATACTTTGAAAAAAAAAGAAAGTTATCCAGGTTGTCTGAAAAGAACAGAATCAATCCAACAACGAGAGCCACAACGTTGACCAGCAGAGACAAATCTTCGCCTACAGACTGAATGCCTGCTTCACTACTGTGCACATGTGGACTAAACGAATAAACAGCTCAACAAGTTTTACAGGGCTATCCCCAGTAGGGTCATATTTGCTGGTCCAATGATGCAGTACTAAACTCGAAACTGTACAAAGTCAAGTAGAAACTTCACAAAGTCAAGTAGAAACTTCAGACGATGGTCATCAAGAGAACTACCATAACGGTGTAAACGTCAATAATACTATAACAAAAAGAAAAGATAAATAAGACGAAGAAGAAGCCTTTTTTTTCTTAGATGTATTGTCCAGTTCCCTTCGTCGCTTTACTATCAATTGATCACGCATTTATTTACAGCTGGGTAGATCGTGGTGTTGAAACTCGTCTCTTTGCCGCAAGATACATCCTCACTGACAGATGTACTAGTTAGGTCCCCCAGCCACCTTCTCTCCTCAACTAATCCTGTCCCCTAGCCTCCCTCTCTCCTCAACTAATCCTGCCCCCTAGCTTTCCTCTCTCCTCAACTAATCCTGTCCCCCAGCCACCTTCTCTCTTCAACTAATCCTGCCCCCCCCCCCAGCCTCCCTCTCTCCTCAACTAATCCTGTACCCTAGCCTCCCTCTCTCCTCAACTAATCCTGTCAACTAGCCTCCCTCTCTCCTCAACTAATCCTGTCCCCTAGCCTCCCTCTCTCCTCAACTAATCCTGTCCCCTAGCCTCCCTCTCTCCTCAACTAATTCTGTCCCCTAGCCTCCCTCTCTCCTCAACTAATCCTGCCCCCTAGCCTCCCTCTCTGATCAACTAATCCTGCCCCCTAGTCTCCCTCTCTGATCAACTAATCCTGCCCCTAGTCTCCCTCTCTGATCAACTAATCCTGCCCCCTAGCCTCCCTCTCTCCTCAACTAATCCTGCCCCCTAGCCTCCCTCTCTCCTAAATTAATCCTGCCCCCTAGCCTCCCTCTCTCCTCAACTAATCCTGTCCCCTAGCCTCCCTCTCTGATCAACTAATCCTGCCCTCTAGCCTCCTTCTCTCCTCAAATAATCCTGTCCCCTAGCCTCCTCCTCTCCTCAGCTATTCATGTCCCCTAGCCTCTTTCTGACCTCATCTAAGCCTTCCCCCTATCACCCCCTCTCTCCTCAGCTAATCGAGTCGCCTAGCATCCCTCTATCCTCAGCTAATCGTGTGTGGTTATGCCCCTCAAACAGAACCATGTACATGACTCCGCTTCCTGCTGACATCTATGACAATGTGCTGGTTAAATATTGCTCTACCTTTGAACCATTATAAGAATTAGTGGCTCAAGAAGAGAACAAATGTCAAATGTGTGAATTGGACTCTAGCCCGGGGAAAACGAAAACTATGATAGTTAGCAAAGTAGAATTTACAGACAAAAATATACTACCAAACACTGAAACATATCTAGAGCTTCTTCTGTCTTAGAAATATAAAAACTAAAAATGAGAGATCCAAAATAGAAATCAAGAAGAGAATATATATGGTCAAATCTGTTTTCACTAACGTGAGTCATTTTTGACAAACACGACACATAATTAAAAATAAGATGTTTTGTATCGTTGTCTTTACCATATGGCAAAGAAATATGAAACAATTAAAACCGGATTAAAAAGATAATTGAAAACTTTGAAATGTGGATATACAGAATAATGGAACTCTTCTCTAGGGACGAAAAGAACAAATTAAAAAAATGTTGGGGCACCTAAGGTTGCAATGAGAATCGATTAACAAAATGAGATTCCGACAGTTCAGAAACAAAAGACCTTGCTGAAAGTAATGCTGGAAGACAAACGGTAAACGACGCTATAAGTGGGAGGATATCATTAAAAGATGGACGGAGAAAAGCCTGGCAGATTATATCATCAAGAAAAGAGACAGAGGACGTTAGAGATCCATTGAGGTCGACCTTCGCTGTGGAGATGGCACACGGACTGAACTGAGGAGAACACCCGCCAAAAATGAAACAAAACAAGTGTTTCCAAATTGATTTCAAGGCGGTTGTCTGGAGAGATTAAAATGTATCCGCTACTGAATGCTATCATGTTCCAGAAAGGGGAGAGAGTAGACGTCATAAGCTGGGTGGAAATCCGAAAGGATAAAGATAGAGAGATGGTGTGTGGTATTTGCAAGAATATCCAGCTCTGCTGGTTTTCTTTTCTCTTTATCTAATCTTGATCGAGCAATAAACATTAGGAGGCAGTCCAACGGTCTTTTTATGTGTCTTTTATATTATCTGTTATGACAGGGTTGTCTGCCCATGCGCCAGCCAGAATCGATATTCAGGAAAAACACAATAATTCTAGAAAAAAAATTGTGCGGATTTAATATTTTATATGTTGGGTACTTCGTGGGTCTATCAAGTCCATTTCGGATGTTTTGCAAAATTATAATTTCAGATACAACAGCAATTTTCAGTTTATGTGAATTGCTAGAGATTTCCAGACAAGATAATGAATACTAGAAATGATAGAACTTTTGTTTGACCTTTTCGGGTATTGTTCTAGATTTATGTTTTATCTAGTATTTCCATATGCATGCCTCGACTATCTGCTACAGAGCAGTGCCTCTCTACTCTGTGTGCTTGTTTATAATTTGATCATTCCAATTATATAAAATTTTAATCTCTATTCACAGTCACATTTTTACCAAGTGTACTGTCCCTTCCTTTTGTCCAATTTTTACCAAGTGTACTGTCCCTTCCTTTTGTCCAATTTTTACCAAGTGTACTGTCCCTTCCTTTTGTCCAATTTTAACCAAGTGTACTGTCCCTTCCTTTTGTCCAATTTTTACCAAGTGTACTGTCCCTTCCTTTTGTCCAATTTTTACCAAATGTACTGTCCCTTCCTTTTGACCAATTTTTACCAAGTGTACTGTCTCTTCCTTTTGTCCAATTTTAACCAAGTGTACTGTCCCTTCCTTTTGTCAAATTTTTACCAAATGTACTGTCCCTTCCTTTTGTCCAATTTTTACAAAATGTACTGTCCCTTCCTTTTGTCCAATTTTTACCAAATGTACTGTCCCTTCCTTTTGTCCAATTTTTACAAAATGTACTGTCCCTTCCTTTTGTCCAATTTTTACCAAATGTACTGTCCCTTCCTTTTGTCCAATTTTTACAAAATGTACTGTCCCTTCCTTTTGTCCAATTTTTACCAAATGTACTGTCCCTTCCTTTTGTCCAATTTTTACAAAATGTACTGTCCATTCCTTTTGTCCAATGTTTACCAAGTCTACGTAGTTTCCTTCTCATTCCAAACCCAACTTTTTTGTTTGTTTTTATTCCAAAAAAGACGATGGTTTTTGTTTATACTTTTGGAGAGATAAATATTTTAAAACAGTTTATACTGAAGAAAAAAATGACATCTGTCCTCAGCTGGTTTTATAAAAGTAGATTAAAAATTACTAATGTGAATCAGGGGAGCAAAGAACTGGTCTTCTGCAACCTTCAAAGCATGTCTTAAAAGGCGAATAAAGATGCATTGAGCAAACAACCTCATTATGTGAAAAAATAACTTCAGAAACTAGCACTGTAAGAGCTTTTCGCGTGCTTTAAAATAAGCTTCTTATCAGGAGGTCAATTTGCAGTAATTACCGTATGCGATGTATGAGCAAACAACAGGACAAGGAGATACAAGATCACAGCTTGTATAGATAGTGTAGTATTCTACTACTGATAGGCCAATAGCTGTGTTAGTGTGCTCACTAATCTGTGTATTCGTCAAACTACCATTCAATCAGCTCTCTTCGTCCCAAGGTAGACGAAAAGCCGACTAAGAGACTATTACATTAATTTGTTAATGGCATAGACATTTAGTGCAAGTATTGAAGAACCGCACTCCTTCATTCTAGTCTGACATTATTCTTGTAAAATGTGCTTATATGTGTTGTTTGTTTATTGGAAGTTGGCGAAGCATCAATCAATCCCAGCTCTTCAATTACCTGCAAAGTAAAGGCCACGAACAAATACTCGTCTCGTCTTTCTATCGTGTGTCATCTTTAATAGCTCCATCCACGTCTGTCCTGCGGTTTGTTTTTGTTGTTTTTTTTCGTCTCGACTATTTTCTTCAAGAGCACTTAGGACTTCCCCTATTTCTCTTGCCCTGATAATTCCAGAACAGTGACTGACCTGTAATGCTTTCATTTTTTTTCGTATTGTAGTCCATCGCCTTTTCTTTAAGTCGGGTCCCACTGACCTCTGTCCGGTTCCTTCCGATAATTCTGTATCAGTGACTTCAGTATACCATTGCATTCCCTCAATTCAACGCAGGCAAACATTGATGAAAGTTTGAACCTTTTTAGTTTTTAGGTGTACGTTTCGTTGTTCCCCACCTTACAGTACAATACAATTGGACAGCCGTTACATTGATGTTGAAAATCTGTATTGTTGTCTTGAACTTAATTTCCTTGGATTTCCGCAAATTCCATAAAGATATGGAGCTTATTAACGAAGCATGCCCTTTCCATAATCCATTTCTTTCATCATAAAGTATATGGCGACCACAGAAGATAACTCCATTATAGGAATCATGCGTTCTCTTCTCCTGATTTATGATTGTTGTTTCTGAAAATACGTGTCGCAGCTGTAAAACAACATGTATATACAGTTCTTAATCGACCTGTTCTGTTACAGGGGCAGATGCCTCTGTACAGGTCCTAGCTCTGGTATGAGCTGGATGTAGCCTGGAGAGAGATTTTCTGCTTAGCTGGCTAGGCTCGAGCAGCTTAATACTCTGCTGTGTTGGGACAATCGTTTACGGAGGGTGGTTAACTGATGTGTGAGTTCATTTTAATAGTCTGAAATACAAGAGCAAAGTAGACCCGCAGCCTGTTAGGCGCTATCTATGAAGCTCTAAACAAACAACCTAATCATGGTCGGTGTTATACCATTTCACACAGTTAGTCGTCTCTTAAGGCATGGTCTCTGTGAGGCACAGAGTTTATATATATGATAAACATTTTAAGAAAATCGCTGCGTATTGCAGAAAATTGGCTTCTAGATGACATCGCAAAGAAACAGCATAACTCCAACGTAAAATTTGTTATATTATATGGCGCTGAAACATAGAGGACAACACATGTACTTATGAAAAAGGTACAGACTTTCGTCAATAGTTACCTGCGGAAAATACAATGGTACAAATGAGTGGAATATGAAATACAGAGGAGACGATGTCGATGGAAACCAGTGGATAGCATAACAAGACAAGCTCTGTTCTAGAACCCACAGGGCAAGAGAAGTAGAGGAAGACTAAGACATTCATGGAAGAGGGAACTGGAAGCAAATGTAAAGGCAGCAAATTTAAGTGGACAGAATTGGCTCAAATGGCTCATGATAGGAAAACTTGGCGAGTATTTGTTGAGGACCTATGCTCTACAGGGAGCTCAGGCTTTTTTGTATAGTAGAGACATAACGATACGGAGAGAGCGATAATGGGGGGCATGATTCCTGGAAGGAAAGATATAGGTCGACCCTAATGAGGATGGCATCAGGACATTATGGACAGTGTGTGGAATTCTTTGTATGACGCCGGCCGACTCGTCATTAACATGGATCTATACAGAGCTGCCTTGACGGAAACTGTGTTCTGGGAAGAATCTGTCACGTGATGAATCGTTTAAAGTTGTTAACTGTTTGTATATGGGTGATCTCTCGTTTGCTCTGTTGCAGGTAAATTACAAAATTTAGGTCCAAAAGACGGTTAATCCCATTTGCTAGTTCAGTATTGTTATCCCTGATTAAGGCCTATTTGTCGTAACGTAGGTTTTGTTTGTGTTCTCGTCTCGGTGCGGTATCTGACCATACCCATTTTTTATATTTTGATTAAACTCAACCTTTATCAACTTTTATAATTTTTGTTCATGTTTTTTTTCCCAAGATAAAACAGGAACAGCGAAAAGAACAGCGAAAAACGTTTCCTGACTAACTAAGGTACCATCTTACAGCTGGGTAGACTGTAGCTTGTTGAAATACGGAATATAAGCTAGTCCCTTCTCGGAGTGAGACAAGTAATCAACCCGATACCACTTATATGTTTATAATAACACTACTGCTAATCTAGGAAGAGGTTGCTGCTCCTTTTCCCCAATTATTTCCCATGACAATTAAATTAAAACAAATATTATTGTCTAGCTTGGCGTCACGATAAAACCAGCCCAACATTATCCTAGAGTTTGTTCTGCCAACGGTGCTAGTATGCCAACTATTATTGTTGGCAGTATGTATGTTCCACGTTGGGAGATGGGATATTCCTTATTAATTTCCACGTCTGTTATTGTTAGGCGTTTGGACAGGAAGGATATTATGTGTATTCGTCTTTGTTCTTCTCGTCATCTCTTCATTCAACCTTTATTCATTGATTTGTGCAGACAATTAATAGCAGGTAGTGTACTCTCAATTAACATCGATACGAGTCACTGCAGTTGGCTGCCCTGTTATTTCATATATTCTTTTAACCAATTTGGTTGAGTTTTGTCTTAATTTTTGAAAAATTGTTTATTTATTCTCCCGTGCTTTACTTTGTACTGGCAGAGATGTTTGTGTGACCTTATGATGACCAGGATCTACGTCGGCGTCCAGCAGCATGGTATCTCAAGCTGAATAGGGCATAGGGTGGGGAAACGATAAACATTGGTATTGCTATGCAGACAGATCGGGGACAGTCACGAGTTATCAAGACAGACCTGACATGAGTGTGTTGACTTAGGATACATTGAGTCATCGTTACAGCACAACAGGACATACAATGTCATTTCGTTTTATAAGTATATCAGAACGTAGAATGCTACTGAGTACTATTGTTTTAACATATACATACATATACATATATATATATATATATATATATATATATATATATATATATATATATATATATATATATGTATATATATATATATATGGACATACTTGATAGAAAAAGTGATTGCGTCTCAAGAAACAAAATCACAAAACAGTCAGGGTTCGGAACATACAAGTTTTAAGTGACCCTGGTCTCCTGAGAGATGAGATCGAGTGCTCATACCTATCGGACAGTAACGATAAACTCGAAGGACCCGTGTAAATGATGTGCATGTACAAGAACCCTTCACAGTTGAACATCGAAAAGATCAGGCTTTTTACCGCCTTTCGGGAAAATAAATTCGCAAAACAATGGCATTCCTACCCAATACGTCACCTACCTAGACCGGCCTAGTCAACCACAGGAAGTAGAATAAAGAAACCTACCACTCATAGCTTTTGTCTACATGGAAGCAGACATACGCCAGTTTGTTTCAATATCAAAATTTCAAGATATATTGCATTCGACGTATTCAAACCTAAGAAGAAGACGTGTTTGATAGGTTTTTAAAAATTTACTTGAGAAAGAATACTTCTGCCATAAAAAAAAACAAGCTACATTAATCTATTACACAAACTGTAACGTGCACAGAGCACATACCATCTTTATTTATCAGTGATTTGTACACTTCTCAATGCCAGGGACAGAAATCACAACATCGTCAAAATGGCCTCTAAGACATGATTAGTGTAACACGTTCTTCAAATCTGTCTAGAACTATAATTATTGTATATGCTGTGGATCTTTACTCAGCAGTTAAAGACTATTTTACTTTTTGTGAAGGAGATACAATATAAAACCTGCTGAAATAAAAGCATGATTAAACTTGTTATTGTGAAAAAGAATCCATACATATAGAAAACAATATCTGGTAGGTGGATTCGTGTGGGCAGACCAACACCGTTTCAAATGTCGGGGGTTGAAGACGTGTATGTAATTATGGTTTGTGGCCTGTTTTGATTTAGATTTTTTGGCTTTACATTCTTTTCAAATGCTTTTGAATCCTTGAAGGCTTATAAAAATGTATACTATAATTTTAGTACATAATTAATATGCGCTATATTGTGGGACAAAATAAATTATGAACAGACATTTTTGCTGCTGAAAGTTGATATCTTTGGGGTAGACCAACACAAATTATTTCATTAATAGAAATTTTGATTTAAGATAATACCACCCAAAAAATTATTTTTAAATTAATTAAATCGATTTTTTAGAAAACATTCCTTTGCTTGTATGAAGAGGTTGTTGTTGTTGTTGATCTTGTTTTGAATGTCCACAATTAGTAGGATTACTCTTTTGTGTTCCTTGAAAAGGACGTTTTGTGGCGGGTTGTTGTAGCTTTCTTCACATCCCAAGCGTGCTGATGAAGGTGGACCTGGGTCCTCCAGGCGGTTGCGCTATGCTTGGGTTAATTTGAGGGATCACGGCATCACGTCGTGTTCCCACCTCGTTAACCAGGCTACCGTGAAAACATACCGTTTCCAGTTAGGACTGCGGGGAAGTCGGGGTGGAGGTCTTGGCCAGTATGTTGTGCATTACCCTGGCTTACATGTCTGATCAGTATGGTGTGCCTGACCCTGGCTAACATGTCTGATCAGTATGTTGGGCCTGACCCTGGCTAATATGTCTGATCAATATGATGTGCCTGACCCTGGCTAACATGTCTGATCAATAGTATGTGCCTGACCCTGGCTAACATGTCTGATAAGTATGGTGATCCTGACCAGACGTTATTGTTTCTCCCCATGAAGAAATCTTCTTGATAAATGTATCGATGACGAAGTCAAACAAATTCCCTCTTTATCGCGGAGTATTAAGCGCAAAACAGATCTGACCGGAGAAGCTCAGTCAAATCGGGTGTAGCTGCCGGTGTAGCTGCCCAGAGCAGACGCGAGACGCGGAAATCCCGAGCAGAGGGAACACCATCCCCTTCTACAATTCTCGTGTGCCCGATATGTAGCAGATGTTTTCGTGCTCGCATTGGCCTGTTCAGCCACATGCGCACCCACACCCAACAGGGAAATCTGTGACAAGGATGATGTCGGCGGTCCTCATCGACAACGATGGACAGCTATTATTATTATTAAGCGGTCGTTTATCTTTCACCGATAAAGTCAGGCCAGTTAGTCAGTCACACTAATGCGTTTATTTGCTCTTCTTCTTCTTCTTGGAGATGAAAAACAGCAATCGGAGGCTACTATTGTGCTTGGCAAAATATGAACTAATGTACAGAGCTTGTGAGATTAGGAGAAATCAAAGAAGCAGACTTCCAATTGGTAGATAAATATTGATATATATTTAGCACAGCTGAATACGCACAAGTCAATAATTTATCTATAGCTTATTTAAGATCACGTGCAAACGAATTCTTACACCAAGCATATCACTACCGCCTGGAGGACTGCGGTCCACCTTCATCAGCATGCTCGGGATGTGAGGAAAGCTACTACAACCCGCGACTTAACGTCCTTTTCAGGGCGCACAAAAAGAGTCAACTTATCCATTGTGGGCATTATACAACCATAAACAACAAAAACAATACTTCTATATAATATAAAACAATCATACCTCCCTCCTGTCACCCAGGCGGCACTGACTTATAGTTGTGAAAGCAGAATCGTCTTAACTTGCCTTCCAACGTCGTCCCTTCTGTGGTCACGTTTCAATGCGAGGTCGAGTCATAGTGTACGAAAATAGTGACTTGTGTGCTGCCGCTGTAGAGTAGGTATAATAAAATAAGTATGTCAAAGTGTGTTACTTTACATTTCAAAAAACTGCATGAGCGAAGGAATGGAACAAAAGACATTAATTCGTTTGCTAGGGACAGGCAAGCACGGCATCTACTGCTTATATGGACCGATCGGGTCAGCGATATTATAAAACAATATATAGAACACAAGGAATTCCTCAATAGAAAATGACGTATTAAATAGTTGTCTTTGCCAGAGGCTAACGTATCGTAAGCATTGCAGCCCTAAATTGGGTGGTCGCTGACAGGTTTCAAAACGATAACAGATCTAATTCTATCCGAGCTCATATATTGTGTTGTCCTCAGTGTACCAGCTGGACCGCAAAACATTAAACTAATCTTGTTGGGTTCGTGCAAACTAAAAAACATGCTTCGGTACTTCAGTCTTAATTCATTCCAAACAAAAGAAAGATCTATTTTCAGCACCGAATTTGAATTAGTGACGTTTTCGTATTCAAGTAAAAATCTAAGACATTAAAGTGGCACGGCTCACAACCCAGTACTTTCTTGTGTTTGGAATCATGGGAAGTACACCCATTTTGCACTGATCTGTTAAGGTGCAAAACACAGTGCAAAGTACTCCATCTTGAGTAAAAGACGAATCGAGATAGGATAAAAAATGTTTCGTTTAGAATGAGAGCTATGGAACAGACCACACTAGTAAGCTATGGCTGCTGATCTTACAATGGTAGGTAGGTGGTACAATTTCAGGCACTGATGTCGGGGATCAAGTTTTAGAGGCTTCATTGTCCTAGATCTTAGATATTTATGAGGTAGGGTGCTCAGTTCCCTTGCCTTTCTCACTTCCTTCCTCACTACCTTCTCTCTTCACTACCTTCCCTCCTCACTACCTTCCTCTCCTACCTTCCCTCTTCACTCTTCCCTTTTCACTACCTTCCCTCCTCCCTACCTTCCTTCTTCACTACCTTCCCTCCTCCCTACCTTCCCTCTTCACTACCTTCCCTCCTCACTACCGTCCCTCCTCACCTTCCCTCTTCCCTTTTCACTACCTTCCCTCCTCCCTACCTTCCTCCCTACCCTCCCTCCTTACTACCTTTCCTTCTCACTACATTCCTCCTTCACTACCTTCCTTCCTCACTCTATTCCTTTCTTCGCAACCTTTACTTCTTCGATACCTTCCCTTCTTGCTAGCTGTTCTTTCTCGCTGTCATCCCTTTCCCGCTGTCATCCCTTCCTAGCTGCTTTTCCTTTCATAACAATAACCTAGATGGCCGTTTTACAACTGAAAACTAATCATTTTGTTTTAAATTCTCGACACTTCATCTTTCCATTTCCACACGCTAAGCTCGTTTTTACCATCAGAGCCAAGAGCTTCACTCCCACCTTATCGAAGCAAACGACTGTGAACAAACATTAATGTGTTATTGAATAGTTTCTGTCTATTTAATTCAACATTGAATACAATTCGTGGTTTTCGATTAATGAATATATGAGTCTTCATACCTGAACATAGAATTAGCATTTTAGGTTTTTTTCGTTCACCTTATTTCTCTAATCCCCAAGGCGGTGTGAGTTGCACTTTGGTTTTTATTTTGCGCCTGTCAGCCCAGTGCATCCGACTTCAGCATTCATTTTGTGTATATGGTCTGATTCTTCCTGCATTTTCTAAGGGTTTGCTTCCCCAGGGTAACGATGGGTGCTGTGATAGGGATCGAACCCAGCATTTTCTGGTTGTGAGCCGTGTCACTTAACCACTAGCCGTGCCCTACATGTTTTATTAAGAAGTGATATGCTGACAAATCAGAGGCAATACGTCACAGTTTTAGTTATCACGTTCGTCTTGTAGAACCTTCCTGGTGTTACAGCTTTATTGTAACAGACTAATTCGTTGTTTTACTGATGTGTGTGTCCAGGCTTATATAGCGCAAAAACATTCTTCAACAAAATAATTGCGTTTATGAATTAACCGTATGTTAACCTAAAGAAAGTCCATTTATGTTCTTTATTTCCCGCAGCCTATTGTGTCGTGTGTTCAAAGTTTGTACAATATGTTTGTCCTTTAGGTAATCCAAAGTACTTCCTACGATTCACTATTCTTTTGATTCCCAGTGACATTAGTGCGATCTGTTTTAAAAAAGGTTTCGTGAGAAAATAACTTGACCAGCTTTATAGAAGATTTAATCATATTTTTTCTTCCTTTCTGTCTTTCAACTAAAATAATGTTTATTTATTTAGTATAAAATACCAGTCATATCTCATTTGTTGACAACATCAAGTGAATCATAAATCTTTACGACAGTAGGATGGGTAGGGTTTATGAGGAAAGATTATTGTTTGTAGAGATCAAAGTGTGTTGGAATTTCAATTACTCATCTTAGACAGAAATCATTTTCTCTCACCCCTCGTCTCAGTTTGAGATTAGCTCCAGTCTAAAAAAAATGCGCGAGACCAAGATGAGAGGGTAATAATGTTCAGTTGGTTTGAGCTAAAAGAGGGGAAAAGTCAATTTTTTTAAATATTTAGTACCCAGAATACAAGAGAGGAAAAAAAAACAATTTCCATTTTCAGACTGATTTACCACCAATGTACTCAATATCCGCATACAAAATACAGTTTCAAAATGATATTGCACACATTAACAATAATAACATTAAAAATATAGTCGTTAAAAACATTAGCAATGAAATGAATGTACAACTCTACATATTTAAATACCAGGGTACTTGATTAACATCAGATGCAATATACAGCTAAAACATAACATAAATAGTCAGGACAGAAAAGGCTTTTCACAAAAGTAAAGGCAATCTACGCAGAACTTCTATGTTAATGGAAGTAAGTAAAAGAGTTCTTTTAAGCAATATTCATTCATCATAGGCGTCTCAGTCTTTGCAGACCATGCACGTGGCACCCTGTGAGTAGCCTCTCAGAGTGCAAGCCTGGGCGCTTAATATGGGGACCTTGGGCTGCCCAAACTGCAGGATCCCCCTCTCGGCCTCGCTGGTGTAGTCCAAAGGAATGCAAAGCATGGCAATTTGGCAGCAGCTCAGCTGCAGGAGCTGCTGGAATGAGTTCACAATTTTGAAACCATCCGCCTTAGGTGATACCACTCCTGATTTTCTGTCTGGGTTTACTCCCGCAGCCCTACCCTCTCCCGAGGTTTCCATAAGGCAGCGGAGTCGTTGCCCACAGATGCTAGTTACTCGAGACATCCGATGATACTTTCATCGCCCCAAGACTAACCATTACTCTCTGGGACATGTGGGTTTTAAATCAGAGTTCCTCCTCTCTTAGGCAAACTGCCCGAACAGGCTAACAAGCTTCGTCTACCCGGGCTTAGAGTCAGAGTTTACCTTCTCTTAGATTGGCTGCCAACCAAGGCTAATGACCCAAACTGCCCGCCCAGTTTCACCGCCGTGTATTCGGTCGCGCCGCACAACAGGCTCTGTAAGAAACAGGAGGCCCCTCATGAAGGTGCTGCTGGATCCACACAATAATGTAGGAGAGGTCATTGGATTGTAAACTCATGAACGGGAAGCCGAACAGTGAATCCAGCGGCGATCTCTACACCTGAAAAGGAGAGGCTATATCAGACGCTTCACTTTCCTTTAACGAACGGGACGTCCAGCCCAGACCTCGCTACCCCTAAACAATATAGAGTCAATCATAGCACATGGAATCAAACTAGCTGCAGTGGTCAGCGACCCATAGCTGACTGCTAGCGTCAGGGCCAGCGAACCAAAGCCCTTCTACACCTCCACGCGGTGATCCTGAATAACAGGCTGCAGCAGTGCAGACTAGCTAAGGAGAAGTGATCAAAGAGGGAATTCTAACCCGGTACTCAAAAAATGTTTGCTGAAGTCGGATGTGTTGGATCGAAAAGTGCAAATATCGCAGTCAAGCTGTAAACTACGACACAACGCATTTCGTTCTATGGACTACATTCTGCTACTTAAGCCCTTTCAGAGTTTGGTAGCGGGAGATTGAGAACGAACGAACGAAGCCGAAGCCAAGCCAAACTAGGGACAATCAGTAAGCAGAACGAAGATTACTGTTTATAGAAACAATGTTCTTTTCTGTTCTGTTTCTAATGATTGACTTCACTGCACTCGGTGCATACACTCGGGGCGTTCGTCTTTCTCAGCTAATGGCGAAGGGTGTGAAGACTGATTATTCCTGTAGCTCGCTGGTTGTACTCACTCCTATTTTGTTCTCTCATGCGTCCCACACCTCCCATAACTCGTTTGACCTCAAAGCTCTGATAGTCTTTAAATTGCCGATTCATTTACCTCAGTGTCGTCATCCAACAGGCGGCTATTGATGGACTTCAAAATGGTTCCCCTGTCAGTGTCGTCATCCAACAGGCGGTCATTGGGGACTTGAAAATGTTTCCCCTATCAGTGCCGTCATCCAACAGGCAGACATTATTAGAGTTCAAATTGTCTTCCCTATCCATATCCATCGTGTCCATAATGGTTAATAAACCAGTAAATCAGCACTTTCGTTGCCCTGAACCCCAGCATAACAAGAACAGAAAATCCACAGCTGTTATCTGGACATGCCTTAGCCAGCCCTTCTGTACCTTCCGAAGTAAGTTTGACATAGTGACTGTCCTTATTTAAGAGGCCTCAGATAACCATAACATAGTTAATGTAACTTCCTCCATTTATTTTCATACTGAAGGTTGTTGCCCTGTATATCCAGCATATTTGAGATTGTTGTCTGGTGTGTGCCAGGGTAGGCTTAGCTGAGTAGTTATCTCAAGAGTTTACCGACTCACAACAAAGACTGTAAGACGTTACACTTCAATCACAGAAAACACAAACTATCGTTAACCATTAAAACAAAATAATATCATTTATTACGCGAATAATGGTTACACAATATCAACAGAAGAAAAGAACTAACTAAATAAATATCGTCTACTAAACTAACGCAGCGAATTCAGTCAATAAGCTGTTGATGCCACCTCCGAACTATTATTTCCAGGTTCTAAGACTCGTATTTAGAATAACATAAACCCTAAACTTAGTCTAATTCAATCGTATTACAGATCAATGGTTCTATCTAACTAGTTGTCTCCTGCCGTCTTCTGAGTCGTCTACGTTGGTGATAATCTGCCGTCCTCTGTCATGGTTCACTGCTTTAGGCTGTCTAGCGTACAAACATGGGATAACAAATAAGCTCCCGAAGGAAAATAGAGACTTCGGGATTTTATCACAGGATTCAGAAAAAAACTTCTTGCAACGACCAGTTTCACGGACCATGAGACTTCGGGATGTTATCCCAGGATTCAGAAAGAACCCATTTTTGTCATGATCAGTTTTACTAATCAAGAGACGATTTTATCTCAGAATTATGGAAAAACCCATTTTTGCCATGATCAGTGTTACTAATCAAGAAACGATTTTATCTCAGAATTATGGAAAAACCCATTTTTGCCATGATCAGTGTTACTAATCAAGAAACGATTTTATCTCAGAATTATGGAAAAACCCATTTTTGACATGATCAGTGTTACTAATCAAGAAACGATTTTATCTCAGAATTAGGGAAAAACCCATTTTTGCCATGATCAGTGTTACTAATCAAGAGACGATTTTATCTCAGAATTATGGAAAACCCCATTTTTGCCACCGACGTTACCATACTAGATACGTCTATCACAGAAAGGCCACTATTCCTCCAATAGACACAAATGCAATGGTCCTGGAGAACAGTCTAGATCAATCTTAATTCGAACCCATACAAATCTGTACACTCGCATGTGATCAGATATCTTTCTCTTACTATTTACAGGATGTTCATCATCAGCACCTTTGAGTGAAAATGAAAGGCTCTAGGTGTATGGTGGAATAATCACCCCGTAAACGCTCTGTGTCTCCAAATCTTTTAATTTCTCTCTAAATTGTCTGTTATAGACTCTTTTTTTAGCACTAGAATTAAACATGACTGTAAAGTGGTCCTCCCCAGTTGGTTGGTTAGCCATCCATCTAATTTGGTCCCACCCATCTACTATCTTATCGGCTGCCATATCCCAAGTCACTGTCATTCTAGATGTGATAGCATACCGTGCGAGTCCTTGTTGTCAAGTTAACCCCATCCACTTATGTCTGGTACCAGAATGGTCAATCTGATACCTACCCAAAAAACTAACCAAGTTTTCCAGTTGTATAAAATTTTTACCTCTCGCTTCGGTCTGCGTGGCCCTGGGTTAACCTATACCCCGTTAACTACTATTCAAGCATTTATTTGATTCTTAGAGAATACAGTCGCCAGCCGGATCTCTTCTGCCATAAACGCTTAAACTCTACAGGGAACAACCACTGTCACAGGTGTGCCCAGCTCACCACTAGGAAATAACCAGACCTGTCACTCTAACAGAGAAGCCTAAATTTGATTTCCAACTACATAGAGTCGATCCATGATTGTGTACTACGTCATCTTTACCCTGAAGCTGAAGATGTAGCACAGGAAATGAGCTGACAGCAGTAAGCCAAACATAGCTGGCCAAGACATGATTCCATCTCCAAGCGTTCGCCCTATATTAAGGCTGCACTAGTGTAGTCTGCCTAAGAGAGGAGAGATCGCAATGGAAAGGCAAACCCGGTCCCCACAAAAAGACAGCTGAAACAACATGTGTCAGACAGACAAGCGCAATTATCGCAGAATAGCTGTAAATTACAGCACAATGGCACAACGTCATGTTTAGGACGAACGCCGAGAAAGAATTAAAAAATATATCCTGTGCCGCTATCACTTATCAGCTGGTTAACCTCGAGCTCCGGTTTGCCTTTGGACCACTATCTGCCTTCTCTGTCTAGGGCTCTGATGACTCTATAGTAATCTATCATTCTATCGCCAATGTGAATCCAATCTTCTCCCATAATTATCACCTCAAATCTTGACACGTGATCCACGCATGACAGAAGAATATTAACATTGGAAAATTGTAAAAAGGAAACTAGTGATCAAATTAAGCGTGTTCCACAAATAAGATGAAAGCAACACTCGTTGTTGGAAGTGTAAGAGGAATATAATACGACATTACGACAGGCAAACATTGTTGTTTACGAATGCCCACTATGAGTAGGTTACTCTTTTGTGCGCCCTGAAGAGAACGGAACGTGACGGGCTGCAGTAGCTTTCCTCACATTCCGAGCGCGCTGATGAAGGTGGACCGTGGTCCTCCAGGCGGTTGTGCTATGCTTTGCTTCCTTTCCGTGTCACTCACTACTATCGGGATCACGTCGATCCCTCACCTCGTCAGCGAGGCTGCCATGAAAACAACCCGTTTCCAGAGAGAGCTGTTAGGAAGCCGAGGTGAGGGTCTTGACCAGTATGCTTTGCCTGACCCTGACTAACATGTCTGACCAGTATGTTTTGCCTGACCTTTACTAACATGTCAGACCAGTATGTTTTGCCTGACCAGACGTTAGTCTTTCTCCCCGGCAGGCAAAAGTACTCGGAAAAACGGACAGAGAACGACGAGGGAAATACGAGAAAGTTGACTCAATCAGCGGCAGAATTGTCTAACAGCTTTAATGACAGGAATGTGGAGACCCCTGATCTCGTGCGTCCCAGTTCATTGTGCAATAAGAACAGTGTAGGTAATGACATAACCACAATCAAACCAGCAGACGTGAGAGGTTCCTTTTCTCACTTTAAACAAGACCTACAATAAAATTATCGGAAGTGGTGTTTAAAATAAAGAATCATAATAAATCAGCTCTTCGGTTCAGACAATTGATTTAGCTGCAATTTAAATGAATAAAAAAATCGGAAATAAATATCTACAGAAAGAATATTTTCGCAAGCCTAGTAGTAAACCGCAAATAGTAAACACACGGAAGATGTAACAGGACTTGCCTAATGCTATATATAAAGGCGGACCAAGGAGGACAAGGAAGGCGTCTTCTAAGAACCGACCGTTTGAACTTTGAGAAACAGCTTTTAGCTACCTGGCATTAGGCACGAGTTGACCTGGCTGATTGAATTTCAGGATTCCAGACATTTCTTGAACAAGAAATAATTTATTGTTCTTTCATTCGAGAAAGATCATTGTACCAATACAAATTCGGCAAATTTGAATTGTACTCATCTTGATTTGGTTACTGGTACTAATCAGCCAACCAATCAATAATCGATCAATAACCTTACAACTCCCAGAGTAACACAAGCCTTCACAAACAACCGTCAAATCATCCTATCCTGCAACTTATCTGTTTGCTTAATGTTAGATTCAAGCTCTCTTGTGCACGTGTGATGTAGCCTGTCTCTCGCCCTACTATCACAGGGAACCTAAAACAGAGACTGTCTGTAATGTTATCTAGACGAAATATTTATGTGTGACCCATTCAGTGTCATCGGCGACATTGAATGTCTCGTTCTACCAGAAAATGCCCACTTCTGATTAACAGATTCGCATGTGTGACATTATCGTGCCATCTCAGCCGTTCAGTCTGGCCCAGACAATTGTTGATTAAAGTATGTACCTTCTTTGTCAGGGCCTTGGTAGTTCGCCAGGTCTCAGAGCTTTACAAAAGCACGGATCAAAGTTGACCATCTTCACTTTGATATTAGAACCACTCACTCGTAATCGCCATAAATAATCCAACGACATAAAAATCTCCACGGATCTTTGAATTCTGAGGTCAATATTCCAGTCATACAACTCAGCTTGTGAATATTGGTCCCCAGTTATATGAACGCCTCAATATCTTGTTTACAATCATGTACCAGTGAAATTCGATTGGTATAAGCTGCATTAAAGCTGGTACTAATAGTAAATGTTTATAATGTTGGCAGCCTTCCGGTGCCGAGTATAGAGGGGCAAGTCGGTCTAGTCTACCTAATATAGCATGTCACTAAAGCTGATTAAAGATTATTGCAAAATAGATCAGTGTCATTATTATGTAACAAGTGGTGCTACAGAAACAATTAGTTTCATATGAAAAGCCGGGGGACGGCGTGGCCTAGGGGATAAGTGGCACGGCTCACAATCCGAAGGTGCTGGGTTCGATCCCCATCACAGCACCGGCCGTTAACCTGGGGAAGCAAACCCTTAGAAAATGCAGGAGGAAGCAGACCCTTACATAAAATGCATGCTGAAGTCGGATGCATTGGGCCGACAGGCGCAAAATAAAAACCACAGTGCAACGCACACCGCCTTGGGGATTAGAGAAATAAGGCGCAAAAAAAAAAAAAAAAAAAAAAAAAAATATGAAAAGCCACGAAGCGGACTCTACAATGAAAGTTCTCAAACTGATGTGATGGCTCATGTGGAAGCAAGATAGCACAATAATGTGAGATGATGAGTGTGGTCACTGGGATAGGATGAGTGTGGTTACTGTCATATGATGAGTGTGGTCATTGTGATAGGATGATTGTGGTCAACGTAATAGGATGAGAGTTGTCACTGTCATAGGATGAGTGTGGTGATTGGGATAGGATGAATGGGGTCACTGTTATAGGATGAGTGGGGTCACTGTGATAGGATGAGTAAGATCACAGTGATAGGATGAGTGTGGTAACTGTGATAGGATGCGTGGTATCACTGTGATAGGCTGAGAATGGCCACTGTGATAGGATGAATGTGGCCACTGTGATAGGATGAGTGTGATCATTGTAATATATGTGGGGTCACTGTGATAGGATGTGTGTGGTCACTGTGAGATGAGTGTGGTCACTGTGAAATGAGTGTGGTCACTGTGATTGGATGTGTGTGGTCACTGTGATAGGATGTGTGTGGTCACTGTGATAGGATGTGTGTGGTCACTGTGAGATGAGTGTGGTCACTGTGAGATGAGTGTGGTCACTATGAGATGAGTGTGGTCACTGTGAGATGAGTGTGATCACTGTGAGATGAGTGGGGTCACTGTGAGATGAGTGTGGTCACTGTGAGATGAGTGTGATCACTGTGAGATGAGTGGGGTCACTGTGAGATGAGTGTGGTCACTGTGAGATGAGTGTGGTCACTGTGAGATGAGTGTGGTCACTGTGAGATGAGTGTGGTCACTATGAGATGAGTGTGGTCACTGTGAGATGAGTGTGATCACTGTGAGATGAGTGGGGTCACTGTGAGATGAGTGTGGTCACTGTGAGATGAGTGTGATCACTGTGAGATGAGTGGGGTCACTGTGAGATGAGTGTGGTCACTGTGAGATGAGTGAGGTCACTGTGAGATGAGTGTGGTCACTGTGATAGGATCAGTGTGGTCACTGTGATAAGATGAGTGGGGTCACTGTGATAGAATGAGTGGGGTCACTGTGGTAGGATGAGTCGGGTTACTGTGAGATAATGAGTGTTACTCACTATGATAGGATGAGTGTGGTTGGTCACTATGATAGGATGAGTGTGGTCACTATGTGATGAGTGTGGTCACTATGTGATGAGTGTGGTTGGTCACTATGTGATGAGTGTGGTTGGTCACTATGATAGGATGAGTGTGGTCACTATGTGATGAGTGTGGTTGGTCACTATGTGATGAGTGTGGTTGGTCACTATGTGATGAGTGTGGTTGGTCACTATGATAGGATGAGTGTGGTTGGTCACTATGTGATGAGTGTGGTTGGTCACTATGATAGGATGAGTGTGGTCACTATGTGATGAGTGTGGTTGGTCACTATGTGATGAGTGTGGTTGGTCACTATGTGATGAGTGTGGTCACTGAAATGACGAGTGTGGTCACTATGAGATTAGTATGGTCACTATGAGATTAGTGTGGTCACTATGATATGAGTGTGGTCACTATGAGATGAGTGTGATCACTATGAGATGAGTGTGGTCATTGTGATTTATCGTCAATTGCCTTCATCTATTTTGTAATTGTTCGGTATTTTTCTTGTTTATTCTTTGCCTCAGCGAATACTTGTGCCTATAAAGTGAGTATTGTTGCGTTTCTGCCCTGGTGTAGTCTTATATAGCTTGTACGTATATGCTGATGGCGATGATGTCAAATGCCGCCCGCCTACGCATCGAAGGTTGGCTGCAAAGGTCTTCCAACATTGTCTTTTTCTTACGTTGATGGCACACTGTGACACACTGTTTTAGTCCATATGTTGATGATGCGCTTTTATTTATAGTTCTCTTGCACGCCTGCCTTCAACCATTCCCTCCAGTACTGTTTTCAGCGGAGTGTCGTGTTTCTTATTATATATACGACGTCAAACAAACGTACGACTTTAATCCCATTGCTGGGGTAGATGAGGGATTTTTAGGTAGAGTACGACAGGCCGTTTCGCCTCTGCTGTCGCCACGTCGTGCGCTGAATATGTTTATGTATTCCCTCCCCCCCCCCCCCCCCCCCCACCCCTGGTCTCATTTCCCCACAGAAAAAATAACGTATGCCGAGCGCAGGATTCGATTCGCTGCTCTCTTTGTCAGCAGCCAGCCAAAGACACCATTCCTCACTACATTTGCCTAATGTGCATTGCTCTCAGTATTTCCATTTTTCTATTCGTAATCTGGTCAGGACTTCTTTATTTGTTTGCTTTTTTTTCTACACGAAATGCCACTATTTCTATGTACATCCACATTTCAAGGGCCTCTATTTTGTCCAACAGTTTGCTTGTTGCCCACGTGTTCACACCGTATAGTAATGATCAATACGTATACCGTATTTACACAAATTCAACGGCCAGTGATTAATTCCCGAACCAGTTCGATTCTGGCGTTTAACACCATGGCTTTTTCAAACTAAGATTATATGTTAATTCAACAACTTAAATCATTTGAATGAACATAGTGCTAACAAGTTAATTAAAGAGTTTCCTGAGAAGAAATGGCAGGTGTGCAGCGTGTCACGACTTCTAAAGAAGCTAAAGGAAATTGGTACAACAGATGGTCGGGTGAGTTGTGGAAGACAAGCAATAACAAGGACGCAGGAAAACATTAATGATGTCAGTTAACTTGTTCTCAGTCAAGAACATGCTCCTAGTTCTAATCGTACAGCACGACACACAATAAACAGAGAGACAAGGATACGCCGAATGTGAGGTGTGCTCATAAACAATGGCCTACAATTGAAAAGTGTGAAGAAAAAGCTTGTACAACAGCTCACAGCAGGAAATAGGTTAAGCCGTTAAGTGTTGGCAGCAAATAGGTTAAGCCGTCAAGTGTTGGCAGAAAATAGGTTACGCCGTCAAGTGTTGGCAGCAAATAGGTTAAGCCGTCAAATGTTGGCAGCAAATAGGTTAAGCCGTCAAGTGTTGGCAGCAAATAGGTTAAGCCGTCAAGTGTTGGCAGCAAATAGGTTAAGCCATCAAGTGTTGGCAGCAAATAGGTTAAGCCGTCAAGTGTTGGCAGCAAATAGGTTAAGCCGTCAAGTGTTTGCAGCAAAAAGGTTAAGCCGTCAAGTGTTGGCAGCAAATAGGTTAAGCCGTCAAGTGTTGGCAGCAAATAGGTTAGGCCATCAAGTGTTGGCAACAAATAGGTTAAGCCGTCAAGTGTTGGCAGCAAATAGGTTAAGCCGTCAAGTGTTGGCAGCAAATAGGTTAGGCCATCAAGTGTTGGCAACAAATAGGTTAAGCCGTCAAGTGTTGGCAGCAAATACTGGACACATTCTCAGATCTATATCCTGATCTTGATGACCCATTCCTCGGTACCGCTGCGAGTCCCAACTTCGCCGTAAACAGACCATATTTTAGGCCAAATAAGTCCAGTGGATGGACTACAGCATTCTACTAGAGACGTCTCTGA
Organism: Ariolimax columbianus; assembly: GCA_036924085.1. Classification (NCBI taxonomy): domain Eukaryota; kingdom Metazoa; phylum Mollusca; class Gastropoda; order Stylommatophora; family Arionidae; genus Ariolimax; species Ariolimax columbianus. The sequence goes on from JAVGWX010000003.1 coordinate 29,659,928, forward strand.
TGTTGTTGCGGACAGTGAAGGAGTCTGACCAACGCATTGGTGGGCTTCGTCAATGTCTCATTTTTGCGTCAGGGGTGCTACATTGATGTCGCGATGCTCCATGGACCATCCTTTTGTCGCAACATGTGACCTGCCCATCTATGTTTACCGTGCCTGCATAGACTAACGCATCATTCACCAAGGACAATCGTCGTCTGCTAGAAACGTGGAGATCTTGCATATGTTGTTTGCGGAGAGTGTTTCCGATCAAACGTCTTTCAAGATAGATCTGGGTCACTCAATTTGTCCTCTAGTGGTTTGTGTGAGTGTCTATTACTCTGCACAATAGCACATATATACATGTGTGTCTAAGTGTGTTAAATATGCAGACATTACAAAACTGTCAACATCTATCGCAGATAAGACATTGAATTGAAGGGGAATTGGAGGCAGTGGCGTATAGGGTCTTGGTAACCATCTAGGACAGTGTTAATGAACGAAAAGTCCGCCCAGCAAGCATGGTGACGTTTTGTTAGTTCAGGTTTCAGATTATTCTGCATATTGTGTAGGCGTTCAAGATACATGTACTATTCAACATCCTCTAAGCTTACCTCGCCCATGAAGACTTGTTTTACAATTCACGAAACGATTGCGCAACACTTTGGTCTTCAAGACATTCATTTCTAGTTACGCTTTCTTATCCTCATCATCGATGGTCTGTATAATTTAGTTGACTTCTGCTGCTGGCTTCGTGATGAGCACTATATCGCCGGAAAATCGAAGGTGATTGAGGCGTCTGCGTCATTATGGATGCGAAATGGGTTCTAGTTGCATCGGCTGATGGCTTATTCCAAACATAAGGAGAAAAGGTTCGGTGAGATAGGATCCACCTGGAGGACTCTCTTCTGTACTGGTACCACAGTTGGACGTTGGAAGTAATGAAGTGTAGTAGTGTAGTTCGTATAACTGTTGGCAAAAATTCTGATGTAACCGAGATTGACACCTTGTTCCAACAGTAAACGCGAGACAAAATGTGGTTCTACCGAATCAAAAGCTTTATTTTACCCGATGAAGGTAAATATCAAAATTGTCTGGAACTCTCTAACTGCTTCAATAAGGCGGCAGCAGGTTGAAATGTGATCTATTGTGCCAGCTTATTCGACTGGTTGCGAGTCTTTGAGAGTAGTTCAGACTGGAAAGAATTCATTTCGCAAACAGTTTGTAAGTGACCGGGAGAAGAGTAAATGGACGATAATTGTGGAGGTGCTCTTCGTCTCCCTTCTTAAGTAAGAGTATCGATCGTATTCTAGTTGCGTCAAGCGATATATGTAAATATAAGCACCGGATTACTTTCATTATTCGTTTGCTTGTTTGTTTGTTATTTGCGTGGGTGTCAATATATTTAAAATTTGTTAAATGTGCATTTGGCCATTCCTACTCTCTTCTTCACTTTTCTTTCACACCTACCATCACTTTTTAGTATATGTCCTAGGTACAAGTAACTGTTTACTTGTTCAAGTATAGGTCATAGGTATAAGTAGCTGTTTACTTGTTCAAGTATATGTCCTAGGTACAAGTAGCTGTTTACTTGTTCAATTATAAGTCCTAGGTACAAGTAACTGTTTACTTGTTCAAGTATTTGCCCGTTTACCATGATGGTTATTGTGGGCTTTCTGTCTGTTTTGCTTTTTATCATAGTTATTGTTTACCTTACGTTAATGTCCAATCCAAATGCTTCACTTCTGTTGTTGACGGTCACCACCAGTTCCTACAACTCTTGCTCGCGTTCAGCCAACAATACCGTGGCATCAGCATGTCGCAAGTTGTTGATTATTCTCCCATTGATATTTAGTCATGGCATCCCTTCAATCTGTCTGGAAATGATCTCTGTGTTGATGTCAAGCAAGCAAAACCGACAATACACACCCCTGTTTAACACTACTTTTTATAGCAACATTTGGTGAGTAAAATACCTGTATCCAATACAGCTACTGGACAGACTCGTGTCCTATCTATGTAGATCAATTTCGTGGAAGCATTCAATAAACTTGCCATGCTTATATCTGACAAATGCTTAACTGTAGTCTATGAAACGTATAGATACTCTGTTGTATCAGCATATACTTGTCTGCCAAAGTCCTCAGACAAAGTGTAGTTTCTCTAGTCATTGTTCTTTTGAAGCACAAACTGATCTTCGTCTACTTCTGTCTAATTTAGTTTAAATTTGCTCCTGCATAAACTTGGGGAGTAACTTGGTCATGTCACTCATCGGGTTGATAGTTCCAATCTTCTTCTTCTTCTTCTTCTTCTTCTTCTTCATTCGTTCTCAAACTTCTGCTACCAAGCCCTGAAATGGGATTTGCAAGAATCAGGAGGCTGTCCGGAGAACGGAATGCGTTGTGTCGTAGTTTACAGCTTGATTGTTATATTTGCATCTTACGGTCTGACACATTCGACTTCATCTGTTATTTTTTTTTACTGGACTAGTCTTTCCTCTTGGATCCCCTCTCCTTACCCAGTCTGTTCTGTTGCAGCCTGTTATCCAGGATCACCAGGTTGAGGTGTAGAAGGGTCTTGACATCTCTGGGTCGCTGGCCCTGACGCAGCAGTCAGCTTTGAATCGCTGACCGTTGCAGCTCATGTACTGCTTAGCATCTTGATCCAGATAGTTCTATAATCTGTACAATTCACTGCTTGATGTTTTAGACGAAGTGATAACGAATGATGTCTTCAAGAGAAAGAGAGGTAGACCTAGAAGTACACGGAGAAGAGCATGTGAGAATGAACTCCGTTTAAATGATCACATCTGGAGAGGCATAAAAGGCAGCCCAGGACCGTGTATGCTGGCGGGATATTGTCGATGGCTTGGGAGAGAGGCAGAAAGTGTAGCCCAGGACCGTGTTTGCTGGCGGGATATTGTCATTGGCCTATGCCCCACTAAATGTCGTAGACAAATTCACATATCTGGGCAGCACGCTCTCGAGATCTGTCAGCCTAGACGATGAGGTGGCAAGCAGAATAGCAAAGGCCAGCACAGCCTTTGGTAGAATGCGCTCGATGGTCTGGGCACGTCGTGGCATCAGCGTCAAGACCAAACTCAAAGTCTACCGTGCAACCATCATTCCAACCCTACTATACGCTTGCGAAAGCTGGACTGTATACTCTGCACATGCAAGGAGGTTAAACCACTTCCACACAGGTTGCCTGAGGCGAATATTCCACATCCGATGGCAAGATCGTGTCACTGACATCGAGGTTCTCTCGAGGGCTAACATGCCCAGCATCCATACACTGCTAGAAAAAGCACGACTAGGATGGGCCGGACACCTCGTCCGTATGTCAGACGAGCGGCTCCCAAAGGAACTTTTCTACGGCGAGCTGAGAGAGGGATAGCGCGAGAGAGGGCGCCCAAAGAAACGATTTAAAGACGGTCTGAAGGACTCACTGAAAAGTTGCCAGATAGACATCGACACCTGGGAATGTCTTGCGCAAAACAGATCTGACTGGAGAAGCGCAGTCAAATTGGGTGTAGCTACCAGTGAAGACGACCGTGTTGTGAAAGCCCAGAGCAGACGCGAGACCCGGAAATCCCGCACAGAGGGAACACCATCACCTTCTACAAACCTCGTTTTCCCGATATGTAGCAGATGTTTTCGTGCCCGCATTGGTCTGTTCAGCCACATGCGCACCCACACTCAACAGGGAAATTTGTGACAAGGATGATGTCGGCGGTCCTCATCGACAACGATGGACAGCTATAATTATTATTTTTATTATTATTATATGCCCCGAGAGTAGCGATGGACTTTGATTGGTTGATTGATCCTTTATTATATGTATCATTACACAGTTCTGTAATTGTATCTCTGGCAAATCCATCTAATATGTTTATCATCTCTATTGTACTGTTGTCTGCGCATGAAATTTCCGATGTTTGCTCATTTCTATTGTTTTCTTCACTTCTGATTTTAGAATTTTTAGTTAGGCACTCATTATTTTGAATCTGTGGTTTGTTTCTGTTTTCATAGAATAGTTCTGACAAATTCTGCCCATCTCTTTGAAATATCTGCCTCATCAAATATAACTTTGACATTTCCATTTTCATTAATGCCTCCTCCTTTTACACGATTTTTCTTTGACCTGATCCTTGTTTTCTCATCCCAAGTCTTTGGTATGGCGCTTAATTTCCAAATCTTCCATTAACTTTGCATTTTTTCTCATTCCATGTTTCTTTTGTCAGACCACACATCTTTGATGTCTCTATTTATTTTTGCACAATATGGGGTGTCATTGGCAATTTTTCATTCTGCCATTTTAATAAGAATGTATTCTGTATTTGACATTTCTTGATCTCTTTTACTGGCAAGCTTTTATTTTGCTGTTTGCATACTGTATTTTAGACATTCCCATTTTGTATTTACCTTCTCTTCTATGTTTTCTTTTCTCTGTTGTCACATACCTTCTGTCATTAAGCATTCATATTTATTCTTGACACCAACAGTATATGTTTACCTTATATCTAGTTGTTTTAATGCTGAAATGCATGTAAAGGGTCCTTTCAATTTTTTGCATCATGTACATTCATGTTTTATATCTAATTTTATGCAAAACATGATTTTGACCTGAATTTCTGTCTGCTCCTGGGCATGTTTTGACGTTCTTCACATTATTTTTTAATCTGTTCCTGGTCATAATGAGGTCAATCTGATTTTTTGTTTGTTTTATCTCTTGGACTTTTCCATCTATTAATTTTCTAATATGTTGTAAAAAAATGTATTTCATACACAAATTAGGTTGTCTTCACCCAATTTGATCAATTCATCTCCTCTTTAGTTTTTGTGGTCCAAGTCCATATTTTCCTATAATATTGTTCTATTCTCTATTTCCCACTTGTTTGTTCCTGTCCCACATAACTATTAGTACGCTCGTCTATCTGTTATTTGACTGTCCTTAGTGATTATATTTCTTCATAATATTCCTTTATTTCGTCTTCGCTGAAATCTGAGGTTGACCCATATTGTTTGCAGGTTAACTACATTGAATGGCTTTACTAGGATCTTTAACATTATCATTCTGTCATTATGTGTTCAATATCCACATACGTATTTTCTCACATTTTTTCTTTATCAATAAACCCATTTCCCGCAAGTGGGGTTCTCCTCCTGCATGTCTGACAATGTGCTCTTATCTTTGTTGGTGCAGATCCTCTTTGCTTCTTGTTTCCCTCAGATCAGAATATCTAAATCCATAATCTTTGCTTCTTGAATTAATTGTCCATCTGCCATTGTTGGTACAGAGTATGGACATTCAGACTGCCAGTGTTTATACTTCTATTCTTATTCTTCAGGGAACTGAGACGGCAGTTCTGTCAAACCCAATATACTGACCAGGACGTCAGAGCCAGGCAGAATACACTGACCAAGACCACAATCTCTCTTCCATTGTAGCGTTACCTGGGAACAGGCTGTTTTCAAACAGCGTGGCTGACGAGATGTGTATTGATATGATCCCCGTAGTAGTCAGCGCCACGCAGATTAAGCCAATCTTAGCACAACCGCCTGGAGGAGCGCAGTCTACCTTCATCAGCATGCTTGGGATGTGAGGAAAGCTACTACAATCCGGCACTTAACGCCCTTGTTAAGGCGCACAAAAAACTAAACTTACTCATTGTGGGCGTTCAACAACAACAAAAAACAACAAAAACAAAAACAACAAAAAACAAAAACAACAACAAAAAAACCACAAAAACAACAAAAACAAAAACTACAAAAACAACAACTCCTATTGTGCAGGTTGGTTTTCTCATTTGTTTCCTGTTGCCCCTCGATAGCTTTCTTTGTGGATGAACGTCGTGACGCCCCAATAACACCAATGCTGGTCACCTGCGTCCCAATTTGTGTCCTGGATGTAGTTTCCGTGTGCCACATACCACGTTGTGTTCACCTCCTGGGTAGTTGACTCAAGTAGATGCTTCCGTCTCGCGAGTTATCCCAGACTTTGGATATTAGCTATCGCCATTCCCTTTAGCATTTCATCTAATTCATGATTTTAGATAAGTCAGCCAGGATGTAGGCTGCTCCGTCACTACTAGTGAGCGTGTCCGTGTTTCTCCAGTCGATTCCTCTGGGGAAAATGTCGACTATCCTTTTTTTTCGATGGTAAAACGCACATCATAATTGAGTTACTGTCCTTTCCTACACCAAATGATGTTCTAATTTAAGTAACGCACAACAAGCAACAACAACATAAACACACAACAAGCAACAACATAAACACACCACAAGCAACAACAGCATAAACACACTACAAGCAACAACATAAACACACTACAAGCAACAACAGCATAAACACACTACAAGCAACAACAGCATAAACACACTACAAGTAACAACATGAACACACTACAAGCAACAACAAAATACACTACAAGCAACAACAGCATAAACACACTACAAGCAACAACAACATAAACACACTACAAGCAACAACAGCATAAACACACTACAAGCAACAACAGCATAAACACACTACAAGCAACAACAACATAAACACACTACAAGCAACAACAACATAAACACACTACAAGCAACAACAACATAAAGACACTACAAGCAACAACAACATAAACACACTACAAGCAACAACAACATAAACACACAACAAGCAACAACATAAACACACTACAAGCAACAACATGAACACACTACAAGCAACAACAACATAAACACACTACAAGCAACAACAGCATAAACACACTACAAGCAACAACATAAACACACTACAAGCAACAACAACATAAACACACTACAAGGTAACAACAACATAAACACACTACAAGGTAACAACAACATAAACACACTACAAGCAAAAACAACATAAACACACTGCAAGCAACAACCACATAAACACACTACAAGCAACAACAGCATAAACACACTACACGCAACAACAGCATAAACACACTACAAGCAACAACAACATAAACACACTACAAGCAACAACATAAACACACTACAAGCAACAACAACATAAACACACTACAAGCAACAACAACATAAACACACTATAAGCAACAACAACATAAACACACTACAAGCAACAACATAAACACACTACAAGCAACAACAACATAAACACACTACAAGCAACAACAACATAAACACACTACAAGCAACAACATAAACACACTACAAGCAACAACAACATAAACACACTACAAGCAACAACAACATAAACACACTATAAGCAACAACAACATGAACACACTACAAGCAACAACATAAACACACTACAAGCAACAACAACATAAACACACTACAAGGAAAAACAACATAAATACACTACAAGGAACAACAACATGAACACACTACAAGCAACAACATAAACACACTACAAGCAACAACAACATAAACACACTACAAGCAACAACAACATAAACACACTACAAGCAACAACAACATAAACACACTATAAGCAACAACAACATAAACACACTACAAGCAACAACAGCATAAACACACTACAAGCAATAACATAAACACACTACAAGCAACAACATAAACACACTACAAGCAACAACAGCATAAACACACTACAAGCAACAACATAAACACACTACAAGCAACAACATAAACACACTACAAGCAACAGCATAAACACACTACAAGCAACAACAGCATAAACACACTACAAGCAACCACATAAACACACTACAAGCAACAAAATACACACACTACAAGCAACAACAACATACACACACTACAAGCAACAACAACATAGACACACTACAAGCAACAACAACATAAACACACTACAAGCAACAACAGCATAAACACACTATACGCAACAACAGCAAAAACACACTACAAGCAACAACAACATAAACACACTACAAGCAACAACATAAACACACTACAAGCAACAACATAAACACACTACAAGCACCAACATAAACACACTACAAGAAACAACAGCATAAAGACACTACAAGCAACAACATAAACATACTACAAGCAACAACATAAACACACTACAAGCAACAACATAAACACACTACAAACAACAACATAAACACACTACAAGCAACAACAACATAAACACACTACAAGCAACAACATAAACACACTACAAGTAACAACAGCATAAACACACTACAAGCAACAACATAAACACACTACAAGCAACAAAAGCATAAACACACTACAAGCAACAACATAAACACACTACAAGCAATAACATAAACACACTACAAGCAACAACCTAAACACACTACAAGCAACAACATAAACACACTACAAACAACAACATAAACACACTACAAGCAAAAACATAAACACACAACAAGCAACAACAGCATAAACACACTACAAGCAACAACATAAACACACTACAAGCAACAACATAAACACACTATAAGCAACAACATAAACACACTACAAGCAACAACAGCATACAAAAACTACTGGAGCGTAATTTTAAAATGACAGCCCTTCCCAAAGTAAATTTCTCATATGATAATAGTCATTTTAATGATAATGGTGATATGATGATATCGATATTGGTGATGATACTGTCTATATAATGATCATTGAAATTTGGTGGCTTAACGAAACTATTTCTGAACATAGATGATTCTGTCCGATTTGTCTATTTTGGACGGACTTCCCCTCTAATGTTTCTGACATATTGAATTATGTTGAGTAATTTCAAGAGCGACGGTACCACGAAAGCGGTTGTAGTACATTGTTGTAAGATCTCGAATGAAGTCTGGGCATTGGACTGTCCTCCGTGAGAGTCCTAATTAGTGATGCCAAGCCATGTCAGGTCTGAATCTACTATTACATTAGTGTCCCCAGCTAATACAAATGAATCCTAGAATAAGTCAACACGAAGGTCCTTAGTTTCCAAGGAAGGCTGTAGCTAAACAGTGTCCGTGTAGAACATCTAATTGTGGTTTTCGAATTCTGTTCTACTACGGTCCCTGGAATAATTGACAATGACAAATTGGCTCTTACCTGAACCAGTACAAACAAGTCCAACTAAAACCAAGACTTATTGTCCGTGGTCCTAAAGTTGTCTCTCTGCTTAATTAGCCCTTGCAATCTGAAGCCCTTTTCTCCAACTTCTAACTAAGTGACCTTTCTTCTGCTTTCCTTGTATACTAGTTTAATCATGCGAGGTGAATCTAGGATAGTCGATACAATTCGTGGCTGTTCACATTCCTCTGCCACGTGTAGGGTAGAAGGCTCTCAGCTTGTGGGAGGGATAACACTTCTATCATATCAACGGTAGAAGGCTTTCCAACTCATTGTAATCCCCACCTTGTTATCTCGTCCAGCGTAAAAGACTCCCCAACTCGTGGATGTGCTCATCCTTGGATTACATTGTTCTGTAGTAGACTCCCTAACTTGTGGTTGCACTTACCATTCTATAATATATATGGTAGTAGACTCCCCAACTCGTGCACACCACTCCATCTTCCAAGCGACATGACTTCTGCGGAATAACTTTCCGAGTTTGAATAAAAGTTGTATAAACAAAAACTTATACATAATCTGTGTCTTTCCCATTTTGCTGTGTGGTTACGAAACCTGGATAATTCTGTAGAGTGATTAGAATCGGATTGAAGCCTACCAGCTCTTACAGCAGGACACGGACATCAAGAGATGGGAAGCGAACCTCTCAGTCATGGACTCGCCCCGCAGTTGTTCACGCGCTACTTGGTTAGGTCATCATCCTGCGAATCGTGTTCTGGGACTCAGCCAATCAAAGTGTTCATGGGCGGTAGTACGACGAACTCATTTTGTCTGAGCAGACCAACTACCAAGCTGCCTACACCTACTTACACCTACCGTCAAACCTGCCTACACCTACCTTTAAACCTGCTTACACCTGCTTACACCTACCTTCAAACATTTTTACACCTAGTTACGCCTACCTTCAAATTTGCCCACACCTACCTTCAAACCTGCTTACACCTACCAACCAACATGAGTACACATACTTACACCTACATTCAAATCTGCCTACACCTACTTACACCTACCAACCAACCTACCTACACCTACTTACACCTACCTTCAAACCTGCCTACATATACTTACTCCTATCAATCAATCTGCCTACACCTACCTCCAAACATGTATACACCTACTTACACCTACCAACCAACCTGCCTAGACCTACTTATACCTACCTTCAAATCTGCCTACACCTATTTATAACTACCAACCAACCTGCCTTCACCTACCTACCAACCTGTCTACACATGATTACACCTACCTTCCAGCCTGAGTACACCAACTTACATCTACCTTCACCTACTTACCCCTACTAACCAACCTGGGTACACCTACATACCTACACCTACTTAAACGTACCTACTAATCTCCTTACACCTACCTACCAAGCTACATACACCTAAATGCATACCAATCTACCTACACTTACCAACCTACCTACATCTACACCTACCTACCTAGCTACATCTACATACCTACACCTACTTACCTACCAACACCTACCTACCTACATCTACCTACCTACACACCCCTACCTGCCTAGCTACGTACACCTACCTACACATACCTACCCCTACCTAGCTACCTACACCTACCTACACCTACATACCTACACCTACCTAGCTACCTGAACCTACCTACACCTACCTAGCTACCTACTTCTACCTACATTTAACTAGCTATCTACACCTACCTAGCTATCTACACAGCTACCTACACCTACCTAGCTATCTTCACATCTATCTACACAGCTATCTACACCTACATAGCTACCTACCTATCTACCTAGCTACCTACCCCTAGCTAGCTACCTACACTAACATACACCTACCAACCTACCTACACCTATCAACCTACCTACCAACCTAATTACACCACCAATTACATCTACCTATCAACCTACCTACACCACCTACCTACATATACTCATCAACCTGCCTACACCTACTTATCAACCTTCCTACACCTACCTATCAAGCTGCGAAAACCTACCTACACCTACCTATCAACCTACCTACTCCTACCTATAAACCTGTCTACACCACCTATCTAGACCTACGTATCAACCTGCCTATCTACCTATACCTACACTTCTGCTTACATACCTACGTACACTTAGCTGCCGACCTATCTATACCTACCTACCTTTCTATACCTACCGACCTACCTACTTTCCTGTACATGATACGGGAATAAACGAGCGAATAACTCGTTGTTTGGTGGATGACAAAAATAAATAGAAATGTGTTTTTATGTTGATTAAATAGAAAAGTTTTTAAACCTAAAAACACATAAATTGGTATGTTCATGTTTGTGAAAATACTTGTATTATTGCACAACAATATTCTGTAGTTAGTTAGTTTTCTTTCCACTTGTGCCGTTTACCGTTATTGGGAGCTTAAGTCGTCTATCCTGCGCCAAGTGGTGTTGCGTCGGTCAATATGAGCCCTTGTCGCTGCACAATCACTCTAATGTCATCTATCCACCTACCTCGCGGCCGCCCCTTGCCCTGTAGCCGAATCTACCAGCATTGTAAGCCATCAATGAGATGACCAAACCAACATATTGTCTGCCTGGAATTGTATTCTTCTTCTTCTTCGTACGCTGTCAGACGTTAACCTGTATTTGTTCGAAGAAAGCAGCTGTCATCCTGCGGCTGTCGACACTGCCATGGAGCTTGTCTAGTGTTGCCACTGGTGATGGCCACTTGTGCTTTCTCTGGTCCTCGTATGTCGGGCAGTTTTGCAGCAGATGTTCAGCGGTCCTTTTCCCTGTACCACAAGTGCATTCGTCAGTGCCACCTATCTTCAGTTTATTGAATAGGTGGTACCTCAGTCTGTTGTGGCCTGTGCGGAGTCTGAAGACCACGACCTGCTCTCTTCTGTTCAACTGGTAATAGGCATAATTTTTGTGTATAGCCAGTATGTTATGTTTCCCATCTGGCCATGTATCTGGCCTTAATAAGCCTTTTGGACTCTTCGTAGGTCACACTAGAATCTTTTTGTGGTAGTCTTGCACCTTCTTTTGCCAGTCTGTCTACCTCCTCGTTGTCTTGGATGTTACAGTGGGATGGAACCCACTGTACCACTACTCTTTTTGGTGCGGACTGCTGGCATAGTTGACAGAGTACTGCTCTTAGATCATTAAGTTCAGTATTTTTCTGGCTTTTTAGTGCTGTAACTACGGCCAGTAAATCTGTAAACAGGACTATCGTGCTTTCATTGCTTTCGCCTGTCACCATTGCTTCTACTGCAGCCCTCAGTGCCCCTGCCTCCGCTCTGAAATTGCTTGAGTATTTTTCAGTTGCCACTGACAGTGATATTTTTCTACCATTTGGTAGGCTCAGGAATACCCCTGCCCCTCCGTTCTGTGTTGTATTTCTTACAGAACCGTCGTTGTATGCATGGGTCCAGTCCATGCTTGGGTAGTTTTCCGTTATGTACCTCACGGTTATGTCTCTTCTTTCTTTTTTCAGTCTGGCTGTTCTTGTTTCCAATACCCGGTATATTTTCTACCACCTCCGGAATGGTATGCTGCTTCCATGTGGGTTTGCGAACAGTAGGGATGGGCTTTGGTGTTGTTACGGTGTTCATTGGGTCTTTGCACATCTTTGCTTTGGTTATTTCTGCAAAGTTTCTCCGCTTTAGTTTCCCATTTCCAAATCTATTTAGTCTCTGATGCATTGGACTACCGTCCAATGCATCAGAGACTAAATAGATTTGGAAATCTTCTGAGTTTCTCTGCTTGCTGTTGGGCTCTGCAGTCTCTTCTGTCGGTCATGACTTGTAGATTTGTAATATTTTCAAGTTCTACAATTGGCGTTGACGTTATGTCTTCTTATAACTCTCATGGCTTGGTTCTGAAGTTTGCTAATTTTATCAAAGTTCGCCTTTGCTGCGGTTGTCCATGCTGCAATGCCATATTCCAGAACTGGACTCACTCTTCCAGTGTACAATTTCTTTAGTATTCTTTCGTCTGCTCCCCAGCTTGTGCCAGCAAGTTTCCTCATGATTACCATTCTTTGTCTGGCTCTAATTCGGTTTCTCTCGATCTGACTTTTCCATGTCATGCGCCGATCAAATGTGACGCCCAAGTAGTTTGGGTTGTCGTTTGCCCGCAGATATTTGCCGTTAAGACTTATTTTGGTGTTCTGTGGTTTATTTGAAAGCGAGAATGTCTTACATGTTGTTTTTTTCCTCGTTTATTTTGACCAGCCATGAGTTCGCCTACTCCTCCGACGATGTCAGGGCCTGCTGTATCCGATTGTTTGCTACGGTGAGATTTTTTTCAAAGGTCCACCTATCCAGATCGTCTGCAAACATGGAGCTGTGGACTCTTCTTGGTATATTCTCTGTGATGTTGTTTATATACACCAGGAAAAGTGTGGGTGACAGTACCCCACCCCTCCTCTCCGGGTACTCCTTGCTCCAGGATCACCTTTTTGCTCATCTGCCATTGTACTTGAACTCTGGCTGTTCTGTTTTCGACGTAGCTTGACTTTAAGTCCCTCTTTCCACGCCTTATCAAATGCCTTATCTAGATCCACCCAAACCGCTACTGTATGCTTTTTCTCTTGGTAAGCATCCTCTATTTCCTGTGCTATGAGAGTGATCTGGTCCTCAGCGGATCTGGGTTGTCTAAATCCTGCTTGCTGAGAAATTAATATGTGTTTTTCTTCCAGGTGCCACATCAATCTGGTGTTTATCATACGCTCCATCAGTTTGCCTACACAGCTCAGTAGACTGATGGGCCTGTATCTATTTGGATCTGTTCTATCTTTTTCTTTCTTTGGTACTGGTATAAGTACAGCATCCTTCTATGCCTGCGGTACAATTCCCCTTTTCCAGCTTTGGTTCAGGACTGATAGTAGCTTCCTCTTTGCTGTTTGGCCCAACCCCATCAGCATTTCGTTTGTTACCCCATCTTTTCCGGGCGATTTCTTTTACTTTAAAGTTCTCATGGCCTCATCCATTTCATTTATTGGGAAATGTATTCGACACAAGAGGTAGTGCCGACCATACTTAGAATGTCGTTGTCAAATTCCTGCAGCCAAACGACAACACAACCTATCTGGGAGTCACATTTGATCGGCGCATGACATGGAAAAGTCAGATTGAGAGAAACCGAATGAAAGCCAGAGAAAGAATGGCAATCATGAGGAAACTTGCTGGCACAAGCTGGGGAGCAGACGAAGGCATACTAAAGAAACTGTATACTGGAAGAGTGAGACCAGTTCTCGAGTATGGCATTGCAGCATGGACAACAGCAGCAAAGGCGAACTTCGATAAAGTTAACAAACTTCAAAACCAAGCCATGAGAATTATAACAGGTGGCATGAAGTCAACGCCAATTGTAGAACTTGAAAAGATTACAAAACTGCAATCCATGACCGATAGAAGAGACTGCAGAGCCCAGCTGCAGTCAGAGAAACTCCGAAGACTGACTGACCATCCAATGCACCAGAGACTAAACAATTTTGGAAACGGGAAACTAAAGCGGAGAAACTTTGCAGAAATAGCCAAAGCAAAGATGCACGAAGATCCCATAAACGCACTAACAACACCAAAACCCATCAATACTGTACGAAAACCTACCTGGAGGCAGGATATATTTCCAGAAGTGGTAGAAAATATACCAGGTATTGCAAACAAAAACTGCCAGACTGAAAAAGAAAGGAGAGATACTACCCTAAGCTTCATAACGAAAAGCTACCCAAGCATGGACTGGACCCATGCATACACCGACGGTTCTGTAACAAACACTACACAGAACGGAGGGGCAGGAGCATTCCTGAACCTACCAAATGGCAGACAAATAACACTGTCACTCGCTACTGGTAAGTACACAAGCAATTTCAGAGCGGAGGCAGAGGCACTGAGGGCGGCAGTGGAAGAAATGGTGACACACAGTGAAAATGAGAGCCAAATAGTCCTGCTGACAGATGCTCTCGCCGTAGTCACAGCGCTAAAAAGCCAGAAAAACACTGAGCTTAATGACTTAAGAGCAGCACTCTGCAAACTGTGCCAGCAGTCCGCACCAAAAAGGGTAGTGGTACAGTGGGTTCCGTCACACTGCAACATCCAAGGCAACGAGGAGGCAGACAGACTGGCAAAAGAAGGTGCAAGACTACCACAAACAGATACCAGTATGACGTATGAAGAGTCAAAACGGCTTATCAAAGCCAGATACATGAACAAATGGGAAACCGAACATACTGGTTACACCAAAAACGATGCCTATTACCAGTTGAACCGAAGAGAGCAGGTCGTTGTCTTAAGACTTCGCACTGGCCACAATAGACTGAGGTACCACCTATTCAACAAATTGAAGATAGGGTGTACCGACGAATGCCCGTGCGGTACTGGTAAAATGGCCGCTGAACATCTGCTGCAGAACTGCCCGACATACGAGGATCAGAGAGAGCAGATGTGGCCATTACCAGTGGAACTGCAAGACAAGCTCTATGGCAGTGGCGAGAGTCTCAGGATGACCGCCGCTTTTTTCGAAAAAATAATGGTTACTGTCTGACTGCGTACGAAGAAGAAGAAGAAGAAGAAGAATGTCGTTGTTCCGTATTCCGTCTCTTCTGGTAACACCGGTGACCTCCCTCAAACACTTCATTTCACAAGTCGAAATTCTGCTCTCTCGCGGCCTTGACACTGGTAGCACAGAATCGGCATAAATATACTGTTTATCAGCTGTTGTTTTGTTGCCAAACTAATGAGCGGGTGTCTAAGCAGTGGGGACAGCTGATAGGTCACCGCAGATGCTTTCTGACACCTTGTCTCAATTTCCCTGTCGATAGATGTAGTAGGATTGAAGCACTTGTCTCTAAATCGCATCGCCTTGACACTTTAAAGAAATCTCTAGGACGATTTAGACATAGGGAAGTGAGTTGCTCGCCATAATGTTTCCAAGATTTTTCTCTGGTGTGTTTTATTACCCTTTTGACGTTTCGTCTTGCTGTCTGGTAGACGATGTAGTCATCTTGCTTTTTAGAGGTCAGCCAACCCTTGTAAGCTTTCTTTTTAGACAGTATAGGCGCCCTTACCCCATCACTCCACCAAGCTGTTCGCTTCTGATCTTTTCCGTGACGTAAATTCTTTGTTCCACAGTACTTATGAAGCGCAGTCGTCAAAGTTGCTTTAAAGATAGCCCATTCACCATTCTGGAGTACTTGGCCATAATGCAATAACGTTGCAGCGTTCTTTATTGAAGGAAAGTCAAAGAACAAGCTGCAACATGGGGTACTTGCCACTTCTCACTGATAAAGAAGGCAGGACACAAGTTAAAGAACCTGTCACCCAGCCTCATAAAGCTGAAGAGTTAGCATTCCCAAGCCTCAAACACTTTCTTCTTTACGGTAATGTCAGCAATGCAACTATAATCACAGATTTATAATATCTCAGTTTTAAAAAAGAAGGTCGATGTGTGACATGGCCCAAAAGGACAGCAAAGAACACATCACTGTAACCTATCAGCATTTAGTAACAGACGACTAAAAAGAGATGGGTGTGACGTTGGTGTGTGCGCGCGCGTGCGTGTGGGTGTGTGTGCGTGTGATGCTGTGCTTATCTGTTGATAAATAAGAGGGGCTTTAAAAGAAAACCTTTAAAGTGGGATATAATTTATTTTAAACCATGACATTATATTATAACTTGCTAATATAGTTGCTAAGGATGTCATGGATGGCCTACACGTACCATCACATTACAGACGAATAACATGACGTCATAACTGTAGTTAAAAGATGGCTGCCTCACTATTGACATGTACGAAAGAGAAGCAGCGTTCTGGTAACTGATTGTTGAGCACCGACGGAGTAAAACCTGTAGAAATTCACCGGCGAATAAAGGTCCTGTACGGTAATGAATGCCTTTCATTCATAGTGAATTGGCGATTTTCTTTTACAGGCGGTCAGCGACAGCAATCGACTCTTTGGTCACCACTTGGTGTGCCTGACCCGGTCGGGAACAATGTGTTACAGAACTCACGTCGTTTTAGAAATTCCTACTTCACTCATACACTTGCTGGATTGAAAGGCATGCATCACCATACTATCGTGTTCTTCATAATCCAGTCAGTCAATAGCCAGCAGAAATAGAAAAGGTGATAAGAGACCGCCTTGACTCCCTCCAGTTCTTATTTCAAAGACTCCGAAAGCTTTCCATCATGTAGAACTCTACATTTCAAATGTTCGTACTATTTCTTAATTATGATAATGAACGCAGGGGTATTACATACTGCCTGTGCAATTACTAGAATGAGTTCTTTGTCTGAACTGTTAAATACATTCTTATAATCCACGAACCCGTTATAAAGTGGTGAGTTTCATTCTAAAAACCGCTCAACAATTATTGTAGTTATTTCCTCCAGACAGAATCAATGTTGATCTTTCTAATGCGATCCTGCTCAATATCTTCTTATGCACCTATAATGTGTCCTGTTGCAGATCCCCCCTCCTAATTTGTCTACATAGTCTTCTTACAATCTGCTGGTATTTCTTCTCTATCCCAAACTTTATCAAATAATTTGTCTAACTGTCGAAGGGTTTATGTCTGCTTTGAATGTATCTGATGATACATCATCAAAACCAGTGGATTTACCATCTTTCATTGATAAAATAGCTTTCCTGATTTATTTAAGAGCAACGATGAGGGCGGGGGGGGGGGGGGGGCAACACTATCATCACAATTCACACTTTACTTCAGATTTATAGATCTCAGTGTCGCTGATCAGGCCTACACAACGCTCTGGCACACTAATGGCAAACGTTTTAGTTATGGAGTGTTTGTTTACCTTCCGAATGAGTCTTCTCGGATTGCCCGGCTGCCCTTCTGCCTGCACCTTTCAAAGTCAAGAAATTTTGCGACAGACTTTCCCTAACGGCTATGTTGATTGTACTGCTCTTCAGTGTTCTCAGCATGCCATCGAAGCGCATCTCTGGTTGTCCTCTTGTACCCTATTCTTCTATCAGCTGGCCATGCAGGAAACTCTTTGGGAACAGCTACTTTGCCATACGGACAAAATGTTCAGGCCATCTTCTAGGGGACTCCTGGATCGCTGCCTGAATGAAATGCAAGTGTGCTATTGACTGACAATAATATATAACGTCTACAGAGCTGTCATTGCTGCAGTCATTGTGGTCGAGACGTAAGGCACTCGTCTCTTAAAGTGATGAACGGAAGCGGTGGGCGATCGAATCACACAAGTTTCAAGCGACCCCTGGTCTCAAGGGAGGTGCAACGAGAGTGCCTGCATCCTTAGTTACTTCCAGTTGGCTTGACTTACGTCTTGCCACTGATCTAAAGTAGCTCGGGACGAGTGATTTTTTTCTTTCGTCTTAATTCTCTATTCCCCAAAGCGGTGTGCGTTGAACTATGTTTATAATTTGCGTCTGTCGGCCAAGTGCATCCGACTTCGGAATGCATTTTATGAAAGGATCTGCATCCTCCTGCATTTTCTAAGGGTTTTCTTCCCTATGGTAACAGCCGGTGCTGTGATTGAGTAGCAAACCCAGCACCTTCGGGTTGTGAGACGTGTCACTTAACCACTAGACCACGTCGTCCCCCTGATGAGAGAGCAAGGTTGGTGACACGCGCAGATTGCTCCTCACTATAATCCAAATGCAGCGCAAGTTACATCATCAAGACAAAACCATCTAATGTTTCCCCATCATCGTTTGCGATGGGCAGCTGACTAACAATTACTGCAGTAGTATTGCTCATATTAGTGATGGGCTCTGCGGAAGACGGATGTGTCGGACCGAAAGGTGCAAATATCGCAGTCAAACTGTAAACTAGCGACACAACGCATACCGTTCTCTGGACTACATCCTGCTACTTGCAAAACTCTGTTCAGGGCTTAGTAGCGGGAGATTGAGAACGAACGCAGAAGAAGAAGAAGTGATGGGCTACTGACTAACAATTACTGCACTAGTATTGCTCATATTAGTGCTGGGCAACTGACTAACAATTATTGCAGTAGTATTGCTCATATTAGTGCTGGGCAACTGACTAATAATTATTGCAGTAGTATTGCTCATATTAGTGCTGGGCAACTGATTAACAATTACTGCAGTAGTATTGCTCATATTAGTGCTGGGCAACTGACTAACAATTACTGCAGTAGTATTGCTCATATTAGTGCTGGGCAACTGACTAACAATTATTGCAGTAGTATTGCTCATATTAGTGCTGGGCAACTGACTAACAATTATTGCAGTAGTATTGCTCATATTAGTGCTGGGCAACTGACTAACAATTACTGCAGTAGTATTGCTCATATTAGTGCAAATGCATAATATTGTTGTAATGTATTTCCCATTGTTACGTCATGAACAACGAGGTAGATATGGCTGTAAATAGTTAAATAAAATAGATATATATCAGCTTCATAATGAAGGAAGAAATGTGAAGGATTGTTATACAAACTATGAAAGTCCGAGCGTTGTCTGATACACTCTGTATGTGTCTTACAGATAAGAAACTAGTGCCACTGTTACGCTAAGAGCAAACTGCAAGAGGCGACTCACTGCATAGCCTAACTCTTTTAGGATAGAATAATCTCCAAAGATGCATTTGTGAACATTGACATTTACACAGACCAAAAGCTTATTGAATATTCTGTATGTCTGTGGTGGTTTGACGAAATAGTAAACGAACATTAGACATTCATTTTTACAAAAATTACAAAAAGTAGAAAGAAGCGGCCAATTAAGTTTGAAGGAAATAAAAGAATAAAGTGTGGTCACATTAAAGACACAACGGCCTTGAGAGGACAGTGATGGGAGATAGGGTAGGGGAAAAAGAGGCAGGGGAAAGACCGAGACGACGACGGCATCAAGATATCAAGGAATGCCTGGGCATGACTTTGGCGGAGGCTGGAGATTTGGTAAGGGAACGAGTTTCTTTCAGATGGGCTGTGATGGGAGCAACGCTCTACAAGGGACAGGCTACATAATGATGATAATGAAAAGAATAATTAACTGGCAAAGGTAACAACTCAACACAACCAACACAGATGTCCTACAAAAATAACGGACAAATTCGTAGAGAATTTAAAGATTTCAATTAGTATGGAAAACACAACAATTAGAACATTAGCAAATATCGATGACAAAACAATACAAATAAATACGAGCCGTCTATCCATGGTTTAAGCAGCGACGTACACTCCATGAAAAGAAAGGCGTGCATTGCATGGCTTACTTAAGATGTCAATGGCTTTAAAAATAATGTGATTTTCAAATGTTTTAATACCACAAAATATTTTATCACTGGCAAAATAATTGTAAATCACTATGTGCCTTTCCCTTAATCATTATTGCCCAAGAATTTCCATCGCCAATAATTGAGGTACTGGCTCGGATAGTGTAACAAATTTACGGTAGCCAGTGGACTGATTTTAGCATTCAGTAAACACAGTTCACAGAAAAATATATATAATATTTTCTGCTAGAGCTCATGTATTGTATAATTAATCAGTAACATTTTGACTAATGCTAAATATAGGTCAACTGAAAAGTGATGTTATTGTTGATCTGTTTACCCACACATACTCTTCTGTTCAATGCAATGGCTCTCTATCGCATGCAACTTGACAATTGCATTCGTCACAAATAATGTGCTTGTTTTTCTAGAGGAATAATATATTTCGTGTTTATTTACATCTGCCTTAATCTTACGCTGGAGAGAAAAATACACCTCAATTATCCCGAAAGAGGCTAAATTTTGAAATACACTATACGGTACGATATCAATTATAATGCCGATTTGATTCATTGTCAGACTTGTCCTTTGCCGAAATTTTGGACTTCCAACAGTTTTTCAACATTTTCTAAAGAGTTTCTAGAAGAACAGTTTTCTAGACAGAGATTTGTATGGGAAACATTTCGATCTAGTGAGACTGAGATCTGAATTGATGACTGTTTGTACTCCCACACTTTAAAGGAATGTAAAAACCAAAAAAAAAGGTAAAGCATGTCCTTCAGCAGACTTAACCACTGGTCAAGAATGAAGTGTTAGAGACCGGTACATGCCACAGATTGTGTGAGGTGTTGAGCAAGTTCTCTTCCTGGCTGCCTTTTTCTTCACAAACAACAATTTAGGCGCCCATTCACAGTTGGGTCGATTGAAGCATGACGGCTGTGGTAATTGAACATGTACCGTTGCAGTGAAAAGCGAGTGCTCTACCACTGCACTAATCAGAAATGAATGGGATCGAAATTCATCGATTTCTTCTGAACAAAAGAATTTGCAGTGGCCTTCCAGAGCTTAACAAACTTGATGAAATATTATTGACAATTCTTGCTTCATCGTCATCAGCGGGGCGTTAGTTTTCTGCATTAAAACGCAAACAAACATTCATAAGAAACTCGCAAGCAGTTGAAGGACAGTCTTCCTGCTTTATCAATGATGTCGATAGAAAAGTACCTCATTGTTGAGATAAAGGCAAATGATGACTTCTACAACAAAGTCACAGAGAACTTCTGCAAGAAAGGCCGCGTATAAACAAAAAGGGTGAATGGAAAGGATTGTTCATTAAAATTGTATAATTAGATCCACTTTTCCTCTGTTCTCTGCCAATATCCAGGATACGCCACCGTGTTCAAGCTTAAGTTACCGGAAACCGATAGCTTACAAGGGAACAGAACAGCAAACTATATCAGCAGAAAGTAGCCAACAGCAGCAGGAGTCTCTCATTCAAACCACCATGAAGTAAGCTTGAAGTAATGTCGATCATTTAAGGACAGCATCCTCTTCTTCTTCGTTCGCTCTCAAATAATTGCATCTATTTTCCTAATAAACTTGACGAGCCGGTTCAGGATTCTCTCGTCGCCATAAAGTGTATCCAGCAATTGCGTTGTTATGGTCCATGCTGTCACTCTGATCCTCTCGTTGAGCCGGCAAATGAAAAGAACATGTTCCATCGTTTGTTTACCCTCCACAGATGAGCACATGTCTGTGCGTTCAATTCTGTATTTACTGAATCTGGAGTGGTCCGATCGCACTCTGAATATTGTCACTTGACCTCTTTGTAAAATGTAGTATGCTTCTGCTATTTCAGATGTTAAGTGTCACGTGCACCATTTCTCTCTAAAGTTAATTTGTATCCTTTTTTTTTTAAATTTCTGCATATGTGTTCATTTCTTCAGTTTAGACTTGATATGTGTTCATATCTTCAGTTTAGACTTGATATGTGTTCATGTCTTCAGTTTAGACTTGATATGTGTTCATATCTTCAGTTTAGACTTGATATGTGTTCATGTCTTCAGTTAAGACTTGATATGTGTTCATTTCTTCAGTTTAGACTTGATATGTGTTCATGTCTTCAGTTTAGACTTGATATGTGTTCATGTCTTCAGTTTAGACTTGATATGTGTTCATATCTTCAGTTTAGACTTGATATGTGTTCATATCTTCAGTTTAGTCTTGATATGTGTTCATGTCTTCAGTTAAGACTTGATATGTGTTCATGTCTTCAGTTTAGACTTGATATGTGTTCATGTCTTCAGTTTAGACTTGATATGTGTTCATGTCTTCAGTTTAGACTTGATATGTGTTCATGTCTTCAGTTAAGACTTGATATGTGTTCATGTCTTCAGTTTAGACTTGATATGTGTTCATATCTTCAGTTTAGACTTGATATGTGTTCATGTCTTCAGTTAAGACTTGATATGTGTTCATGTCTGCAGTTTAGACTTGATATGTGTTCATGTCTTCAGTTTAGACTTGATATGTGTTCATGTCTTCAGTTTAGACTTGATATGTGTTCATGTCTTCAGTTAAGACTTGATATGTGTTCATGTCTTCAGTTTAGACTTGATATGTGTTCATGTCTTCAGTTTAGACTTGATATGTGTTCATGTCTTCAGTTTAGACTTGATATGTGTTCATGTCTTCAGTTTAGACTTGATATGTGTTCATGTCTTCAGTTTAGACTTGATATGTGTTCATGTCTTCAGTTTAGACTTGATATGTGTTCATGTCTTCAGTTTAGACTTGATATGTGTTCATGTCTTCAGTTTAGACTTGATATGTGTTCATGTCTTCAGTTTAGACTTGATATGTGTTCATGTCTTCAGTTTAGACTTGATATGTGTTCATGTCTTCAGTTTAGACTTGATATGTGTTCATGTCTTCAGTTTAGACTTGATATGTGTTCATGTCTTCAGTTTAGACTTTGCCTCATCCCTCTATGGCTAGTCTATCTGCCTCCTCATTTCCATGCATCTTACACTGTGCAGTTATTCAGTGTGTTTTCACTCAGTTTAAATTGTAGTTGGTATTCATGGATTATGACACAAGTAGCAAGGAAGAAAATTCGAGCCTTCGAAACAAAATGTTACAGAAGAATCCTAAAAATTGCTTGGATAAAGAAAATGACAAATAAAACCATCCTAGAAGACCTGAATGTTGAAGAAAACTGGCTCATAAACAATGTTATGTTTAGGAAATTGAATTTTTTCGGCCACCTAAAAAGTCGTGACGGACTGGAAAGAACGGTCATGGAAGTCATGTACCTGAAAGAGCAGAAAAATAATTGCCTTTGTGATCGTTCTCACCAAAAAACAGTCTTTGTTTACAGCTCACTGCCTTGAAATTTTTTCATTGTCTCAAGAAACAGAACTGAACACACAACACCTGGCTCTTCCTTTTCAATGACAGTTTTGACCTGATACAAAAAGGTTTCATAACACCTCCAACAATTTTATAATCCATTGTAGATATAAAATATATAACATTGCTAAATATACTCCAATGTACTCTGCATTATATAGCCAGGTTTTCTATCAAGGACATCTCAGTACACATTGTTATGTTATATAGCCAGGTTTTCTATCAAGGACATCTCAGTACACATTGTTATGTTATATAGCCAGGTTTTCTATCAAGGACATCTCAGTACACATTGTTATGTTATATAGCCAGGTTTTCTATCAAGGACATCTCAGTACACATTGTTATGTTATATAGCCAGGTTTTCTATCAAGGACATCTCAGTACACATTGTTATGTTATATAGCCAGGTTTTCTATCAAGGACATCTCAGTACACATTGTTATGTTATATAGCCAGGTTTTCTATCAAGGACATCTCAGTACACATTGTTATGTAATATAGCCAGGTTTTCTATCAAGGACATCTCAGTACACATTGTTATGTTATATAGCCAGGTTTTCTATCAAGGACATCTCAGTACACATTGTTATGTTATATAGCCAGGTTTTCTATCAAGGACATCTCAGTACACATTGTTATGTTATATAGCCAGGTTTTCTATCAAGGACATCTCAGTACACATTGTT
This sequence comes from Ariolimax columbianus, assembly GCA_036924085.1. NCBI lineage: Eukaryota > Metazoa > Mollusca > Gastropoda > Stylommatophora > Arionidae > Ariolimax > Ariolimax columbianus. The sequence goes on from JAVGWX010000003.1 coordinate 29,684,237, forward strand.
ATGTTATATAGCCAGGTTTTCTATCAAGGACATCTCAGTACACATTGTTATGTTATATAGCCAGGTTTTCTATCAAGGACATCTCAGTACACATTGTTATGTTATATAGCCAGGTTTTCTATCAAGGACATCTCAGTACACATTGTTATGTTATATAGCCAGGTTTTCTATCAAGGACATCTCAGTACACATTGTTATGCAACCAAGATAATAATATTGATTGACAGCAAATAATATTGTTACCGTCTGAACGCAGTAACGGTTAGGCAAGTGTATATTTAGTATAATAATAGAACCGTATTTAGCTATGTCATCAGAGTTGTACATTTTAATCAACTGTTATAGAACATATATCAGCTACTGTCTCAGTTACCGATTGTGTATTACATGATGTATTTCTAGTACGCGAGACGTGACAAATCAATTATAACCATACCCCAATCGACCTAGCGTCTTGCTTAACCGACCTATTTCGTCATGTTACGACGATCGACCGAGCGCTTCTTTTCTTAATCGGCGCCATCTTAATTCGTTCAGTCTGTTTATAGAAATTGTTCGTAGTGCAATTTTTATATATTTGTGCTTATAATATTCACTAGCAATACTGGTGTAAAAGTTCTGCTTGTCGATTGAATTGCACAATATTTAAGAAAGAACAGCCTCCCCTCCCCCCCCCCCCCCCATTTCCAACACCTCTCACCTGCCTCCCATCCCAGGATCATTTCCTACTCCTTCCCCCTTTTAACTCATGCCTTCATATTAATTACTTACTTAGTCGCTCCACTATCGGGAGATGTAAAGGTGCCTTCATAATAATACGTCTAATTGTGTCTTAAGTATACATCATCATGTAGCATGTCATTTATAGAACGTCTCTCCCATCACAGTTTGTCTGAAAGAAACTCATTCCATTGCCAAAACTCCAGCCTACGCCAAAGTCATTCTCAGGAATTCCTGGATATCTTGGTGCCATCGTCTTCTTGGTCTACCCCATCCTTTTACCTGGCACCATACCTTCCATCACTGTTCCCTCTAGACCGTTGTGTCTCTTGGTGTGACCAAACTATTTGCATTTTCGAGCCAAAATGGAATTGATAAACCAGCTCAACTTTTGCTGAATGTATACATCTGTCTTTTTCTCTGTCCAGGGTATTCTGGTGATCTTTCTGTAATATTGTGACTTGAAGGATTCGATTCTTTGTCTGGAAGTTTTGGTAATCGTCCATGATTCGCAGCCATAAGCTGCCACAGGTAAAACACAGGCTCTAAAGACTTTTACCATTTTGTTGGTGCTCTGCCATAATTACTTCAGGCTGTTCAGCCTTGCATTGCGATGGCTAGTCTTCTTCTGATTTCTTTCGAGCAGTCGCCATTTTTGTCAATTCTGGAGCCCAGATATTCAAAATGTGTGATCTGATCTATTTCCTCACCCCCCCCCCCCCCCCCCCCCCCCCAACTGTAAATTTATGCTGACATTGTGTTTTGTCGGTGGTCATTATCTTTGTTTTATTTATGTTTATAAACAGGTTTTGATCTTTACTGTGTCCATTTACGGCTGACATTAGCTGCTCTAGCTCTTCTGTACTTGTTGATAATATCACTGTGTCGTCTACATATCGTAACTCTGGAATCTCGTACCAGCCAATCTCAAAATAAATGATGAAAAAAACAACATTTACGATATTCTCGCTTTCAAATAAACCACAAAACACCAAAATGAGTCTTAACGTCTAATATCTGCGGCCAAATGACATCCCAAACTACTTGAGCGTCACATTTGATCGGCGCATGACATGGTAAAGTCAGATCGAGAGAAACCGAATGAGAGCCAGAGAAAGAATAGCAATCAAGAGAAAACTTGCTGGCACAAGCTGGGGAGCAGAGGAAAGAATATTATAGAAACTGTACCCTAGAAGAGTGAGACCAGTTCTCGAGTATGGCATTGCGGCATGGGCAACAGCAGCAAAGGCGAACTTTGATAAAATTAGCAAACTTCAAAACCAAGCCATGAGAGTTATAACAGGCGGCATAAAGTCAACGCCTATTGTAGAACTTGAAAAGATTACAAATCTGCAATCCATGACCGACAGAAGAGACTGCAGAGCCCAGCAGCAAGCAGAGAAACTCAGAAGACTGACAGACCGTCCAATGCATCAGAGACTAAATAGATTTGGAAAAGGGAAAATAAAGCGGAGAAACTATGCAGAAATAGCCAAAGCAAAGATGAGCGAAGACCCTATGAACACCATAACAACACCAAAGCCCATCCCTACTGTACGCAAACCCACATGGAAGCAGCAATTCATTCCGGAGGTGGTAGAAAATATACCAGATATTGGAAATAAGAACAGCCAGACGGAAAAAGAAAAAAGAGACATAACCGTGAGGTACATAGCGGAAAACTACCCAAGCATGGACTGGACCCATGCATACACCGACGGCTCTGTAACAAACACAACACAGAACGGAGGGGGAGGGGTATTCCTGAGCTTAACAAATGGTAGAAAAATAACACTGTCAGTGGAAACTGGAAAATTCTCAAGCAATTTCAGAGCGGAGGCAGAGGCACTGAAGGCTGTAGTAAAAGCAATGCTGATAGGCGAAAGCAATGAAAACCACATAGTCCTGTTTACAGATGCCCTGGCCGTGGTTACAGCACTAAAAAGCCAGAAAAATACTGAACTTGATTTAAGAGCAGTACTCTGTCAACTATGCCAGCAGTCGGCACCAAAAAGAGTAGTGGTACAGTGGATTCCATCCCACTGTAACATCCAAGGCAACGAGGGGGCAGACAGACTGGCAAAAGAAGGTGCAAGACTACCACAACCAGATTCTAGTGTGACCTACGAAGAGTCCATAAGGTTTATTAGGGCCAGATACATGGCCAAATGGGAGACATGACATTCTGGCTACACAAAAAATGATGCCTACTACCAGTTAAACAGAAAAGAGCAGGTTGTGGTCTTCAGACTCCACACAGGCCACAACAGACTGAGGTACCATCTATTCAATAAACTGAAGATAGGTGGCACTGACGAATGCACCTGTGGTACAGGGAAAATGACCGCTGAACATCTGCTGCAAAATTGCCCGACATACGAGGACCAGAGATAGCACATGTGGCCATCACCAGTGGCAACACTAGACAAGCTCTATGGCAGTGTCGACAACCTCAGGATGACAGCTGCTTTCTTTGAACAAATTCAAGTTGACGTCTGACAGCGTACGATAAAGAAGAAGAAGACGTACCCGCCAATCGTAAATGGGTCGAAACTTTCAATGTTATCGTCTTCTCGGACATTTCTCATTATGCATTCCGCATATATGTTATATAGATAAGGTGAGATGATACATCCCTGTCGGACTCCCTTTTGTACTGAAAACCAATCTTATCTTTGCCCAGATACTCGGACAGCGGCTTGTTGCTCTTGGTATGTTTTAATGAGTGACTATACAATCCAACGATTATATTGAAGATACAATCAAACACTTACATTGGAGATAAAATAAAACGCAGATTGAAGATGCAATCAAATACTTATATTGAAGATTCAATAAACACTTACATTTTAATGTCACTGTTTCATAAATGACGGTCCAAAAGAAGAAGGTATGTTTACATGTTGAGGATCCATGAACGCTGGATTCACTAATTATTTAAAGGCCCAATCGAAGAAGCTGATCTGATTGCAAGTCAAATGTCTTATTGAAACTACTCCTTAATAAGAAACGTCAGTACAATGTTGACAACTCATAAGATTTAGTTGTGAGAGTACATTTTGGACCAAATTTAGATAATTCGTGTATTTCATAATGTCACCCAAGTGCAGTGATACAACTAAATGAAACAGGAAGCTTCTCAATGTGCAAGAAAAGCAGTTGTTTCCAATGCCCACAATGAGTAGGTTTACTCTTTTGTGCGCCTTGAAAAGGACGTGAAGTGGTGGGTTGCAGTAGCTTTCCTCACATCCCGAGGGGGCTAATGAAGGTAGACCGAGGTCCAACAGTCGGTTATGCCATGCTCAGCTTCGTCTGCATGTTGCTCACTACTACGGGGATCACGTCAATCCCTCGACCCGTTAGCTAGGATGCCATGAAAACAGCGCGTTTCCAGAGAGGGCTACTAGGATGCCGAGGTGATGGTCTTGGTCAGAATATTTTTCCTGACCCTGACTATCATGTCAGATCAGTATGTTGTGCCTGACCCTGACTAACATGTCAGATCAGTATGTTGTGCCTGACCCTGACTAACATGTCAGATCAGTATGTTGGGCCTGACCCTGACTAACATGTCAGATCAGTATGTTGTGCCTGACCCTTACTAACATGTCAGATCAGCATGTTGTGCCTGACCCTGACTAACATGTCAGATCAGTATGTTGTGCCTGACCCTTGCTAACATGTCAGATCAGTATGTTGTGCCTGACCCTGACTAACATGTCAGATCAGTATGTTGTGCCTGACCCTGACTAACATGTCAGATCAGTATGTTGTGCCTGACCCTGACTAACATGTCAGATCAGTATGTTGTGCCTGACCCTGACTAACATGTCAGATCAGTATGTTGTGCCTGACCCTGACTAACATGTCAGATCAGTATGTTGTGCCTGACCCTGACTAACATGTCAGATCAGTATGTTGTGCCTGACCCTGACTAACATGTCAGATCAGTATGTTGTGCCTGACCCTGACTAACATGTCAGATCAGTATGTTGTGCCTGACCCTGACTAACATGTCAGATCAGTATGTTGTGCCTGACCCTGACTAACATGTCAGATCAGTATGTTGTGCTTGACCAGACGTTTCACCCCTCCCTGTTCTCCCCCCCCCCCCCCCCTTTCAGTAAAGCTAGAACTAATTCAACTTAATGAGATGTGCTTTTGTATTTATTGTTTATATTTGCTATGGTTTTTCTGGTCCATATACATAGCGAACTACCAAGCTAACTTTCACGCGCATTTGAAGTTGACATATAGTGAAATACAGTGCGTTATTTACGTTTTCCGGCCAAAGCGCATTTGCAAGCAAAATATAGGATATGCCTTGCTGTTCAGCAATTTCAGACAATCGACTGTGTTCTCGACTCTAACCTGCTGGATAAGTGGGGTAAGTCTGTGTATTTCTGTTATTAAATGTAGAACACTCTTACCTTAGATCAATTAATTAGCTAGATATATCTAATGTTGGCAACTTAGTCATTTTTTTTAGATAGATCCTGTTGATATTTCGAAAGTCTAGCTTTTTTTTTTCGCTCATCCACGTGCGGAAAGTAGTGGCCAAATAGGGCCGCGGTTATAAGAAGCGATGTTCTGCAAAGGATATTATGTTGTAGCTGGCAACAACACACTTGTATAAGTGTAGCTGGATACAACACACTTGTGTAAGTGTAGCTGGCTACAACACACTTGTATAAGTGTAGCTGACAACAACACACTTGTATAAGTGTAGCTGACAACAACACACTTGTATAGGTGTAGCTTTCTACAACACACTTGTATAAGTGTAGCTGGCTACAACACACTTGTATAAGTGTAGCTGGCTACAACACACTTGTATAAGTGATAAAAATATGTCTCAATAATTCCACTGTCACATCAAAGAAGACTGGTTTAAGTGGGAATATGTTTTCTGAGCTAACTTGTATGTTATTACTAGGGGTGATGATGCTGTTTGATCGTGCTAACTTGCATGTTATTACTAGTGGTGATGATGCTGATTGGCCGTGCTAACTTGTATGTTATTACTAGTGGTGATGATGCTGATTGGCCGTGCTAACTTGTATGTTATTACTAGTGGTGATGATGCTGTTTGATCGTGCTAACTTGTATGTTATTACTAGTGGTGATGATGCTGTTTGATCGTGCTAACTTGTATGTTATTACTAGTGGTGATGATGCTGTTTGACCTTTCATATTTTGTTCACGCCTGTCGTTTCAGTGATTCTGTGTTGACATGTGGTGGCGTGATTATCAAATTTTGTAAAGTGAACATTTTCCATTACATCACATACCCTAAAGAAGTTAACATTACTTATTGACATACATTTTGGTAAGGATAACACTACAAATTATTGATTTAAAAAGCTGGTTATGTGAAGATCCTTACTAACCACATTTTACCTTTTTGAAAATTTGAAATTCTTGCAACAGAGGATTTAATCTATTATGTCGCTTAAATTGAAAGAAAATTCGAGTGCGCTATCATGCATTAATTTATGTACAACAAAGCGTAACAGCTGATGGAAACACAACGGTGCTGGTAGCAATGTATTTAGTCATTGTGAACTCTGATTATTTAGTGGATATGTGCAAAAACATAATCATTGTCAGCAAAGTGACATTATATTTTAAATGAACAATTAGATTAACTCATCTTCCAGAAGAGATACGTCCCTGTCCGGTTAGAAACATACCCAACATATATCGCACACGCGCTAAGTAGTGCCTTTAACCACAAAATGTTCTGAGATAATTAATAATTTTTTTAATGTTGGTTTTGTGGACATGATACATGTTAATAGAGATGGAAAGTTGAGATTACTCTTATTACCTACGTATTATTATTACCATTATTATATAATACCTACGGATATTAGTGTTCACAAAAGACTTCGGATTGCAATATTTGCTTATAGTAGGTCTAAAAGCAAAGCCATATTAACATTTTTTAGTCTTGTGGAGTTTAGAAGAATGCAATGTACATGTAATCGTAATAGTTTTCAAAACTGAACTGGCAAGTAAATCCCTGAACTTGAACAAACTTATGCACGTTGTGACAGACAATGCTCGTGGATAGTTGGCATAATAATAGAGCACACAAATAACTTCAAAGAGAGATCCAAATATTGAATTTATTTAGAAGTGTATGTCGCTCTCTTCTGCTAGCTGTTTCTCATCGTTCATCAGAGCGCTTTCCAATCAATGATCATTTCTCCATGCAGACACACACAAATGGTACTCTTGTTTATCATCGCGTCACTTGGCCTATAACAATTTATATCAAGATGTTAAAGACGGTGGCAAACCATTGACATTTCTCAGTGAATCAGACCAGGTGGTTATCCACTGAATCTGCCGTTGGAAGTATAGTAACGCAGTGCGATAAGTTAAGAACTCATTTTGAGATCGTGCTATACCAGAAAGTTGTATGAATTGTACAACGATGAGAGCATTTCTTCCATCCAGTTCTAGTGAAAGTTCAAAAAGTTCTAGAACTGTTTGAGTCAGCTAAAGCTGAAACAGTCAAGCCTCTTGTTGATTTTATACTGCTGATAATATATATTACTAGCAGGCTGGATCAAATGCATTCTGAAATGAATGAATTTCTGTACTAAATACCCTAAGTAGGGTATAGATTTAAAGAAAAATTTGAAAAGCTGAACTTAGGGAAAAAAACACAATAATAATAATGTTCGCTTATACATCAGTGGCCAGTTACGTCGGTCGACAGGGATCAAGATGCTGAGCAGCGCATGAGCTGCAGTGGTCAGCGACCCCTAGCTGACTGATAGCGTCAGGGCCAGCGAACCATAGCTGCCAAGACCCTTCTACACCTCCACATGGTGATCCTGGATAACAGGCTGCAGCAGGGCAGACTGGCTAAGGAGAAGGGATCGAAGAGGGAATGCTAACCCGGTACTAAAAAAATGCTTGCTGAAGTCGGATGTGTTGGACCGAAAAGTGCAAATATCGCAGCCAAGCTGTAAACTACGACACAACGCATTCCGTTCTCTGGACTACATTCTGCTACTTACGCCCTTTCAGGGTTTGGTAGTGGGAGATTGAGAACGAACGAAGAAGAAGAATAAGAACACTGTCATGGCCACGTACTGAGGCAAAAAATGACATCACAAGTTGCAATTCACATTGAACTTCCAATATCCGGGAATGAAACCCTGACGCTGTATCGTTTCGTGGTAAGTATGACGACCGAGGTCCCTGTGGACTCCTTGGGGGAAGCCGAGTACTCCGCTGCCCTGTGACGGGGGCCGCGAGGATTAAAGGAATCACTTAGCGTGTGAGCGATGTGTCTTGGACAGACTGCTAACCGGACAGGGCCCAATCTCTCCTGGACAATGTGTTAGTTCAATATTGGTCCATGTAAGCAAATAAAGCAAAGGTAAATCTTGTGAAGTTCAGTTGTGTGTACTGGGCCGTGGAAATACGACATGGGTTGCCGAAATACTAATTTCAATAGCCAATGACTTATTCAGGATAATCAGAGGTAAACACCACGAAAAGACCGAACTAATTAATCAAAATAGAAAATCGCAACACGTTTCTGTGAACACAAGTGTAAGTCCTCAACATGTGTGAGTCCCAGTCAAATTTGTTGCTTGGCGGCATCCATAGTGGACTAAAACACGAGAACAAAGTTGAACACGCGGCCCGCGGCCTGTTAGGCGCCATCTTTGCTGCTCTCCCAATAAGAGATTAATTAAGAAAAGTAAATTAGAGAACCGTTCTAACATTTCCTTGAAACTTTATTTAGCGTTAAACCAAGCCGTCGTAGGAATTTTGTACAATTCTAAAAACGGTTTCCATTATATATGTGAGAAAAGCATTACAACTATTAAAATAATCTATTGTCCATTGTATAGAATCTATGGAAGTATCCTGACATGTTTCTGAACACCAATGGCTCAATTCACACTTAGATGAATGCCTTAACTAATGTAATACTGTATATTTCTGCACTGAAGTGCTCAAATGCATTCTTGGTGCAATCATTTACAGAGATTTGTAACTTTAGTTTGAATACTTCAGCACTCTAATGGTGAAGTTCCAAAGGTATTTATTAATATGAATGCAATCAAATCTAAGTTAATAGATTAAATGGAACTAGAAATGTTCGGTACTATAATATCAATCAAATTTGGAAAGCAAAATAAGCAATAAATGCTGTGGTCGATATGAGTTATTAGAAACAAATTATACAAGCTATTGGTAGAATTTCATCTAATTCATTTTAAGATTAACCTTGCACTTCTACGTCAATATGGATGAGCCAGGTACCGTGTCCTCGCTCAGTCATTATTTGCTTTAGCTGTTATCTGACATCATTTGATAGTTAAAGAGTTTATCTACACCCACATACATGTACACGCACACATAAATAAACGCACAACGGCACACACATACAACCACGCACACACATTTATTTGTTTCCAAATATGTTTGATTACAGAAATAGTTCATGTGTACTGTTTTATATTTTATACTTATATTTCTTTTCATTAAAAAAAAAACAAGTTATAGACTACTGATAAAACAATTTGTAAAATGCGACACTTCCTTTAGCCACGAATTTAGCTGACATTTCTTTTAGCAAATGTAAGATTTTTGCAGTTTTTGACAATATTTCTAGCAGAAAATTGCAAGTTAAGTTGGCAACACTGGTTTAGGGCCTGTGGAAATTTCTCTGAATTCGGTAAAGGGAACAGATTGGCGGGAAAAAAAAAGCACAAGACTAGGTAATAAATAACAGTTGGACGGACTATCAAATGGACAGAAACGCAGGCATATGGATTAGATATACAGACATACAAATGGACGGATGGATGGATAGATAGATAGATTTACTAATTGATTGAATTATTTTTTGGATAATTGATAGATAGAAAGGCGTAGATAGTGTATATATATATGTGAGGGTATATAAATAAATAAATAAATATATATATATATATATAATTTAACGTGTGTGAACTAAAAAATATGGATAGAAATAACTTATACTTCGTAACGAACCTGCCAAGTGGATATGTTGCTATAGGGATCACACTGCATCCAAACATTCAGAACATTCGTACTGCTATTTTCCCTCAATGTTGCTGTGCTGAGATATTTTCACATCTACATGACAAAAGCCTGCTTGTTCTGACGCCGTCTGTCATTCAATTGGTGGCATAGCGTTGAGCGCATGTCAGAGCCCAGTCTCACACTCTCTCTCTCTCTCTCTCGCATCCAGATGTCTCGCGAGAGATGTGTTTCTTGCTAGACGAGACAGACTATAATTTTTTTTCCCTGTTGTAGAGTTTGTACGACATAGTGTTTTCTTTATTGTGGGAAATAACAGCGTAGGCGATGATGGCTATGCACAACTACCTATCTCTTGCGCTGCTCATTAATTCTGTATTTTTATTTGATTGCCCTCTTTGTCGTTCTCCGATGAGTTTTTCTTTCCAGTCTTTTGTCCCAGTACACGTAGGGTCTGTCCGAAGTCCAGTATTATGGTATTGCTGGTAGTCGATATATGGATACTCCAGACTGGCCCATAGCTGATCAGCAGGTTTGGATAAACCATCGGATTCCAAACGGAGAGCAACGATCAGTAACACTGTAGCCTGTCAGGCATGTTGTAAAGGGCGATTAATGAGGTTTGTTAGTAAGGTTGGCTATCCCATCATGCAGATAACATCAGCCACTTCAACAGATGTAGACACGTCAATGATTGATGATGTGACACGTATTTGTTGATGATCTTGTGCTCCACAGGAAATAGATAAGGTTTTGTTTGAAAATAATCACAAGCTTAGGGAACTAAGAGCACCAGAGAAAAAAAGATACCATGCAGCAAAACAACAAATATAATTACAATATAAATCGTTGACATAATCACAAGTTTAGGGAACTAAGAGCACCAGAGAAAAAGAGATACCATGTAGCAAAACAACAAATATAATTACAATATAAATCGTTGACATAATCATAAGTTTAGGGAACTAAGAGCACCAGAGAAAAAGAGATACCAGGCAGCAAAACAACAAATATAATTGCAATATAAATCGTTGACATAATTACAAGTTTACACATCCTTAAATACAACAAGAAAGTATATTGTGTCAAGTGTACTGTGTTTGGGTAGAAGTCTGTCACTACGAATAAAATCTGTCTTTGTAAATGGGGCGACAGGTGAAAGTAGGCGGAGCGGGAGGGGAAAGCAATGTTTGGTAGTATTTAGGTCATCATGTGCAATTAACTCATTCACTTTCAGTAGATAGAGAACTACATTCAACCGGTTAAAATGGCGCATTTGATGTTCATACGCTTGATCCGTCCTAGCGAATGCCCATCCCTGCTCTGTCTATGTTTCATTGCAAACTTGTACATGCTATGGTGTTGGTTTCATCGATTGCAAACTTCATCACCTAACAGTTGATCATGTTGGTTGTGGCTACGATTGTTAAAGTGCGTTAATGACATGTTCACGTCATACACTGACCACATAATTAGACCATAACCGCCAATTACATGATTGGTACCTGCACCTCACTGTAGGTTCAGGGGAACATGCTGATTGAGGTCCTTACCTCACAGTAGGGTCAGGTGAACATGCTGATTGAGGTCCTTACGTCACAATAGGGTCAGGTGAAACATGCTGATTGAGGTCCTTACCTCACAGTAGGGTCAGATCAAACATGCTGATTGAGGTCCTTACCTCACAGTAGGTTCAGAGGAACATGCTGATTGAGGTCCTTACCTCACATTAGGGCCAGGTGAAACATGCTGATTGAGGTCCTTACCTCACAGTAGGTTCAGGTGAACATGCTGATTGAGGTCTTTACCTCACAGTAGGGTCAGGTGAAACATGCTGATTGAGGTCCTTACCTCACAGTAGGGTCAGGTGAAACATGTTGATTGAGGTCCTTACCTCACAGTAGGTTCAGGTGAACATGCTGATTGAGGTCCTTACCTCACAGTAGGGTCAGATGAAACATGCTGATTGAGGTCCTTACCTCACAGTAGGGTCAGGTGAACATGCTGATTGAGGTCCTTACCTCACAGTAGGGCCAGGTGAAACATGCTGATTGGGGTCCTTATCTCACAGTAGGGTCAGGTGAAACATGCTGATAGAGGTCCTTTCCTCACAGTAGGGTCAGGTGAACATGCTGATTGAGGTCCTTACCTCACATTAGGGTCAGGTGAAACATGTTGATTGAGGTCCTTACCTCACAGTAGGGTCAGGTGAAACATGCTGATTGAGGTCCTGACCTCAGACCTCACAGTAGGGTCAGGTGAAACATGCTAATTGAGGCTATGACCTCACAGTAGGGTCAGATGAAACATGCTGATTGAGGTCCTTACGTTACAGTAAGTTCAGGTGAAACATGCTGATTGAGGCCTTGACCTTACAGTAGGGTCAAGTGACACATGCTGATTGAGGTCCTTACCTCACAGTAGGGTCAGGTGAAACATGCTGATTGAGGTCCTTACCTCACAGTAGGGTCAGGTGAAACATGTTGATTGAGGTCCTTACCTCACAGTAGGTTCAGGTGAACATGCTGATTGAGGTCCTTACCTCACAGTAGGGTCAGATGAAACATGCTGATTGAGGTCCTTACCTCACAGTAGGGTCAGGTGAACATGCTGATTGAGGTCCTTACCTCACAGTAGGGCCAGGTGAAACATGCTGATTGGGGTCCTTATCTCACAGTAGGGTCAGGTGAAACATGCTGATTGAGGTCCTGACCTCAGACCTCACAGTAGGGTCAGGTGAAACATGCTAATTGAGGCTATGACCTCACAGTAGGGTCAGATGAAACATGCTGATTGAGGTCCTTACGTTACAGTAAGTTCAGGTGAAACATGCTGATTGAGGCCTTGACCTTACAGTAGGGTCAAGTGACACATGCTGATTGAGGTCCTTACCTCACAGTAGGGTCAGGTGAAACATGCTGATTGAGGTCCTTACCTCACAGTAGGGTCAGGTAAAACATACTGATTGAGGTCCTTACGTCACAATAGGGTCAGTTAAAACATGCAGATTGGGGTCCTAACCTCACAGTAGGGTCAGGTGAAACATGCTGATTGAGACCCTTACCTCACATTAGGGTCAGGTGAAACATGCTGAACGAGGCAGTCGTCTAAGGTCAGGGTCAGGTGAAATAACGATATCAAGACCCGCACTTCACTTAAGGGTCACGTAAAATATACTGATTAAGACCCTTATTTCACTTTAGGGTCAGATAAAATATACTGATCAATACCCCTATTTTACTTAAGGGTCGGGGGACGGCGTGAGCTTGTGGTTAAGTGACACGTCTCACAACCGAAGGTGCTGGGTTCGATCCCCATTACAGCACCGGCCGTTACCCCGGGGAAGCTAACCCTTAGAAAATGCAGGAGGAAGCAGACCCTTACATCAAATGTATGCTGAAGTCGGATACACTGGGCCGACAGGCGCAAAATAAAAATCACAGTGCAACTCACACCGTCTTGGGGAATAGATAAAAAAAACAAAAACTTAAGGGTCAGGTAAAATATACTGATCAAGACCCCCATCTCGTTCATGCTCCAGGAAACAGGGTGTCTCATTTAAATCTTGATAACTAGATGAGGATAGACACTGTTGAGCGTATTGTATAGCCTTGCATTGCACTACAGCCAGAAGGAACCGGCAAACTTCACAAGAATGTATGTGAGTAGATCAAATGTAACTCGTTACCAAAGAAACTCGTAAAGAGCTATTTCAACCTAGCACGAGTAGCTTCGAATAGCAACAAATATGAGTCATTGCTATGTTGAATCACTTGTTCATTATTACAATCTTACCTTAGCCATTTAGCTAAGTTACCTGGGGTTTTTCTTGGGATCGATATTCTTATAACGTAAAACTCGGTTTTAACAGTTTGTGTTTATGAGTTCTGGTAATCCAGGGTTTTTTTAACTGGATACATCCATACCCTTGGTTGTGGTGGTGGGGAGGGAGGGGGGATGTCAAATATTGAAAGGCACGGCACTTGATCTCTGAACAATTTTATTGTTTAAGATAGCTTGTAAATTTGTTAGTTACAGATTTATGTAAAGAAATATGATACAATTATTGTAATTTCCTGTCAGATGTTCTGTTTCTACCTATCAATATGTAAAGTATAACCAAACCATTAAAAAGCTGATGAAGTTATACTGGTACTTAAGAAGACTGGGGATGATGCTCATTTCACATTTTTTTGGGAAAAGCATATTGAGGGATATTGAGCAATCGATTGAGGAGTATGTTATCCCAAACAATTTTAGAACCGGTGTGCTAGCTTATAAACTGCTCATGGGCAAGAGGAGTAGGCATATTATTAAATGCAGAACGAACGAAGGCGGGACTCGAATTTTTTTGACATTATCGGAATGTTTCACATGAGAACAATTTAATGGTAAAAAAAAGGTAAAGGTGGGCCATGGTTGACATTCCGTCAGCGATGAAGTGTTACAGATTCCATTGGTGTCAGCTTTTTTGGAGGTTTCGCTTACTCGTTGAAACGCCTTCCATAACAGTAAGATGTATACATTTTCAGCTTGGTAGACTGGCGCGTGTGGTGACAGCCGAGTGTTAAGTCCGCTGTTATGCTATGAAAATCACTAGCTGTAACCAATATGCTGCAGAGACGCGTCCAACTTATTAATAGCAACCTATTAAGACTTAAATTAGATACAGATAGCCACACCTGCCGGCAATAGCAAGAGAAAGATACTGACTCACTAAACAACAAACTGGGGCGTAGCACAGCGAATGAGCTGATGATAACCAGCGACTTGTAGCTGGTTGCTTCCATCAAGCTCAGCGAACCAGAGCTGACCAATACCCTTGAGTGTATTCAAGCGGTTGCCCTGAAAACAAGCTGTGTAGTCTGACTAATGAAATATGGATAACAGTGTGAAGGCACACCTAGTACCCAAAAAATGCCAGCTGAAACCGGATGACTCGCACCGAAAGGCCCAGATATCGCAGCCTCGCTATAAACTATCACACAGCGTTACAAAGTCCTTTTAAGGACGAACGTCGAAGAAGAACAACAACAACAACACAACAACGTTGATAGTGACTAGTATCCAAGTACAAGTCTAATCAAACATTGAGGCACTTTGGGATGTCAAAGTTGATACTGTGAAAAGAGAGTGAACAATGGGACGGCATGTAAACATTATATGCACTTGGCTCAGGCCACATGAAATTTGGTGAAGGCAATGAAAGATGGGACGCCATATAAACATAATATGTACTTGGCTCAGGCCAGATGATATTCGCCCATGGAGAATAGATAAGTCTAGAAGGCAACGTTTACGATCCAATAAATCACATATTTATGACCAGAACATTTAATACCCGTTTGGTATCGTGAAGCAAATGTCGCTGCTTTATGTAACCGTGATCTAGGGTGAGTAATCGACAAGAAATATTCACAACATTCAAAAAACTTCAAAGAGTAAGAAAGATCTAGAATAAATAAAATGCTGGATTTTTTCCTATTTATATTTGATAAGCTAAATGAGGAAATGTTTCAGATCTCCCACATAATGAATATAATGTGTACACGGACAGAGTATTAGTGATTAGTTATAAAAGCTAGATAAATGAGATTCAGCAAACATTAAAAGAAAACATTTCACTAAAATAAGAATTACTACAAATGATTAACAAATTATGCTTAAATTTCAGTTTACCGAAAAAAGATGGAAAGGCAAGAACATATAATTATTTAAACAAGCTAAAATTAAAGAAATTAACAAACAAATTGGTGACGAATTAATTTGCTTGTTTGTTCAAACTGTGTGGAGCACGCAGTCCGTTTTAATAAATATATTATGTCTAATAAAAGAAATTACTTAGCAAGTAAAACACACACAGCCACTAGTAGTTTAAAATCAAAAGAAAATGTACATATTAATTGTTGAGATTCACAATGGATCCCTTGATGTAGTGAGATAATAGAACACATGACTTCCGTTTACTTGGTGTTGACGGCAAGACCAAAGTTAGTTCATGCAACTGAATGCCCATCAATGGTGGTCTGTATGTCCTGTTCTGCGCACGAGTTAATGTCGCAGCCATCAGCTGTCCACCCATCCTGTATCTGATATGCACATCAGTATCATGGTCATGTGTGGCAGAAGAGATCATATCAGCAAATGCCATGCTTAAGGGGTCAGCACACATCCCTGTTTGACAACATTTACGACTAGGAATGCAAGAGAAAGTTCGCCATCATTCATTTCACGAAACAAATCGCCATCCTGACAATGACTGAAAACTTTGATGAACTTTTCGTCGCAACCAAATTTCGCCATGATTTTCCAGAGTCCTATCGAGATATTTTTCTATCGAGAGTATCAAAGCATGGTCATCTGTAGTTTAGTTTCTATTACAGCTGGCCATAGTCAAAGGCCTTGGCTGTATAAATTACGATGCTGTTTCTGACATTTCTCTTTAATTTGGCGAGCTGCAAATATCATGTCAGATGTCATGTGACCAGTTCGGATACCACATGGACTTTCTGGAAATAGCTTTTGCTCGAGTTGAGCTGTTAAGCGGTTGAGCAAGACTCGAGCCAGAGGTTGAGCAAGACTCGAGCCAAAGGTTGAGCAAGACTCAAGCCAGAGGTTGAGCAAGACTCGAGCCAGAGGTTGAGCAAGACTCCAGCCAGAGGTTGAGCAAGACTCGAGCCAGAGGTTGAGCAAGACTCGAGCCAGAGGTTGAGCAAGACTCGAGCCAGAGGTTGAGCAAGACTCGAGCCAGAGGTTGAGCAAGACTCGAGCCAGAGGTTGAGCAAGACTCGAGCCAGAGGTTGAGCAACACTCGAGCCAGAATATTTTCAATGTAAGATTCCCATTGTGGATATTACAGCAATTATCTTTGAGCTTGTACGTGCGGACAAGGACGGCATCTTTCAGTTCCTGCGGCATATGACTTGTGTCCCACATTGAAGGAAAGAAGTATGTTAGCTCGTGTAACAGCACGGAGTCTTCTGTTTTGTGGACATCAGCAGGAATAGCATTCCCCTAGAGCTATCCGGCCGGACATTAGGCTGATTACGTTGATAGCAACTTGAGGTGTTCGTGTTATGTCTAGTTCTCTGATGGTGGATGGGCAGTTTAAGATGGCACTCTAGAATATATACGTTGTCGGTCAACTGTGCCGTGCCATCAGTATTAAGGACAAGAAATGAGTGATAGGATCGATGCCCGTAAACTGATGTCAATGCAGCGGCAGATTTATTTAAGAATGTCATTTGGTTGCCAGGAGCTGACCTCCTCAGTAGCTGTGGTATAGCAATAACAGCAGCAATGGATAAAGATAATACAATATAACATGAACATAATGTATTGATGAGCTCTATGTTGAGAGTTGTATGTGTGTTGCTATTGTTATGGCTGTTGTTGTTGTTATTGTTGTTGTTGCAACAAATAAACCAAAGTCACTGACATAGCACGTAGGCAGGACTAGGACGACCAAATTGGACAAAACCGGAGAGTGTTGTTGGAATGAAATTCTCAGGGTGTGACGATCGTCCACAGAGTCCACTTAACTACGGATATCTTTTAGGTATAATTGTATGTATGTATCTGCAAAGAGCAATCATATGAAGCATACTTGTCACGAACTCCACCTGAAGTTATCGTTCAAGCTCCTGGAACAAGGTTGTTACAACTGTGTGGGCCAATCACTGGGACTCACACTGTAATCCACATACTGGCGATCTCACTGAGGAGCCTCACATTGCACTACAGCCTAGAGGTTGAAGAAGAAGAAGAAGAACAACAACAACAACAACAAGAAAATAAATGAAATGTTTATTTCTCTGGTGAGCAGTTCTAAGACGTGTAAACATTAAACATGGATCATGTTCTAGAAAATACTAGCCTTCTTAATAATAAACGCACGGCCTTTCAACCACAAACAGATTCTTTTTGATTTGATCAGTGTGTCAGACCATTGTAAATTACCGACAACCAGGTATTAACTTTTGAGCTGCGTGACTTTCTGACTTTCCGTGTCAGACATCATGTTTCCAGTGTTCAATCATGGGATTGTCTTGTCATTCCCCCACAACATGTCATCCATATTGCATGTTTCAAGAACGTTTGGGCAGATCATCAGGTTGTATGGGTCTTGTGTTGCTTCACAGTCGCATCTCTAATCATCCCTGTATCCCCATCTCTTTAAGTTCTTCCTGCACCGTGAAACACCAACTCGGAGTCATTTACTGACGTCCATATTGAGTTAGGCAAGTAGTATCCTGCGACAGGTTCCTCCCGCAGCTTGATCCATGGAACTAGCTTCAGTTCGTTCCATTTTTGGATGCGGCGCATTCCATGACTAGTAAATGCTGTGTTGACTGTAGCAAAATTTCGTCTCTACTTCAGTCTTGTGTGCTGCACCTGGTGTCCAAACATGGGGTGCCTTGGGTCATGGGCATGTTTCTCTCTTTCACTTTCTGGTGTGTTATTATGGGCTATATTTTTGTAGTCGGAATAGGTTTTAGGAACCCAGTCCGACCAGTCTCATTTACTACGGTATCAATCATTTGACATGGGCAGTTTTTCCAAATTGGCGCGGCGTACTCAATTGCGAAGAAACACAGAGCGAGTGCTGATGTTCGAATGACATCTGGTTGTGATCTCCAAGTTCTGCTGAGCTGCATTAAATGCACTTCAGGTCAGGTCAGCCCGTAACCGATGAGATCGTTGGGGCACACTTGAAGATACCCCAGAACACCACCGCACAACCCTGATTGTGCCTTCTCTGGTCGGATAGTGGGCCATTCTTTTATGTGGTCTTCCAACCTCTTTTTGGGACAACGTTTTTATCGTCCGTCTTGCACCTTTCCGTGCAGGATCGTATTTGCAAGACCGTTTGATCTCGATATGTGGATGTACCAGGCGGGTTTCCGTCTTTTGACCGTTGCCAAGAAGTCTTTAAAGGGCTCTATTGCGGTTGTAATTATTTATCGTATTTCCTCATTTACAAATCGGCCTCTGTATGTGACGTTTAGGAGTCTTCGAAGACATCACATCTCCGAGACCTGTATCTTCCGCTGCAGATCAGCTGTAATTGTTTTTGTCTCACCAGCAAAGATGAATATTGACAGGACCGATGTACACATTAATCTGATCTTCGTGCATATTGCCAATCGTTTGTCTTGCCAGATTTTGTCAAGCCATGCAAGCGTCGCTATTGTTTGTACTATTCTAACCAATCCCCACATCCTTTGTCGCTGATTTAAATGTACTTAACAATCTAAAACAGTGATTGTTGAACATAGATAAATTACTCTAAATGTGGTAACAAATAAAAATTGTTGGTGTTATCAAGGCTTCGCAAAATAAAATAGATGAAAGTATATACAAAATATTTGACTACTTTATTTCAAGCGAGTTGTTCAAATTCTGTAAAGCGACAACAAAGAATTTTCCTATACAAAACTATCTGCAACAGCGATCTTATGTAGGTCAAATGATGTCAAACAAAAATAGGTGATTAATCTGCAATTTGGTCTTTTTCATTTGCAAATCGGATGACGTTTAATCAAACCACCAGCAAATGAGACATAAAAATCAGGTTGTTTTCTTATATACTCGTAGCAACTCAACGACCATACAGCGACAGGGTATTTGAATTCAGCATCCATGTTTACAAATGTACCGAAAACTTCAAAGACATATGTGGTGTTAGAAATTGGTTGTGGTATTAAAACTGTCTATTTAAGCTGACGAAAATACGGATGTGAGTAGCAATAACCAGCTGATTGTGTATTTTCGATAAAGGGTCCTGGTGCAATTGAAGAAGAAGTGTTATTCTGTTCTCATCTTGAGTTGAAAGCTCATTGGCATCGACTGAAACGTCTTCTTTCTTCTCTTCTTTTTGCTTGTGTCCTACTTGTGCCTTTAAACGATCCAAAAATGTAAGTTATCCACTGTGTAATCCATCACCAGGAATCGCTTGTAAAGCTGTTAGATCTTGTGCTAGAATCTAAAATGAATAATGTAATCAAGATTGCTAGTGCCGTCAAAGTGAATCCACTAAACATGCGGATAAATCATGATTTAGGTGAGGATGGGGAGGTTGGATATTCATACATTTAGATGGCTTTCATGTGGAAATGTTCCGGATAAAGAGTCGATTCTCAGAATCGAACTAAGACTTTTTGTGATGGATCAAAAATGTCCTTGCAGATAAGTTAAGAACTCTCACTTGCCTGCACACTTTGGGCACGTGAATTCATTGATCAAGGAATGCCAAGGGGAAAATTAGTGATTTTAATAATTGAAAAGATTGTCAGCATTTGAATTAAAGCTCCTGCATTGAAAGCAGAAGGTGGGACAAAACAAGGTAGCTACCTTTCCAAAGCTAGCAAAGTCTTTAGAAGATTGAGAAGATCTCAGTGTTTGTGACAATAAGAAGTCAGTTACAAGACATCTAATGAAACTCAAAACGATGTTCTCTGATCACTTTCCAGAGCTCGATTCACATACTGTCAGTTGGGTTGTAGCGATTCAACAGTCAACTTGCTAATGTGTTTGAAGTGACCCACTGATTGACAGGGGCACTTCATGAACTGAGCTACAACCACAACAGCCGTGAGTGCCGGAGGTCGCGGGTTCAAATCACGGTGGAGACCGCGATTTTTTAACGTGGATTTTCTGGTAAAAATTCCTATGATCTCTGGGCAGTGAGGGTGTTCAGTATCGAGCACGTTAAAAATACCTTGCCAGTTAAAATCGAAAAGAGTAGGTTTAGCGGCCTCTGCCCGGACAAAAGTTATACTTAAAAACTTACCCAAATTATTGGTATCTTTCCCCAGACCTAGTAAGCCGCAGGAAGTTGTAAAACACCTAATACATATAGCCAAAGCATTCGGCTACCTGGCAACATACATTAACATGGCTGTTTGAATACCAGGATTCCAAGTATATTTTGAATAACACATAAAAAGGTTCTCCCACCCCTAGTCTGCGGAGCTCTGAGATATGCTTGTTCAATCATTTTTAAAACACTATTGCACCTTACGAAAATTGATTTTTGCAAAATATTAATGATACGGTGGCTTAAATTCATTGTTGTAAGTTTGTGTAAATTTTGTCCATGAGGCGTAATTTATTAAGTAAAGGATGGTGTAATCTCCATATCTGTGAGCTGGTAGCTCTTGTTAGCCAATAACTCCTGGATAAAACTACATGTTCTCCTCGGTTGTTGTGGGGATGTGGAGAGTGTGTTGTGTATGGTGAGATGTGATAGGAGCAGCTAGTACCACAGGTTGGTTGTTCTGGTTATGGAGAGAATGTGTTGTGTATGGCGAGTTGTGATGGGAGCAGCTAGTATGGCAGGTCGGTTAACCTTGGACACACGATCAAGAAGGGCTCGACTGATTTATGGTGTTGGAAGCAAATTTACAATTTGGTTCACGCAGTGGGATCATTATGTTCAGATGTCTGTTGAGGGGGTGGGGGGGGGGGAGGATATGGTCTGTTCTCAGGTTGAATATCAAACTCTGTTCTGGATCAAGATGCTGAGCAGCGCATGAGTTGCAGTGGACAGCGACTCATAGCTGACTGCTAGCATCAGGGTCAGCGACCAAAAGCTGACTGCTTGCATCAGGGCCAGCGACCAAAAGCTGACTGCTAGCGTCAGGGCCAGCGAACCAAAAGCTGACTGCTAGCGTCAGGGCCAGCGAACCAAAAGCTGACTGCTTGCATCAGGGCCAGCGACCAAAAGCTGACTGCTAGCGTCAGGGCCAGCGAACCAAAAGCTGACTGCTAGCGTCAGGGCCAGCGAACCAAAAGCTGACTGCTAGCGTCAGGGCCAGCGAACCAAAAGCTGACTGCTTGCATCAGGGCCAGCGACCAAAAGCTGACTGCTAGCGTCAGGGCCAGCGACCAAAAGCTGACTGCTAGCGTCAGGGCCAGCGAACCAAAAGCTGACTGCTAGCGTTAGGGCCAGCGAACCAAAAGCTGACTGCTAGCGTTAAGGCCAGCGAACCAAAAGCTGACTGCTAGCGTCAGGGCCAGCGAACCAAAAGCTGACTGCTAGCGTCAGGGCCAGCGAACAAAAAGCTGACTGCTAACGTCAGGGCCAGCGAACCAAAAGCTGACTGCTTGCATCAGGGCCAGCGAACCAAAAGCTGACTGCTAGCGTCAGGGCCAGCGAACCAAAAGCTGACTGCTAGCGTCAGGGCCAGCGAACCAAAAGCTGACTGCTAGCGTCAGGGCCAGCGAACCAAAAGCTGACTGTTAGCGTCAGGGCCAGCGAACCAAAGCTGCCAAGACCCATCTGCACCTCCACGCTGTGATCCTGGATAACAGGTTGCAGCAGGGCAGACTGGCTAAGGAGAAGCCATCGAAGAGGGAATGCTAACTCGGTACTCAAAAAATGCTTGCTGAAGTCGGATGTGTTGGACCGAAAGGTGAACATATCGCAGTCAAGTTGTAAACTACGACACAACGCATTACGTTCTCTGGACTACATTCTGCTACTTAAGCCCTTTCAGTGTTTGGTAGTGGGAGATTGAGAACGAACGAAGCCAAGCCAAGGCCAACCTAAGCCAAACTCTTTTCAATTGTTTGGTGTTTAAAATATGTTCGACCTGTGTATGATGTAGCCTACTGATTTAGCCATACCTGTCTATAGATATTTTTCAGGATTTATCTGCAGACTTGTAGAGTGATAAGATAATGACTGTGGTGCTCCTCTTCTGGCATTAGTCTTCTCATTTATGGGACTCCAACATGGTCAGGTATCGACTGGAGGACCACTTCACCTCTATAGGCGGTGGATAGTTGGTCAATGAATGTGTAGATTGTATTAACATGGCAAGACGTTTTGTTGTAGAGTAGATGATCATGACATTGTTGGTTCATATTCTACCAGGTAGCAAATAATAGACATTGCAACATTCTAAACATGCCGTAAAGGCATCCTCGAAGGAGGAAGACTAAGAAATATATTCTGCTTGCCTCTGTAGACAATATTTTTAATTTTACCTCATCAAGTAAAAAACATTTATGCCCTACAGAGGATTTCTTCTTCTTCTTCGTTGTTTGTTCGTTCTTAAACTCCTGCTGCCAAGCCCTGAACGTTCTCAAACTCCCGATGCCAAGCCCTGAACGTTCTGAAACTCCCGCGGCCAAGCTCTGAACGTTCTCAAACTTCCGCGGCCAAACCCTGAACGTTCTCAAACTCCGGCGGCCAAGCTCTGAACGTTCTCAAACTCCCGCTGCCAAGCTCTGAACGTTCTGAAACTCCCGCTGCCAAGCCCTGAACGTTCTGAAACTTCCGCTGCCAAGCCCTGAACGTTATCAAACTCCCGCTGCCAAGCCCTGAAAAAAACTTTGCCGGTAGCAGAGTATAGTCCAAAGAACGGAATGCGTTGTGTCGTAGTTTACAGATTGACTGCGGTATTTGCACCTTTTGGTTTGATATCCGACTTCAGCAGCTATTTTTGGGGTACCGTGTTATCCTTCACTCTCCGATATCTTCTCCTTAACCAGTCTGTCCTGCTGCACCTTGTTGTCCAGAATCACAATGTGGGAGTGAAGAAGGGTCTTGACAGCTTTAGGTCGCTGGTCCTGACATTAGCAGTCAGCTTTAGGTCGCTGGTCCTGACACTAGCAGTCAGTTTTAGGTTTTGCTGGACTTACACTAGCAGTCAGCTTTAGGTCGCTGGTCCTGAGACTAGCAGTCAGCTCTAGGTCGCTGGTCCTGACACTAGCAGTTAGCTTTAGGTTGCTGGTCCTGACACTAGCAGTCAGCTTTAGGTCGCTGTCCTGATACTAGCAGTCAGCTTTAGGTCGCTGTCCTGATACTAGCAGTCAGCTTTAGGTCGCTGGTCCTGACACTAGCAGTAAGGTTTAGGTTGCTGGTCCTGACACCAGCAGTCAGCCCTAGGTCGCTGGTCCTGACACTAGCAGTAAGGTTTAGGTTGCTGGTCCTGACACCAGCAGTCAGCCCTAGGTCGCTGGTCCTGATACTAGCAGTCAGCTTTAGTTCGTATTTCAGCATCTCGATCCGACTGAGAATTTGAACATGTTCTCGTGGTCAAAAACCGACATCCAAACTGTTCTGCTAGCCGTTCCTGGTAACCTCATTATGTACAACAAATTCCTGCAGAAACCAACATTGCACCATAGCACACGCGCGCGCACACACACACAAACACACATGCACATATATATATAATAATACAAATAACTTTCCTTTTTTGTGGATAAGCAGCCCGTTTGAAATTCGTAGCTCAGAAATGGTATAAATATGTATATCAGTTATTTCCTTGAATCATATTTGATCGTCTGGTTTTTAAGCGTTAGTGACAGCTAATAAGTCACAGAAGAAGCTTTCTGGTAGCAGATTTCATGTTTTCCATCATGCCTTCCATGATCTGTACAAATATTTCCAAGGTATGTGAAATCTTGTACATGATTAAGTTTGATACCGTTTACATTTTTGTTCTGCTAATCCTCAAAGGTTCTGTCAACAATTTGGTAAGGAAGAACATGTGAACACTTTGAGGCAGCGAGTTGTAAACAAAGAATGTTTATTCGTAACAACGATCAGAAGACACGAATTTATCTGCGGTCGGAAACATACAAAACAAACAACAACGAAACATAATGAAGTAATGGACGAACACCGGACATCCAGAAGACGGAAGCGCTTTGCCACAAGAGAGAGATGGGTTCCGGTACTAGACCAGCAAGATACCTTTAAAAACGTGCGTCAAACAAGCCTAGTTCAACAACTGAGGCTTGGGAATATAGGCTGAATTCGATCCAGACATTTGTATTCCCATTACGTCACTTAATTTTATGTTGTTTATTATTGTTTACTTGTCTTGTGATCGTTGTAATTTGTAGTAAAGAAGATTATATATGCATACACATAATACATACACACATACGCACATACATACATACATACATACATCCCTGCGTGCCGTGTGGGTGTATGTGTGTGTGTGAGAGAGAGAGAGAGAGAGAGAGAGTGAGAGAGAGAGAGAGAGGGGGGGGGAGATACAGAAGGCGAGTGAGAGAGATACAGAGAGAGAGATACAGAGAGAGATACAGAGAGAGATACAGAGAGAGATACAGAGAGAGAGAGAGAGAGAGAAAAGACAATGAGGTATCAGATGAGCCTCTCCTGACTGTGCACAAAACAAAACCGGCGTATCCCACCACACCTCACAATACAAAACACACTGGACACAGCACCACAACAACTGAAGAGGACATGAGCTTTTGTCCGGGATGGATTGGCTCAAGTGATCATAACATCATCATCATTTCATATCGCTGAATGTCAACTGGTAGACATCCTTCAGCTGTAAGAAACCGAATCACCGCTCTCTGATCAACTCTGGACGGACTCCGTATCACACCCGTTTTGTTTTCAACGGTCTGCTGAAGAAACTATGATTCGGAGGATAATGAAATGTTGCAAACTTGAAGGTTGGTATGTGCTGTTTACATCAGAAGTGACGTCATCATGCCTATCGAATGTATGTTCAATTGTTGCAGTTAGGTCCGGTTTCATTTGAACACGCCTCGTATATACACACACACACGCGCACACACACACACACACACACACACACATATATATATATATATATATGAGCATGTTTACTAAAAAAAAAGGGTTTGTTCAAACGTGATGTTTTTAGAAGGCTGTATTCTCCCTTTCATCTCATGAATGTGCCCTCCGCCCATTTCCTTAATGTTACTCTCGTGAAAGTTTGCTTCAAGTGCCAAGTTTCCTCCCTGTTGACAATGTAATGAGAAAATAGATTCTGAATGGCATTGTATAATAATGAAACGAGTTTTGGCGAGATCAATTTCTTGAATCTTTCATGACAGGAGCTGTTGTCAAACCAACGATGGAAACAAAATTGCCTCTCTGATTGATGTTGCAGAATAAGAGTAATATTCATATCAGTAGTAATATTATTCATAGTATCGATAGTACAAGAGGTGGCATCATGCATTGTAATTGTAGTGGTTGTAGTAGTAGTTGAAGTGACATCGATGGAGTGGTGTTACTAGTAGTAGCAGTGGTAAAAGGTGTAGTGAAAGTAGTGATAATAGAAGTAGTAATGGCGAAGGTGATATTAGCATTCCTGTAGGGTGTAGTAGTAGTAGTAGTAGTAGCAGTAGTAGTAGTAGTAGTAGCAGTAGTAGTAGTAGTAATAGTAGTAGTAGTAGTAGTAGCAGTAGTAGTGGTAGTATTGGTGGTAGTAGTAGTAGTAGTAGTAGTAGTGGTAGTAGTAGTGGTAGCAGTAGAAGTAGTAATAGTAGTAGTAGTAGTAGTAGTAGTAATAGTTGAAGTAGTAATGGTAGTAGTGCTAGTAATAGTTGTAGTAGCAGTAATAGTAGTAGTATTAGCAGTAGTAATAGTAGTATTGGTGGTAATAGTAGTAGTAGTAGTGGTAGTAGCAGCAGTAGAAGTAGTAATAGTAGTAGTAGTAGTAGTGGTAGTAGTAGTAGTAGTAGTAGTAGTAGTAGTAGTAGCAGTGGTGGTAGTAGTAGTAGTGGTAGTGTTGATCGTAGCAGCAGTTGTAGTAGTAGTAGTAGTAGTAGTAGTAGTAGTAGTAGTAGTAGCAGTAGTGGTAGTATAGTAGTACTAGTAGTAGTAACTGACATTAAGGAGCAATGTTGCTAGTAGTACCAGTGACGAACGGTGGTGTAGTGGTGGTAGACGTAGTGATGGTGATTGTGATATTAGTAGTAGAAAAGGGCGTAGCAGTGGTTGTAGTAGCTTTTTAGTAGATGCAGTTCCAGTGGGGGTGGTAGTATTAGAAGTAGTAGTAGTATTAGTCGTAGTAGTGATGTTGGTATCAGCATTAGTAGTAGTAGTCATAGTAGTGGTGAAAGTAGTAGTAGTAGTAGTAGTAGTAGTAGTAGTAGTAGTAGTGGTGGTGGTAACAGCAGTAGTAGCAGTAGTAGTAGTAGTAGTTGTAGTAGTAGTAGTAGCAGTAGTAGTAGTAGTAGTAATAGAAATATTAACAGTCTTAGTAAAGAGAATAGTAGTGGCTGTAGAAATGGCATTTTTTAAAGTAGTAATATCAGTAATTGCAATAGTAAGTGGCGTACTGGTATTGGTACTAGTAATGGTAGTAGTTACAGTAGTAGTAGTAGTAGTAGTAGTAGTAGTAGTAGTAGTAGTAGTGGTAGTAGTAGTAGTAGTAGTACTAGTGGTAGTAGTAGTAGTAGTAGTAGTAGTAGTAGTAGTAGTAGTAGTAGTAGTACCAGTGTGGTTGTAGTGATAGTAGTAGTGGTAGTGGTAGAGGTAGTGGTGGTGGTGGGGTAGATGTGTGCTTTGATGGTGGCAGTGGCAGTAGTTGTAGTAATTACAATGGTGAAGGATGTAATGGCGTTGGTAGTTTTTCACTGCAATATCATTAGTAGTATGTTCACAGATCTGATTGTGGCTCATGTAAAATACAGACGCAATAGTTATAGCGCAAAGGAGGCATTTAGAGCAGCAGTCTTCTTCTTCTTCGATCAACGGATGCTACTCTTCTAACCCGGTGAGGTTCACGAAGGAGACTGTGCGTTTCAGGTCTTCTTTGGTGTCAAAATGTCACACACACACACATCTTTTCCTGCATGGTCGCTTACACTGGCCAGACTACCTCTCCTTGGTTTTGCATAAGTGGTGCAGTCCTGCAGGACATGTTCTAGTGTCTGTTTGGGTGCTCCGTAGTCGCACGTGGCGGTGTCTCTAAGACCCATTCTGTGGAGGTGGGACTTAAGTCTGCAATGTCCCGTTCTGAGTCTGAGGGTCTTTCTCTGCCCATCTCTGCCAAGTTTGTCTATGCTGTAGTTTTCTGGCTCGTATTCTTTTAGCTGGTTCCTCTATTCCTTGGTACATGTCTCTCCTGCTGGTATGGAGGGGGGTTTCTTTATGTCGCCGTTGGAGTGTGCGATGTAGATTCCACTGCCTCTTCTATTATCACTCTCAGTAGCCGATTCATCTATGTACACACGTGTCCGAGAGTTACTAGGATGCTGTCTCTTGAGCTCATGTAGAAAGAGTAGTAGTAATGGTAGCAATAGTGGCAGAAATATAAGTAGTAATACTTGTAGTCACAGGTGTAGTAGTAGTAACAGTAATTGTAGCAATGTTAATAACTGCTACTTCTGTAATATTAGCAATGAGCCTTGAAATACGAGTGGCAGTTTTGTAGTAATAGTAATATTCATAGATGTAGAATTTGTGGTAGTAATACTTATTGTGCCAATAATTTAAAACAGAACGAGCAGCTGTAGTAATAGTAGGATGTAGACACACGAGTATCAGATGGATAGAGCACTATCTTCTAACGGCAAAGATATCAGGCTTCATCCTCGGTCTTGATACGTTTCAGTCAACAACGCTGTAAATGGGTATCTGGCTTTCTGTTAGAGAATGAAAAGCATCGAGTACAGGAGCTGTCCATCCTACATTTCTAAAATATTAAGCCTAGCTAAGTGAAGTCTTTATTTACTTAATCTCCTGCAACACTATCCACTCTGTGACTATCTGTACGTTTTATTTGTATATCTTAATAATATTCATTTGGAAATTAAACGTTGTGAAATATTTTAACTACCAATCTTAACGGACACTGGTCAATATACAAATAAACAGCTTAACAATTTGTTTGTATATGTGTATATACAAACATACATATATGCATGTATATATATATATATATATATACATATATATCATTAGTATCATAAGAGTTTCAGTCTCTGTAGACAGTGCGCGTGGCGTCAATGTCAGTTTTTCCAAGCTCTGTCTTGTGTATTTCGACATTGTCTGCAATGACTGGAACGGCGGATCTGCGAGTGAAGTCCCTGACATAAATCGTACAATTATACTGAGGAGGCTGGCTTGCCGACGTGTTCCTTGTTCAACAGCGAGTACATGCTGGGAGTGTTTGCTCCCAATCGATGTAGCAATTCGAATGGACCGTCGCCGGAGCTTACGTTCGCTAGCAGACGAATTCGATGTGTCGCTAGTGACAGTTGAAATGGTGGTTAGCACGAAATTGAAGTATCGAAAGGTGTGTTTAAAATGTGTATCTTAGTTGCTGATCAACCACCATTAGGAAGAACGCATGGAATGGAGTTTGAACCACTTGCTGCGATACGAAGAAGAGGGTGATTCGTTTCTTTTGTCCATAGTGGCAGCTGATGAATCGTGGGACCACCACTTTGAGCCGAGCAGCAATTATGCTAGCATGTAATGGAAACATCCTGGATCAACAAACAAAAATCAAGTCACACATTTCCGCTGGTAAGATTATGCTGACGTTTATTTTTTACCATGAAGGATTTTTGTTAGTAGATTTTAAAGAGCCTGAACATCAATGCCATCCACTACAATGACACACTAGACAAGCTGCATAAAGCAATCAAGAATAAACGACCCGGTATGCTTTCGCGAGGTGTGATTCCATGCACGATAATGCCTTTTCACATGTCGCGAACATTGTTTACAAAGCATTAGCACAGAAAAGATTGGAAGTACTGCCACACCCATCCTATAGCCCCGGTATGTCCTCTTGTGACTTTCATATGTTCGGAGCCTTAACAAATTTCTGAAGGGACAAAGATTCGACTCCGATGCAGACGTCATGGCCTCGGTGACCAAGTAGTTCAAAAAGCAACCAAAGTCATTTTTTTTCGGACGGCTTCCGCCCAAGCAGTGGGATGCGTGTCTGAATGCCTATGACGACTTTTTTCAACTAATCCTATGGCATGTTTGCTTCATAACAATTGCTATATTTAATTATGTCACACCAGATTATGTAACTTTCATATGTTTGTAATAAAGTCACTGGATCCGGTTTCATTTGAACACGCCTCGTATTATCATTTGTGGTCTTGCAGAAATAGTCTTAAGAGTTTTAGATTAGTAGCGTAGATCTACCACAATATATATATATATATATATATATATATATATATATATATATATATATATATATATATATATAATTTCGTTAAAAATGACTAAGGAAAATTATGCAGAGGGCTAGCAACCTCATAATGTAAAATAAATGTCTATAGAAGCGACCACTACAGACGCACGTAAACTGATTTGGCGCAGGCTTCCTAAGGGAGGCCGACTGTAGTGGTGGCCTTATACTTCGACTGGGGTTAAGGAGGGACAACATACAAGAATATGTATGTATGTTGAAATAGCATTGTGCCCCCTTAATTGTATTCACATTGTCACAAGATTGTCTTCTAAATACTAGAAAACAGCACTGTGATAACACACATGAAATACACGTAAACGGTTACATACAAGTGCAGGTTGCAGGCCGTGTAATAATGTGTATACAAATCTGATATTGTTGTTCTTGTAATAATTGTAATAGAAGCACCATAAAAATATATACATAGGTAAAGGCTAAGTGACTGTACATGAACATAAACAAAATTGAACGCACGTTATGGCCACAAGATAAAAGAACAAACGAAAACACATAACATGTCGCAAAACAAGAAAAGACAATAGACCGATACAGACGTGAGGCGACAGACATGTTCCCAAGACAGGGGCAAGGAATGAGTGAAGCAGGACATGTCCCTTAGGAAAGAGTAGGCCAAACAATAAATTATAATATCTTCACACATGAGATAAGTACTCAGACACACCCGTACATATACTATAGAGACACACACATATATTCGATTTTATTTTAACAGACATGTATTTATATATACAGCCACACGAAAAAAAATTGATAATAATAAAAGAGGTTTTTAAAGAAAGACACGTCAAAGAGAAAAGAAAGACACGTCGAAGTGAAAAGAAAAGCAAAATAAATATTCAAGGAATCCATATACAGGCTGGGGTAAATTTAATTGTAGTTGTCATAATTACCGTAATCGAAGCATCAGCCAAAGTATCAGAAATATAAGTAATTATGTTATGGGTAGTTGAATACTAGAGTTACAATTGTTTATATTATTGCAAAAATGGCCGTAGTAACAGTGACATGTGTTATAATATCTGCATTAGTGGTCAGTATTGGTAGCAGTAGTAAGGCTACTTACTATGTCCTCTTTCGGATAAATTGGACTATAACAAGTTGTTGTTTTTTCTTCAAAATACAGTTGCCGGTATGAACAAGAGGGCACAGTCATAAATTAATTAAATGAAGGTCCAGATTAAATACCAGGAAATATGTTTTTAAATCAGAGAGTGGTGAATGCTTGAAATGCATTGCCACAGGAAACAGTGGAGGCAGGGTCAATTAATGCATTCGAGAATAGACTGGCTGGTATGAAGTTATGTTTAGGTCAAATCAATGTAAAATAAACTGGTTTTAAACAGACTCTGTAGACTCTTCTAAACCAGTATAAAGACATTAAGTTAAGTTAGTTAAGTCTTTCAGTTCGGAATGTGTCTGCTTGTTTTCTAGACGGTTGAAGGTGACGACGACAATTTTTCCAGTTGCATTTTGTCCGGCATTGACTCTGAGACATTTTGTCCGGCTGTTGCTCAGAGACATTTTGTCCGGCTGTTACCCGTAACACTGTCTAGAAGTTGGCCATGATGAGAGTATTTCATATTTTAAAATGTAACAGCACATCGATGCATAGATGAACGTGGCTAACGTTGATACACGAGGAGTTAGCAGAAAAACATTTCTTAAACAATAATTGGCACGATAGCCTTACCTCTTGAGAATTAACGAACAGCGACTGGCCCTAACAAGGACTGAACTCCCAGGAAATCAGACAACATATGTTCACAATAACACCAATGATGAATAATGTATGTCGCTGCTACATCATGAGAGCTAGACCATGTTTTGAATAAATGAAGACCATTCCGAATGATTGAATCAGAATGTCCATTGTAACGATTAGAACTAGCTAAAAGGAAGCGAGTAGAATATACATTAAATGTTCTTTAAAATGTACGTTTTCGGCAATTTTCAAAACAAAACTTTCCAAATGAGTGCAGAAATAAGTATTAATAAGGTTATTCTAACAGCACACATTACGTCATGCGTTTAGAGTTATTTTAACAGTACACATTACGTCATGCGTCTAGAGGTATTCTAACAGTACACATTACGTCATGCGTCTAGAGGTATTCTAACAGTACATATTACGTCATGCGTCTAGAGGTATTCTAACAGTACACATTACGTCATGCGTCTAGAGTTATTCTAACAGTACACATTACATCATTCGTTTAGAGTTATTCTAACAGAACACATTAAAACTTGTATCTATAATTATTCTCACAGAACACATTAAATCATTCGTTTAGAGTTATTCTAACAGAACACATTAAAACTTGTATCTATAATTATTCTCACAGAACACATTAAAACTTGTATCTATAATTATTCTAACAGAACACATTAAAACTTGTATCTATAATTATTCTAACAGAACACGTTAAAACTTGTATCTATAATTATTCTAACAGAACACATTAAAACTTGTATCTATAATTATTCTAACAGTGCACATTAATACTTGTATCTATAATTGTTCTAACAGAACACATTAAAACTTGGTTTCTATAATTATTCTAACAGTACACATTAATACTTGTATCTATAATTATTCTAACAGTACACATTAAAACTTGTATCTATAATTATTCTAACAGAACACATTAAAACTTGTATCTATAATTATTCTAACAGTACACATTAATACTTGTATCTATACTTATTCTAACAGAACACATTAATACTTGTATCTATAATTGTTCTAACAGTACACAATACTTCATGATTCTAAAGCAGACTGGCTAAGGAGAAAGGATCGAAGAGGGAAAGTTAACCCGATACTCAAGAATGACAGTCAATCTGTAAACTACGACACAACGCATTCCGTTCTCCGGACAAGATCCTGCTACTTGCAAAGACTTTTTCAGGGCTTGGTAGCGGGAGATTGAAGGCGAACAAAAAGCGGAAGAAAAAGAAGAAGAAGAAGATGGACAATTTAGAGCTATTCTAACAGTACACATTACTTTAAATATTAAATTTTTTTAAATATCCGTGCTCAATTGTCAGTGATGAAGGATCACAATGTGAGGTGTTGACCAGAATAGCACAAACAAAACCGGCGCTTGCATGGCTTAACAGAATCTGGTTTTCTTTTACCATCCTTTTTTGCTGCAAACTCTCAAATGCGTCCGTCTTTTGTGACAAGCAAGGTGGCCACCCAACACATTATCAGCGGATTAAGTCATATAATTAACAAAATGTTACAGAAGAATCCTAGAAATTCCTTGGATAAAGAAAGTGGCAAATCAAACAATCCTAGAAGACCTGAATGTTGAAGAAAATTGGCTCATAAACAATGTTGTTTCGGAAATTTAATTTTTTCGGCCAAGTCAAATGTCGTGACGGACTGGAAAGAACGGTCATGGAGGGCATGGTACCTGGAAGGCGACGAAGGGGTCGACCAAGGCGAAGGTGGATACGAGATATCAAGGATACTCTAAACATGAATATGGAGCAGGCGAGAATTTTGACTGCAGACCAAGATTCATATCGACTGGCTGTGATGTTAGCGACGTTTTACAAAGGACATGATGAGGATAAAGCAACAATAGTAAAGTGGTCACCCAATGCATTATCAGCCAGTCAAGTTATATTAGCTATAATAGCAAGCATGAGGGATAGTTTTCTGGTTGCTTTTTGTTTTATCTCCTGTATGTGCTCCCTCCATTTGAGTCTTTTGTCCATTTTAACTCTGAGATACACAGGGGTATTTTCTTGTACAAGCTCTTTGCCATTTAGAATAAGTTTTGTTACTTCCTTGGTGTTGGACAGTGAGAAGCATGTTGTAACTGTCTTTGAGATGTTAATCTGCAAACCCCAATCTGTAACCCATTTTCCAACAGTGTCCAGTGCTGTCTGCATTCTATTTTCAGCTGTTGGTAGTTTTTCTGCAGCACACGTTGGCGTGTAGGGCACTGGATAATTTCTTTGGGAGTTTTCCCTCTATGTCGTTTATGAACAGGATAAAGAGGGTAGGAGAGATGACTCCTCCCTGGGGTACGCCTTGTTGGAGAGTTATTCTATGGCTCGGTGATCCATCTAATTTGACTCTTGCTGTTCTGTATCGGAGGAAGTCTTGTATCCAGCTGTACATTCTCCTTTCTATTGTGTTGTTTAATAGTTTTAGGAGGAGTCCTTCTCTCCATACCTTGTCAAAAGCTTTAGCCATATCCACAAAGACCGCAAGTACTTTTTCCTTACCTTGGAATGCATTTTCTATTTCTTGGGTTAGGTACACTAGTTGGTCTTCTGTGTTGCGGTTTTTCCTACAGACTGACTGTGAATTGAGTAGGAGATGGTTTTTTTCAGATGTTTTATTAGTCTTGCCTTTACCATTTTTTTCCATGACTTTTCCAACACAGCTGAGCAGGCTTATTGGCCTATAAAATTCCTTGCTTGTCTTGTCTTTTTTTGTCTTTTTTTTTTCTGATGGGGATAATGATAGCCTCCCGCCACTGGTCTGGGATCTTACCCTTGCTTCATGATTGATTGAAGATTTTCAGGAGTTTTCTTCTTGACCCTTGGTCTAGGTTTTTAATCATTTCATTTGTGATGCCATCTTTTCCTGGAGCTTTCTTGTTTTTCAGTTTCTGAATAGCAGTGTTTAACTCTATCATTTTGAATGATGCCTTCATGCAGGTATCCGCATTCTGTGTCTTCATGTTCTCTTTTATCTCTTTTTTACCTCTTGTTTGCGTTTTCGTGTCAATGTTGTGGTATTCTCATCTCTGGAAAATTCAACCAGGATGTTTGTTGCCATTTTCCCTGTATGATGTTTCTCATTTTTCTTAATGACCGTCTTTCCATGGCTCTCTCTGGTTTCCTCATTTAAGACTCTTGTCAGGTTCCAGAGTTTACTTGTATCCCTGTCCATGTTGAGGCTTTCAGTCTTTTCATGCCAACCTCTTTGGATCTCCTCCTTCTTTTGCTCTATGAATGTGTTTTTAGTTTTGCTGTGTTTCCCTGTTTTTTGGTGAAGGATTTTTTTACATGGTATCTCTTGCCACAC
Organism: Ariolimax columbianus; assembly: GCA_036924085.1. Lineage (NCBI taxonomy): Eukaryota > Metazoa > Mollusca > Gastropoda > Stylommatophora > Arionidae > Ariolimax > Ariolimax columbianus. The sequence continues at coordinate 29,719,043 of JAVGWX010000003.1, forward strand.
TTAGTTCCTTGTGTTTCCTAGTTTATTGCTTCAATAGGGTTTATAATTTATCCGTTTTCCACGTGGAATTGATTTCTTTGCTGCCTGGAAGATAGCCTCCGTCATGATGGTAACATTATTGTTTAAATTTTTGGCATAGGATTTATTTTGACAAATTTTTTTTACATTTTCTCTAAATAGAGTCCAGTTTGCTCTATTAAAATTCCAGCATGGGTGCATATCTGTTATCTCTGTTTGTCCCATGTTACATATTTCTAAAGTTATTGGAACATGGTTGCTCCCACCCAGTTGTCTGTTGACTGTTCTTGCTATTAGCCGGTGAAGGTCGTCCGTTGCATCGCAAGGTCTGTAGTACTCATTCAGTTTTTTCCATATTCTAGAGTAATATGTGTGCCTATCGTCTGGCCTTTTTATGAGGATGAGTTTGTTTTGTTTTCTATCATCCAATCTTCTACCTCATCGCCTCTCTGGTCCATTGTTTCGTAGCCCCAGCTTGGGGAGTGACTGTTCAAATCTTCCACTATGAGGTGTCTCGATTCTTCATTTTTGACTTTGTGTATTGCCAGAGCTGTGGCTGGTGGACTATGGCAGTTTGTTATCATTGAGTCTTCTCTGGGTAAGATGATCTTAACTGTGATGTATTCAAATTCATCTGGTTCAGATCTATTTGTTTCTACTGCTGGTATAGAATTTGTTGCTAGTGTTATTATTCCTCCTTTGGGTCTTTTTTCCCTATCTTGGCGGAAACATTAATATCCTCTGATGGAAAATTGTTGAGTTTCTTTTAGGTGTGTTTCCTGAAAACAAATGATGTCTATTTCGTTTTCCTTGAGAAATTCTTGCAGTTCGAGTTTCTTGTTTCTCACGCCCTCTGCATTCCATTGTACCACTTTTAGGTTCCTTGTTTGTTGATCAGTCGCACTACTCTGCCTCCCCCTGACCACTAGGTTAGCAGTGGCACCGGTTGCTTGGGTGGGTCCCCTCGAGGCTGGGGGCCCAGCACCGCTCCTCCCCGGTTGTAACTCGTAGGAGCGACACCATGACGATAGGGTAGACTGTCGCATGACCATAATCTGTTGATGCGTGTGTGCTCTGATTTTTCCCGGTTCCTGCACCGTAGCTGACACACTCCGTCTTCGGCAGGTCAGGTTGAGTTTTCTGTTTTGGATTGTCTCCCATAGCCTTTCCATCTCCCGATGGTACCTGCAAGGCAGTAAGTTAGTTTGTCTACCGTGGTTTCCTTCCCGTGGCTAGAGCACATGGCGGCTCTTACCCACTTGGCGTACCCGTCATAGGACACATGGAGTATTTCAGTGGGGAAAGCAGTGCCACCTGTTGTCCCACCCCATCCTGCTGGAATACACCGCCGCTTAGTCCTCAACTACTTATTCGTCCAGTTATTATACCTGGCTTATATCGCAGCTGACGCTCCATATCTGGAGGTCGTTCCACTATCTGCCACATGTGGACGTGCCTGGTTGGGGTCGGTCGCCCCACTATCCGCTACCTGTGGACGTACCTGGTTGTGGTCGGTCGCCCCACTATCCGCCACCTGTGGACGTGCCTGGTTGGGTCGGTCGCCCCACTATCCGCTACCTGTGGACGTGCCTGGTTGGGGTCGGTCGCCCCACTATCCGCCATCTGTGGATGTGCCTGGATAGGGGTCGGTCGCCCCACTATCCGCCACCTGTGGATGTGCCTGATTGGGGTCGGTCGCCCCACTATCCGCCACCTGTGGACGTGCCTGGTTGGGGTCGGTCGCCCCACTATCCGCTACCTGTGGACGTGCCTGGTTGGGGTCGGTCGCCTCACTATCCTCCACACGTGGACGTGCCTGGTTGGGGTCGGTCGCCCCACTATCCTCCACATGTGGACGTGCCTGGTTGGGGTCGGTCGCCCCACTATCCTCCACATGTGGACGTGCCTGGTTAGGGTCGGTCGCCCCACTATCCTCCACATGTGGACGTGCCTGGTTGGGGTCGGTCGCCCCACTATCCTCCAGATGTGGACGTGCCTGGTTAGGGTCGGTCGCCCCACTATCCTCCACCTGTGGACGTGCCTGGTTGGGGTCGGTTGCCCCACTATCCTCCACATGTGGACGTGCCTGGTTGGGGCCGGTCGCCCCTGTTCTCCAGGATGTAGAACCATAAAAGAAAGTTAAGTGGCAGGTTGCAGCAGCTTTCCTCACATCCCGAGCGTGCTGATTAAGATGGACCAGGGTCCTGCCGGCGGTTGTGCTATGCTTGGCTTCATCTGCATGTCACTGACTACTACGGGGAACACGTCGATCCTTCACCTCGTTAGCCAGGCTGCCATGACAGCCCGTTTCCAGGAAAGGCCACTAAGAAGCCGATGTGAGTGCCTTGACTAGTATACTTTGACTGACCCTGACTAAGATGTCGGATCTGTATATTTTGCCTGACCAGACGTTAGTCTTCCTCCCTATACTGAAATGTAAATCAACATACATAGGTATACATGTAAATACATGTATATATATATATATATATATATACGTTTGTGGTTTGTTTTTTTACTTTAAATACTTTTCTCAAACATTTCACCTCTGTATCTCGTATATATTCAACATTTTCCCCAGTGTAAGCCGCTCTCCAGTGAAGACAAGGTTCTCATGTCTAGAAGAGTCAAAAGATGTAACCTAGACTTCGCCCTGGCCAATACATATTCATCACAAATTATCCCATCTGACACAACTAAAGTCCTAGGGTTTAGGTTTTACTGGTTTCCTGTGGATTCAATTAATCTGCTATCTGACTCACTCTTACAAACAGTACCATAGATCTACTTGCAATCATTCTTCGGGCAAAATGGAACGAATACAAATGTTGTTCTCATATACTGCAGACATTTGTCCACATACTCACTCAACTATTCACACATCCTTCCTGAGAGGCGAGTTGTCCATTAGCTCTTGTTGTATCTGAAAGCGTCTTTTAATTTATTTTTACAGAGTTTTGTATGTATATATATATATATATATATATATATATATATATATATATATATATATATATATATATATATGCATTCATCCATACATACATACATACATACATACATACACATACACACATATATACATATATGCATACATACACACACACATACATACATTCATTTATATATATATATATATATTGTGTCTGGCTTTTCTATCCGATGTGAATTAAGTGTAGACACCTACCACAACTGATCGCTAATAAAGTATGTGTGTATCCAATCATGTGCAATCATGTATCTTTTCGTTCCAATGTGGTACATTGGCTGTAACTGTAGTTGATCAATTTTTATAAAGCTCTTTCCAAGTGTTTTTCCAGTAACATATTATAATGGCAATATAGTTTTAACATAATGAGGTCTCTAGCTCCAAGTACAACCCTTATCAGTCTTCTTCTAAGACAAGCTTGGAAAGAAGCTATGATCTATCCTTTTCATCATGGCACAACTCGGTTACATATGTACGTACATTGTCTCAAAACAGGCAGGAAGAAGGGAGATATATAAACAGACATGAAGAAGAGAGATATAAACAGACACGAAGAAGGGAGATATATAAACAGACATGAAGAAGAGAGATATAAACAGACACGAAGAAGGGAGATATATAAACAGACATGAAGAGGGCAGATATATAAACAGACATGAAGAATGGAGATATATAAACAGACTTGAAGAAGTGAGATATATAAACATACATGAAGAAGTGAGATATATAAACATACATGAAGAAGGGAGATATATAAACAGACACGAAGAAGGGAGATATATAAACAGACATGAAGAAGGGAGATATATAAATAGACATGAAAAATGGAGATATATAAACAGACATGAAGAAGGAAGATATATAAACATACATGAAGAAGTGAGATATATAAACAGACATGAAGAAGGGAGATATATAAACAGACATGAAGAAGGGAGATATATAAACAGACATGAAGAAGGGAGATATATAAACATACATGAAGAAGGGAGGTATATAAACAGACATGAAGAAGGGAGATATATAGACATGAAGAAGGGAGATATATAAGCAGACATGAAGAAGGGAGACATATAAACAGACATGAAGAAGGGAGATATATAAACAGACATGAAGAAAGGAGATATATAAACAGACATGAAGAAAGGAGATATATAAACAGACATGAAGAAGGAATATATATAAACAGACATGAAGAAGGGAGATATATAAACAGACATGAAGAAAGGAGATATATAAACAGACATGAAGAAAGGAGATATATAAACAGACATGAAGAAAGGAGATATATAAACAGACATGAATGAAACAGGTAAGACGTAAAGAGACATTGAGCTGATAGTTAAGAATAGGAAGGTATGTGGAAATACGTTGAAGACCTATGATCCACAGCAAATATGTTTTGACAGAGTAATTAAGGTGTTGATACTATTTGTAATCGTTTATTGCTTGTGTAGAATCTGTAGCTGTATTTATCCATGAAATAGGAACTGAATGTCACCACGTGAGTTAGGCTACTTGCAGGGAGTCTGCGTCAAATCATCTATGTCCTCATGTAGTAATGTTAGTTGCCCATCCCAAACGATGATGGCGACACCATCAGACAGTTGTGTCTTGATAATATAACTTGCCCTGGTTATCAACCTCACTCTCTGTTCCCGAGCTACCTTGAACCAGTGGTAAGGCATAATTCTAGACGACTAGAGGTAATTCAGGATGCAGATACTCTGGTCCCACCTCTTTGAAACCAGGGGTTGTTGAAGGCTCGAACCAACGCCGTTTCCGCTCATCGCTTTGAGAGGCGAGTGGCTTACCTCGCAACACAAGCGACCCGCCCCCCCCCCCCCTTTCACCACAACCCCTCATGTAGTAGTAATTACTGTAGCACTTTATTTTCCAAACTGATGGCTGCCAGACTCATTCACAACCTTTCTTTCTTACCTTTGCGACACATATAGCTGTGTGCAGTGGCCCCGTTCATTCCTCACCAGCAATAAGCCTAGAATATACGCTGGGGAATTGAATACGTTTATTTATCAAATGTTCACGATTATAAGACACCATCACTTTTGTTGTTGTTGTTTTTGTTTCTGTTATTGTTGCTCTTGGATGTTGTGTAATGTAGACTCATCGATATAACGATCATAGTGTCAATCCACACCCCGGTGCTTAGGCTGATATAATAGTCTGTCTCCAACAGAACAACGAGGGCGTCTGGTGGCGTCTCAGTCAGTACGTTTAACCTGATTTGAAGATAGTCTTGTCTTTCGCGTCATCATTTCTAAAACGCTAGGATTTTCTTCTTCTTCTTCTTCTTCTTCTTACGTCAACCTGTATTTTTTCGAAAAAAATCAGCGGTCATCCTGAGGCTGTCGACACTGCCATAGAGCTTGTCTAGTGTTGCCACTGGTGATGGCCACATGTGCTATCTCTGGTCCTCGTATGTCGGGCAGTTTTGCAGCAGAGGTTCAGCGGTAATTTTCCCGGTATCACAAGTGCATTCGTCAGTGCCACCTATCTTAAGTTTATTGAATAGGTGGTACCTCAGTCTGTTGTGGCCTGTGCGGAGTCTGAAGACCACGACCTGCTCTCTTCTGTTCAACGTAATAGGCATCGTTTTTTTGTGCAGCCAGTATGTTCTGTTTCCCATTTGGCCATGTATCTAGCTCTAATAAGCCTTTTGGACTCTTCGTAGGTCACACTAGAATCTGGTTGTGGTAGTCTTGCACCTTCTTTTGCCAGTCTGTCTGCCTCCTCGTTGCCTTGAGTGTTACAGTGGGATGTAACCCACTGTACCACTACTCTTTTTGGTGCGGACTGCTGGCATAGTTGACAGAGTACTGCTCTTAAATCATTAAGTTCAGTATTTTTCTGGCTTTTTAGTGCTGTGACTACGGCCAGGGCATCTGTAAACAGGACTATCTGGCTTTCATTGCTTTCGCCTGTCAGCATTGCTTCTACTGCAGCCCTCAGTGCCTCTGCCTCTGCTCTGAAATTGCTTGAGCATTTTGAAGTTACCACTGACAGTGTTATTTTTTCTACCATTTGGTAGGCTCAGGAATACCCCTCCCCCTCCGTTCTGTGTTGTGTTTGTTACAGAATCGTCGGTGTATGCATGAGTCCAGTCCATGCTTGGGTAATTTTTCGTTATATACCTCAGGGTTATGTCACTTCTTTCTTTTTCAGTCTGGCTGTTCTTATTTCCAATAACTGGTATATTTTCTACCACCTTCGGAATGATATGCTGCTTCCAGGTAGGTTTGCGTACAGTAGGGATGGGCTTTAGTGTTGTTAATGTGTTCATAGGGTCTTCACTCATCTTTGCTTTGGCTATTTCTGCAAAGTTTCTCTGCTTTAGTTTCCCATTTCCAAATTTATTTAGTCTATGATGCATTGGATGGTCTGTCAGTCTTTTGAGTTTCTCTGCTTGCTGCTGGGCTCTGCAGTCTCTTCTGTCGGTCATGGATTGCAGATTGGTAATCTTTTCAAGTTCTACAATTGGCGTTGACTTCATGCCTCCTGTTATAGCTCTCATGGCTTGGTTTTGGAGTTTGTTAACTTTATCAAAGTTCGCCTTTGCTGCTGTTGTCCAGGCCGCAATGCCATACTCAAGAACTGGTCTCACTCTTCCAGTGTACAGTTTCTTTAGTATACTTTCGTCTGCTCCCAAGCTTGTGCCAGCAAGTTTTCTCCTGATTGCCATTCTTTGTCTGGCTCTCATTCGGTTTCTCTCGATCTGACTTTTCCATGTCATGCGCCGATAAAATGTGACTCCCAGGTAGTTTGGGTTGTCGTTTTGCCGCAGATATTTGCAAACGCTAGGATCTAATCAAAATCTAAAGACATCAAAATATGTTGTTTAAAATCATGTAATAAGTTGTTTACAGTCATGCAATATTTAATCCATAACTATGGAGCAAATACATTTACAGATAAATCTAAACAGCGCATGTAACAAAAACTGAAGTGCCGGATGAGCATATACGAGCATGTTCGCTCATGCGTAGTAAACCACAACATCTGTCTTCTTTTATCTTCTATTTCCGCAATGAAAAAGTTTCATTGCGATATTCCATCTCTAGGGCTGATTTTGCTGTTGTCTTTTTCATTATCAGGATTATTAAAATGTCTAGTCTTATTTTATTCTTATATGTCACAATTCGTTCCAATTTTCGTCTATTGATAACACTAAAATAAAACATGAAACTGACAACTTTCTTTCGACCACAAGACGACATCCATTATATTCATCAAATAAAATTTTACAGCTCCCTGTGGAATAGATGCTTTCAACAAATAAACAGCCAGTCCTCCAGTCTTGTGCCATCAGTTTCACCACTCTCCGCGTCTTCCTTATTAACTTCGTATCTGCCTGGAACTCTCTTTTTTTTATCAATGTGTGTTTATGTGTCTGTTCCACTAACCGTACGTGACAATACTTCATGTCATTTCAGAGCTGTTAAATGCTCACAGATGTGTGTCTGCCCATGGAGGAATTATGCCACGAAAAGATAGAGGGTATATAACCATAACCAGTGCCATTCATGGAAAGCTCTACGCAGGCACAAATAACTTTGGGCTGATTAGTGCATTCTTTAGAAATATTACAGTTGACGTCTGAAAGCTTTGGAAAAAGAAATAAAGATAAGACGATAAATAAGATCTCGACGTGGGGCATAAGCAAGATCACTTACCAGATGGATAGAGCCTAAGACGCAGCTGTGAATGAGCTGTGAGTAGCCAGTGGCTCATAGCTGGATGTTTGCATTAGAGTTAACGAATTATAACTGCTGGTCAAGACACTATTTCGCCTTCAAGTGACGATCCTGGAAACAGACTACACACATGCACTCTGGTCGAGAGAACTCTGGGGATGGATCGGTCCCAAACATGTGGTGCTGAAACCGAATGTGTCTTGTCAAAAGACTCTAATTTCGCAGACTGACTGTAAACTACAACACATCATCAATGTCAAGACTTACGAGAAAGACAAGAAGTTGAATAAATAATAAAGCAGAAAGGGCTAAGAACAAGCAACTTGAAGATCTGACTTGGAAAGGAAACTAATTACCGTACGCTGCTTAATAAAACAAGTGACGGAAAAGTCCAAGTAAAAGTATTATCCTCTTTGCTACAATTGCCAACGGTTTTTGCTAGCCGGTTGGACTGAGAGCAGTACACATTAGTTTATCAAATGGTCACCATAAAAAGTAAGTAGCAAGTCTTTGCAGAACGTCGCTTTTTACAACCGCATAGGAACAAGAAACAAGGAGTAAGTAAGTGTTCCGTTCAACCGAGTGGTAACCGGTGTGGACAGAATATTAACCACTAACCTTCCAACGTTGCTATAAAAGATCACTAAATAAGGTGGGGCTAAGTAAGTAGCATGTCCTTTGCAGAACGTCGCTTCTTACAACCGCCAACCTATTTGGATGTTAACAATTTCTTGACAGATGCTCAGTACGGTAGGTTGACATTAATTTCCGTTCAAACTGGACACGATGAGATTCGAACGGGGAATGTAAAATAATAATAATTTAAACCGACACTGCCATTTAATTCGCATACAGGCTGCCTGTAAGGTGGGGCAGAGCCTAGGCGTTTAGCTGAGTAGTTTAGCAGTTGTGTAGTACTTATCTTAAGAAGTACAACATATATCTATCTACACAACGACACGACTCCACACAGTAAATAACACAGTAAACTAAACCCTCTCCTGTCATAACACAAAACATTATTGTTTAATATGCAAATCAAAAAACATTACTAACAAAATAATCATACTATATATATATATATATATATATATATATATATATATATATATATATATATATATATAAATACATCAAAGGTTTTAAGCACTAGCTTTTGATATTTCCCCCAAACTTCATTACCCAGGCTCATGCCACTGTACCTCACTTATCTGCACACTCAACACACAACAACAAATGCGTCCTCGCGATCGGATTACGTACTCAGTCGCTCTGTGCATTCGTATGCAATTAGGTCATGCCACTTGTAGTCCGATCACGTATTCACTTGGGGTCACATACTCAGTCGATCTGTGCATATACATAAACTCAGAACACACATCGTTCCCAAAGTGTCTTGCACAATACCACAGACAGTCAGATCTCGTCCTTATGTGATATGTAGATTTACAATTACTTTGATTGCTTCACCTATTCCCACGGATATGTACGTTCCTTTGTAATTAGATCACGATTCGTTCACTAGGTGTCCTGCACGTACGACACACATTCATATGTTTTAAAGTTCACAGGATGTCCAACATCTATAGAGCGACTGGCCAAAACTCGAGGTATATTCTGGTTTCGTCACCCTGCAAACTCACTCTCACTCTCAGACTACTAACAGTCTCTCAGTCACTCTCCTAGCCAATCTCTCTCCTAGCCAGTCTGTCTAAGTTAATGTTTGCAGAGTATTGTATAGTCTCAACCAACATATTGGCTGTCCAAGGGTTTTCTGTTGGTTGTCTGACTTAGCCATCACTCTAATTTCGTACTAGCCCCAACTAGTTGTTATTGTATGATTTTCCCTGTCACTCTAAATGCCGTAGCCGGTCGTTGCGGCATCTGACTGTTATCCCCCCCCCCCCGCCCACACCACCACCCCCCTCCCACCCACTACACTACATTCGGAACTACAGAGTGGTAAACTACGAACCCCCACATCAGCTCCGAATACCCCTCTGTACCAGACAAATACTTCCACATAAAACCCTCGTTTTCTTTGTCGACCTAGTGTCAAAATGGTGATTGACCTTGACCCGCATTCATGCAACTTTTGTTCCCAGAGTCGCCAGCCCAATCTCCCGTACTCTAAACGTCCATGTTCTAACTGGAACTGTCACAAAGGAGGAGCCAGTTGAAATGGGGTGGGAGGGATATGGGCGGGGGACGCTTCACAAAAAGCGAGAATGTGAACAAAGACAGAAGATTATTTATTTAGTTCAAAATGATTTGTCTAGCAAGTGTGTGTTTTCGACTAGTAGAGACGAGATCAAGCACAGGCTGGCAGGTAGGTAGTAAATGTGTTCTATATATTATGATATCTCATGTTGATTTCGAATTCTCCATACTGGGTCGATAGAACAATATCACTGTGTACAGCCGTACATGGTGTACAATGCGACAACCGAAACTTTGTAGCGTGCTAGCACCCCCATCATGGAGAACGAATTGTTGCTCAAAGCTAGTCGTGCTGCTGAGTTTTTGACTCGTGACAAGGTTAGGTTTTGTGACAGTTTCAGCTGAAGCTTGGGCGTTTAGGGCAAGGGAGATTCGACTGGCGGCTCTGGGAACAAAGGTGGCCTAAATGTGTGCCAATGTCAATCATCGTCTCGACACTCGGTCGATAAAGGAAAAGAGGGGTTTAGGTGGAAGACTTTGTCTGGAACAAGGTGGGTGTTCGGAGCTGATTTGGGGGCTCGTAGCTGACTCCTCTGGCGTCCCGAATTAGCGTGTTGGGGTGGGTGGAGGTGGGGAGGTGATGACAGTCAGACACCGCCACGACCAGCTACGACATTTAGAGTGACAGGGATTCGGGGATAGTCATCCAATAACAATTAGTTGGAGGTAGTTTTAAATTAGAGTGATGGCTAAGTCAGACAACCAACAGAAGACCATTTGACAGCCATGGTTTTGCTTCAGACTATAAAATACTCTGCAAAGATTTACTCAAACAGACTGGCTAAGAGAATGACTGAGAGGCTGGCTGTCAGGAGTATGTGAGTGTATGAGTTTGCAGAGTGACTATACCAGCATACACCTTCAGTTTTTATAAGTCGCTCTATAGGTGTTTATATTGGACACCAAGTAAACAGTAAGAGATCTGAATGTGTGTCGTATGTGTAGGAAACTTTGTGAACCGATTTTATGTGTATGCACACATCGACTGAGTACGTGATCACAAGTGAGTACGTGGTCCAACTATAAGTGACGTGATCTAATTACATATGAATGCACAAATCGCCGGAGCATACGTGAACCGATTGTATGTGAATGTACATATCACCTGACTGAAGGTGATCTGATTTTATATAAAAACACAGAACGACTGAGTACGTAATTCGATCGTGAGAACGAGTTTGCGATTGTGTGTTGAGTGTGCAGATAAGGGAAATGAAGTGGAAAGAGTCGGGGTATTATGTGCTTGGAGGCATCACCAAAGTTAGTGCTTAAAACCTCCGATGGTAGTTCAATATATATATATTATGATTATTTAGTTTAGATGTCCTTTTTTTGTTGTTAATATTGTTTTGTTTTAATAATTGATAAAATGATAATGTTTGTGTTATGTCAAGATTAGTGTTTACTGTGTTTTTTACTGTGTGAAGTCGTGTCGTGGTATAGATAAGTGTTGTAATTCTTTAAATAAGTAAACTACTCAGCTAAACCTAGATTCTGCCAGTTTGTTTAGCTGCTGGTCACATTGCTCTTCTTGTATCCTGATGTTTACGTAAAAGGTGAGCCTGGTTCCTTCCGGATGTAGAGCGAGACGTCTCAGTAGGTTTAACACTATATGCTTACAATGTCGATACTAATCTCGTTGATCAGACTGCTATAACACAGCCTCTTTTCAGCGGCGGGACGAGAGCTAGAGGTATGTTCGTCTGACCTCTTCAAGTTTCCTATCACGTAATAGTTAGTTCCACCAAAATCACTTCTGTAAGAGAACAACAATGTGTTGACACATTTTTCGTGCAAGTGGGAATAGCATTCTCCTACTGGACCTAAAGCAGGCTATGTGATAAATTATGAAGTTAACATTGCAATTCTTGTCTGTCATTAAAATCAATGGCAAGTGATATAACCATCTCCGCTTCGCAGATGATAAAGTGCTCATTACAGAAACAGTCAAAGATGCCAACCAGATGGTAGCTATGCTTCATAAAGTAGGGAGAAAAGCGGGTCTCGAGATGAACAGCTCTAAGACATAAGTCATGCGCAGCCGCTTCGCAATCAATGACCTAATCATTCTCGATGGCTAGAATCTGGAGGATGTGGAGGAGTATATCTAGGACGTCTATTGAGCATGCAGAGCTACCTAAATTCAGGACAAACAAGAAGTTGTCACACGGGCTGGGCGGCTTTCTCGTCTATAATGACAACACTTGAGCATACCTTAGACCAAAGCCTGCAAGCCCCCCCCCCCCTCCCCCACTTGAGCTCCACAATACTGCCTGCGATGTATCATGCCACAGAAACTTGGTCACTTAAAAAAGTAATAATCCAAACTGAGAGATCTCACTGAGATACGCATGCTCAACCTCAAGCTCCACAATCAACGTGTGGAAGGTCTTCCAAACACTGACGTACGACACATGTCGTTACTTAAGGACACATGCAGTTATCCACGCAGACAAGATACGATATGGCTGGAATGTCCACCAACGATGACCGTTAGAGTACAGCCACAGCCATCTGGTACCCACGATACAGAAAACGACTACGGGGAAGACCGCCAACTCGCCAGGGCCGACTCCCTCGAACTTAGAAACAACATCCACGCCTCTACAGACGGAAAACTTATCACACACTGGTACTTCGTGGCCCAAGACAGAAGACAGTGGGAGCGAAGTTAGGACTCGCATCGGCGTAACTGCCTCTGAAGAACGGGTTGTCCAGTAATGCAGTCATTCTTTACACTCATGTATCTTGTGTTATTGATTACGGTATATGTGATTACTTCACTGTATTATCATGAACTTTGACAAGCATCAGAGATAACTGAGCTTTACTTAGGGACAAATGTCGATGCTGTATCATGATGGTGTATGCGTGCGTGTGTCTATATTTTCAGTGTTCCGCTGCTGTCTGTGTTGCCCCGACTCGCTACCACCGCCCTGTATAATCATACGTCCTAAGACACTTGTCTCCGGGCATCATGAAGAGTAAAAGGAAGCTTCTGTAGCAAGATCCTTTACATAGATCCTGAACTAGAGTGTGCGTGCTTTGTTAATTTTAGTAGCAATTAGTTTTACATGATGAAGTAGAAAGCTTCAAGCACAATTCTCTTTGGTCGCCTCTTCAAGTATGGTGAGAGGATTTTATGTTTTATTCTGTTTTCCCTATCTACCGGTCCAGCAAAAATTACGTCACGCCACTCTTAAATTTATAATTCCATTTTCCCTTTCCTTCTTGGCTCCAACAAGACATTTGTCACTATTGAAGAAACATTGCGAAATAGCCACGTCACAATTTGGTTACAATTCTTTTTCGGGTGAAATGTACTCACTGGTTCGATCTGAAGTGCAGACCATCAACTGTCACCAACAAATGTGTTCTTAAGTCTGGAAAAGCTAATGCGGATGTCAAGACTTTTCCCAGCTGTATAGACTGAAATCTCTCCAGAACATCTTTATTACTTTGTCTGAGTTTTAATCCTTCTGTCAAAATTGTCTCTCAATTAATAATAGTCTGGAAAACGTTGCCAAGTCTTCTTGTGCTCTCATTATTATTGTGTGCGTGTTTCCCAGCACACAACAAACGCATACAATCCATTCCCAGCACACAACAAACGTATACAATCCATAAACCCTCCATCGCGAATGTGAAAACGATAAGCAACGCTTGCTTCTGCAATTATAAATTACACCAACATTAACTACGGTAGATTTAACAACAGCTAGTCGGTAATGAAGTGTTTAGAGACTTCAAAATAATAAGCGTATGTAAGGTGTATTGGCCAGTTCCTTTCCTGGCTGTCTTTCCTTCACTAACCGTAATCAGGGTACCAATTTACTGGATGGACTGGAGCGTATCGGTGCTTGGAAATGAACTTGTTACCCTTACTAATAATAATAATTTTGCAGGGCCAGATGAAAGATGCTAACCAATACCCAACCTCACGTCAGAACCATAAGAAACATGCTAACGAAAACCCAACCTCACGTCAGAACCATAAAAAACATACTAACCAATACCCAACCTCACGTCAGAACCATAAGAAACATGCTAACGAAAACCCAACCTCACGTCAGAACCATAAAAAATATGCTAACCAAAACCAAACCTCACGTCAGAACCATAAAAAACATACAGACCAAAATCCAACCTCAATTTAGTACCAGAAGAAACCTGCTCACCAAAATAGGACCTCAGGTCCTCGACGTCCTCTTGGAAATATGGTGAACTACAGCAGCTAGGCCATGTTATTGTCCCGAGATGACCCCGTCTTACTGGGAAATAAATAATAGGATCACCTGTCGTAAAAAAATTATAACATAACAAGACTGACTCAATTTTCACGTTGGAATCAAACACACGAACAACACCTGCGTTACGGCCAAACAGTCTTCATCGGGGATATAGATCGGCACGGATGAAAACAACTAACAAATGCATGAGAGTATTGTTGAACACACAAGGGTACTTACTTGCGTGGGGTGGCTGTGATAATAAAACACTTCCACAGCGAGTCGTAAAAAGTGGATAATGGGAGGTGTGCATGCGGGTGACAATCTAATCGTGTATAATAAATTGTCACACAAACAACCACTGAAAAGCGCTTTTGGTCTAGGTTTCATGTAGAAGTCATCAACAATGGTAGCCTATATCTCTCCTATCACCATCATTATCTTTCTCTCTCTCTTTATATATATATATATATATATATATATATATATACCTATCTCTCCCTTTGTCTCCTAGTCTCCTTCGAATTCTCACTTATTTCATTTCCGTACACTTGGCTCACACTGTTCCTGTCTTTCTCGCCCTCCTTTTATATCCCTCTCTCACACTCTCTTTCTCTCTGTACCTCCCTTCTGTCTCTCTTGAATTGTGCACATACATTTTATTTATTTTGCTCTTCCTTTTTATCAAATTGTTTTGTTTTGCAAAAACTTATTTCGTGTTTACTAAAACTTATGCATTTTGTCGCAACGTTAGTTTCCCCTTATTCTTAGATCCTAAATCAATGTTTAGCAAACTCCCTCCACTTCACTCGGTCTGAGTCCATATGTCGTATGGTACTCCAGCGCTGCTTCGTGATTTCCATTTAAGCAGATATCATGAAAATCATTCTTGTGTTGATGTAAATGTAATGTTTAAAAAGTCTGCAAAATTTGAATTTACTTATTTTTCGTCGCTTTCACAATAGGGTGATCAACCAATACGCGTTATTACCACCTTTGGATGTATAGGACATCAACCAATCCTCGTCTTTACCACCTTAGCGTGTATAAGATATCAACCAATCCCTGCCTTTACCACCTTAGCGTGTATGAGACATCAACCAACCCTCACCTTTACCACCTTAGCGTGTATAAACATCAACCAACCCTCACCTTTACCACCTTAGCGTGTATAAGACATCAACCAGCCCTCACCTTTACAACCTTAGTGTGTATAAGAAATCAACCAACCCTCACCTTTACCAGCTTAGCGTGTATAAGACATCAACCAACCCTCACCTTTACCACCTTAGTGTGTATAAGAAATCAACCAACCCTCACCTTTACCACCTTAGCGTGTATAAGACATCAACCAACCCTCACCTTTACCACCTTAGCGTGTATAAGACATCAACCAACCCTCACCTTTACCACCTTAGCGTGTATAAGACATCAACCAACCCTCGCCTTTACCATGTTAGCGTGTATAAGACATCAACCAACACTCGCCTTTACCATGTTAGAGTGTAAAAGACATCAACCAACTTTCGCCTTTATCACCTTTGGATGTATCAACCAACCCTCACCTTTATTACTTTGAGGCGTATAAAACATCAACCAACCCTCACCTTTATCACCTTTGGATGTATAAGACATCAACCAACCCTCGCCTTTACTACTTTGAGGCGTATAAGACCACATCTGAAGTTTAAAGATGCGTTTAAGCCTAACATAAAGACACTGAACATATATCTGACATCCTCGAAAGTCGAATCTGTAGACCGACCCAAGTGGAGACGTTCACTGAAGGGTGAAAAGAATATCTTGCAACATGAAGATGTGAAACCGCAACCCGCAAGGAAAAAGAAAACAAGAAACTCATTAAAAAGTTACCACACAAAGGTCGCATAGTCAGTCATGACTTCTTCTACGTTATGTTATGTTATGTTATACTATTCTATGCTATATTGTATTACGTAATAACGACCTCCCTGTACTCCGGGCAAGCCATATATGCTCTATTTTTAAAGCAGATTTATAAAAGTTATTGCACATCGTGAAGCGGTGATGGCAAAAGCATCAGACTGTTTTGTCTTAATAATATGATGTGCGCTGTATTTGGATTATAGTGTGAAGAATATGCGCTGGTCATCAATCTCACTCTTATCCCAAGTTACCTTGGATCAGTGGCAAGACTATTGGTCGACACGACTGGAAGTAACTCGGGATGCAGGCACTCTGGTCTTACATCCCGTGAGACCAGGGTTCGCTTTCAACTTGCAGGATTTGATTGCCCACCATTTCCGTTCATCCCTGTGAGAGGCGAGTGCCTTAACCTCTTGACTACAGCGACCCCCAGATTTATAATTGTGTAGATCATCATGTAGCATGTCCTTTGTAGAACGTCGCTCCCATCACAGTCTGTCTGAAAGAAACTCGTTCCCTTGCCAAAACTCCAGCTTCCGCCACTGTCATTCTCAGGCACTCGTAGATATCTTGGTGTCATCGTCTTCTTGGTCTATCCCTTCATCTTTTGCCTGGCACCATACCTTCCATCACCGTTCTCTCAAGACCGCTGTGTCTCTTGATGTGACCAAAGTATTTGCATTTTCTAGCCAAAATGGAATTGTTCTCTTCTATGCTCAACTCTTGCCGAATGTCTACATTTGTTCTTTTCTCTGTCCAGGGTATTCTGAGGATCTTTCTGTAACATTTTGACTCGAAGGATTCGATTCTTTGTCTAGAAGTTTTGGTAATCGTCTAATCTTCACAGCCCTAAGCTGCCACAGGAAAAACACAGGTTCTCAAGACTTTTACTTTTATTGTTTTGTTGGTGCCCTGCCATAATTTCTTCAGGCTGTTCAGTCTCTGCATTGCCATAGCTAGTCTTCTTCTTATTTCTTTCGAGCAGTCCCCATTTTTGTCAATTCTGGAGCCAAGATATTCAAAATGTGAAGCCTGATCTATTTCCTCACCACCCACTTGTAAATTGTGTAGATACTCGAAGTATATGTAGGCACGCCTCCTTGACCTCCTGCAGTCTGTGGAAAACGTGTTCCTCAGTCGCAATGGCTTCATCCAACAGGGAGGGGCGGATATATTTCAGAATGTCCGTCTTATTCAAGGTCAGCACAAAGGACCCTTTCGAAACCAGGGTGTCTTATCTAATATTACCACCAGCTCCACTTTGACCAAAAGCAGTTGCAAACCTCTACAAGCCTCTACAAACCTTTACAAACCTTCGAAACATAACTATCAGCTGCTTAAATGTCATTTGATTGAAATTAGAATGTCAATATTCTTCATGCGAAAATTGAATTAAATGGCTGTTTGTGAAAGGATGTGATGATCTGGATTTTGCCGATAAAGGGTCTTCAGTCTCACAATCACAATAAAATAAAATAAAAAATAACATTTTAACTAACTGAATGTCACTAAAATTTGATCTGAGGGTATACAGAGAAAAAAACACAGATTATGAAGAAGAAAAACACCTAACGAGAATCAAGTTATACTTGGAGACACGGTACTACAAGAGGTAGAATAATTCCAATATCGTTGTAGTAATATACACAATACCGGAGGTACTAATAGAAATATCATATTAAGAATACAAAAGGTGAGGAGGGCTTTTATTGCTTTATGGAAATTGTGGAAATCGAAAGAAACTAAGTTTATCACTAAAGTAGATCTTCAACTTCATTGTCGTCCGCCCAATTGTGTGGGTGTGTGGGTCTGTGTGTGACGTGAGGAACGACTCAATGTCATGTCCGCCCTATTGTGTGGGTCTGTGTGGGTCTGTGTGTGACGTGAGGAACGACTTCAATGTCAAGTCTGCCCTATTGTGTGGGTCTGTGTGGGTCTGTGTGTGACGTGAGGAACGACTTCAATGTCATGTTCGCCCTATTGTGTGGGTCTGTGTGGGTCTGTGTGTGACATGAAGAACGACTTCAATGTCAAGTCCGCCCTATTGTGTGGGTGTGTGGGTCTGTGTGTGACGTGAGGAACGACTTCAATGTCATGTCCGCCCTATTGTGTGGGTCTGTGTGGGACGTGAGGAACGACTTCAATGTCATGTCCGCTCTATTGTGTCGGTCTGTGATATGGGAAACTAAGAAAATTACAACTAAAAAGGTCTACGCTTTCATCTATGGATGCTTGCGAGGAACTGAAAAATAAAATGGTATGACAAAATCACAAATATCGGACTGTGGGATAGAACCTGACAGATGCCAGGGAGAGGACGTTAAGAGAATGCATTGGCGATGGATATGACACACTTTACGGAACCCAGTTGATAGCATTACAAAGCCGGCACTATTTTGGAATCCGAGAGGCGAGAGAAATAGCCGTAGATCTTATGAACCTATGAAGAAGGGAAGTCAATTCAAACCTTAGAAATGTCAGGAAAGTTGTGATCGGTGATGGTGATGATGACAAATGACAGCAAGACGTTGAGAGTGTTTGTTGAGGACCTCCACAGGAAGTTAAAGACTTTTGTTTGATTTAATTTCACAGATACATAACAAATTAATAACTTCAGGCGGAAGGAAGTAAATGTATAAAATGAGTTACTATATGCATCCAGAAGCAGCAGTTGTATATACTATATGCATCCAGAAGCAGCAGTTGTATATACTATATGCATCTAGAAGCAGCAGTTGTATATACTATATGCATCCAGAAGTAACAGTCGTATTTGCTATATGCATCCAGAAGTAACAGTCGTATTTGCTATATGCATCCAGAAGTAACAGTCGTATTTGCTATATGCATCCAGAAGTAACAGTTGTATATACTATATGCATCCAGAAGTAACAGTCGTATTTGCTATATGCATCCAGAAGTAACAGTCGTATTTGCTATATGCATCCAGAAGTAACAGTCGTATTTGCTATATGCATCCAGAAGTAACAGTCGTATTTGCTATATGCATCCAGAAGTAACAGTCGTATTTGCTATATGCATCCAGAAGTAACAGTCGTATTTGCTATATGCATCCAGAAGTAACAGTTGTATATACTATATGCATCCAGAAGGAACAGTCGTATTTGCTATATGCATCCAGAAGTAACAGTCGTATTTGCTATATGCATCCAGAAGTAACAGTCGTATTTGCTATATGCATCCAGAAATAACAGTCGTATTTGCTATTTGCATCCAGAAGTAACAGTTGTATATACTATATGCATCCAGAAGTAACAGTCGTATTTGCTATATGCATCCAGAAGTAACAGTCGTATTTGCTATATGCATCCAGAAGTAACAGTCGTATTTGCTATATGCATCCAGAAGTAACAGTTGTATATACTATATGCATCCAGAAGTAACAGTCGTATTTGCTATATGCATCCAGAAGTAACAGTCGTATTTGCTATATGTATCACAAGCAACAGTTGCATGTAAGTAATGGTATTATGAGAAGGAGAAAATAAGAACGCACTGTGCCAACAAGCACTTGGGGGGGGGGGGGGGGGGGGGGGGGATCGATGTTAAAGAGAAAATGCCCTAGACACGTAAAACGAAAACATATATTGTTTAACAGCTCCACGAACATCAAACGATTAGAAAACATGATCACTTCGCCAATCATTATGGAATGTGAAGAAGAAGAGACAAAGGAAAAGAATGGACAAATGTGTAACACCCTTTAGAAGTTCTGACCGTGTCAAAGTAATCGCGTGATACATAAGGATTCACTGGCCGGGAGTGAATCAATACCCGGACAGGAACCAGACACACCAAGTGTGAGCTTGACAGGCACAAAACATCATCAGCGAAACAGTCATTTTCTGGGTCAGAGATCACATGATCTGCTAATGCTTTTCTCCTGTTGTTGAATAAACTCCATCGATTCGGAGATGAACCTAATACATATTGTCTAACAAATCTGGTCTCTTTCTTCTTATTTACATATGTTGTATAACTAATTTGTGTTATTGTAGAGAGCAATTTCGGATCTAATTTAATTGCCTTAAGATTTACCACATAAATGTTTTTATTAGATATGTTCTTAATGCAAAACGTTTCATAGAACCTACATCGCACACTCCAACCGCGGACAAAGAAAATCACTCCATACCGGCAGGAAAGACCTGTACCAATTTCAGAACTGAAGCAAAAGCTGCTCATGCAGCAACGCAGATTCTTATCAGCTAAAACACAATTACATAGAAAACGGTCATTCTAAAAGACTCCAGGAGCGCACTCGAGGCCATCTTAAGCGCCAAACAAGATAGACTCTCACATGAAATAAAACACATCGGATTGTTGTCCCAAAAAATAGATCTAGTCCTACAGTGGATTTCGGACCACTGTGAGATCGTCGGAAATGAGAAAGCAGATGAGTTCTCAAAAGTCGGAAGTGGCGTTACGCAGACTCGCCATCCACAGAGCTATAAATGAGCAAACATACTCATGAAATGATCCACGAGAACGGATTGCAGAGACCAGCTAACTGAATATAAGCCAGAAAATGACAACATAGACAAATTGTGCAGAGGTGGGTAGACAAAGATCTGGCAGACTCAGAACGGGACATTGTAGACTCAAAACCCACCTCCACATTATAGGTCTCAGAGACACCGCCACGTGCGATTGTGGAGCGCCCAAATAAACACCAGAAAATATCCCACAGGGATGCCCTACTTATACAGACCAAATAGTGGCAGTCTGGCCCGGGGAAGCGACCATGCTTGAAAAGCTGTGGGCACCGCGAAGACATGAAACGTACAGTCTTCTTCGTAAACCTCACTGGGCTAGTAACATTACATCAGTTGATCTCAGAAGAAGAAGAAGAAGAGGAAGAAGAAGGAGGAGGAGGGGGAGAAAAAGGCTCATCGAACCGACAACACCACACATGGACTCCTTCACATGTGCTTCCTCCTGTTCATTGCTGAAAGTGCCGATGACAGACCTCGAACTCAGTAGCTCCCGTAGCTTCGTCAGGTAGACACTTACAGCTGTGTTCACTGGAAGAAGAGGTTATACCATGAACAATCTTACAGCAATGTTAAGTCCTGGGTGGTCCTCAGTAACCACGATAAGGGACGAGTTTTACTAAGTCCTGAATGGTCCTCAGTAACCACGATACGGCACGAGTCCCACTAAGTCCTGAGTGGTCCTCAGTAACCACGATAAGGGACGAGTTCCACTAAGTCCTGGGTGGTCCTCAGTAACCACGATAAGGCACGGTTCCACTAAGTCCTGGGTGGTCCTCAGTAACCACGATTAGGCACGAGTTCCACTAAGTCCTGGGTGGTCCTCAGTAACAACGAAAAGGCACGAGTTCCACTAAGTCCTCCTTTACAATATTGCTACAGAATATATTTCACAAATTTACGGCTCCCTAAAAACAGTAACATCTTACATCACTGGAACAATTCATTGAAAATTATTATTGATAAAATGATGCTTCCGTGATCATATATCTAAATTTGTTTATAAAGTTTTTGTCATCTATTGTTTTGTCATTTCTTCTTCTTCATCATCGTACGCAGTCAGACATCAACCTTTATTTTTTCGAAAAAAGCAGCGGTCATCCTGAGGCTGTCGACACTGCCATAGAGCTTGTCTAGTGTTGCCACTGGTGACGGCCACATCTGCTTTCTCTGGTCCTCGTATGTCGCGCAATTTTGCAGCATATGCTCAGCGGTCATTTTCCCGGTGCCGCACGTGCATTCGTCAGTGCCACCTATCTTCAATTTATTGTGGCCAGTGCGAAGTCTGAAGACCACGACCTGGTCTCTTCTGTTCAACTCGTAATAGGCATCGTTTTTTGTGTAGCCAGTATGTTCTGTTTCCCATTTGGTCATGTATCTAGCTCTAATAAGCCTTTTTGACACTTCGTATGTCACACTAGTATCTGGTTGTGGTAGTCTTGCACCTTCTTTTGCCAGTCTGTCTGCCTCCTCCTTGCCTTGGATGTTACAGTGGGATGGAACCCATTGTACCACTACTCTTTTTGGTGCGGACTGCTGGCATAGTTGACAGAGTACTGCTCTTAAATCATTTATTTCAGTATTTTTCTGAATTTTTAGTGCTGTGACTACGGCCAGGGCATCTGTAAGCAGGACTATATGGCTTTCATTACTCTTGCTTGTCACCATTTCTTCTACTGCAGCCCTCAGTGCCTCAGCTTCTGCTCTGAAATTGCTTGAGCATTTTCCAGTTGCCACTGACCGTGTTACTTTTCTAACATTTGGTAGGCTCATGAACGCTCCTGCCCCTCCGTTCTGTGTTGTGTTTGTTACAGAACCGTCGGTGTATGCATGGGTCCAGACTATGCTTTGGTAGTTTTTCGTTATGTACCTCAGGGTTGTATCTCTTCTTTCTTTTTCAGTCTGCCTGTTTTTGTTTCCAATACCTGGTTTGTTTTCTACCACCTCTGGAAATATATGCTGCCTCCAGGTAGGTTTTCGTACAGTATGGATGGGCTTTGGTGTTGTTAATGCGTTCATAGGGTCTTCGTTCATCTTTGCTTTGGCTATTTCTGCAAAGTTTCTCCGCTTTAGTTTCCCTTTTCCGAAATTGTTTAGTCTCTGGTGCATTGGATGGTCAGTCAGTCTTCTGAGTTTCTCTGCTTGCTGCTGGGCTCTGCAGTCTCTTCTGTCGGTCATGGATTGCAGTTTTGTAATCTTTTCAAGTTCTACAATTGGCGTTGACTTCATGCCTCATGTTATAACTCTCATGGCTTGGTTTTGGAGTTCGCTAATTTTATCGAAGTTCGCCTTTGCTGCTGTTGTCCATGCCGCAATGCCATACTCGAGAACTGGTCTCACTCTTCCAGTGTACAGTTTCTTTAGTATGCTTTCGTCTGCTCCCCAGCTTGTGCCAGCAAGTTTCCTCATGATTGCCATTCTTTCTCTGGCTCTCATTCGGTTTCTCTCGATCTGACTTTTCCATGTCATGCGCCGATCAAATGTGACTCCTAGGTAGTTTGGGTTGTCCTTTGGCAGCAGGTATTTGCCGTTAAGACTTAATTTGGTGTTTTGGGGTTTGTTTGACAGCGAGAATATCGTACATGTCGTTTTTTCCTCGTTTATTTTGACCAGCCATGAGTTCGCTCACTCTTCCAGCGATGTTAGAGCCTGCTGCATCCGATTTCTTGCTATGGTGAGATTCTTTTCAGAGGTCCACATAGCCAGATCGTCTGCAAACATTGAGCTATGGACTCTTCTTGGTATATTCTCTGTTATGTTATTTATATATGCCAAGAAGAGTGTGGGTGACAGTACTCCCCCTTGGGGTACTCCCTGCTCAAGTGTCACCTTTTTGCTCATCTGCACTTGTACTTGAACTCTGGCTGTTCTGTTTTTGAGTTATTGACTGATCCATTTGTACATGTTCCCACAAACCACTTCTTTTTAGTTTGACTCTAAGTCCCTCTTTTCAGACTTTGTCAAATGCCTTTTCTAGGTCCACCCAAACCGCTACTGTGTGTTTTTGCTCCTGGTAAGCATCTTCTATTTCCTGGGCTATGAAGATGACCTGATCCTCAGTGGATCTGTGCTGTCTAAAGCCTGCTTGTCATTTCATTAATTGTCAAAACTTTCAAATTTGGTTGACAGATTAAATATTTTAAAATAATTATTGTGCCGTTTTGGTGGGAGTCTTAAACTTAGGATATTCACAGTATTATTTATTTTTACGAGAGGCATAGTTTTGGCATATTTAAATCTGCAATATAGCTTTAGAGTTTTACTGACAGCAAGATATTAATTTAAACTGTTTCAACTTTACTTGACATTGAGTTGAGTCGCGCAATGTACAATATTTAGAAATTCATTATTAAGTTAAATTAATTAAATTGAGTTATATGTATACAAAGTATGTACTGTATGAAATAAGCTGTCTTATGTACAGGTAGGGAAAGTTAACATATAAGCGCGCCTATTTCATCAAGGGCAGGTGGAGTGGGTGAACACTAGAAGAAGGGGCGGGGGAGGGGGGAGGGGGGGGGGGTAATCAATAGTGTACAGAGGTAGACATGGAGGAGGGGAGGATTGGAACAGGTAGTTTGTGGACTTCTTTTATGGCTGGCCCCTAAGGACCACAAAATGACACTTTAATTGACCATGTGCAGCATAAAACAATTTTGATTACCCAGGGGTGGATTTCATATTTGAGATTAACAAATAGCTTGGTTAGTAGAATCGTTATTTTCTTATCATCATCGTCATGTGCCCTGCCGGTTTGCTTTGGGAATCATAGACCTACACCTCCTCTTATCACGGGTGTCCTTTATCAATTCCGCCGCTGATACCTCCCCAACCACCCCACCCCGCCCCGCCTTTCCCCCATTCGTTGAAGCTGTCCAATGTTTTCTCTTTATGCTTCCATCTGTCCCTCTTTTCTTCCATTCTGCCAGTTATCAACTATGTATTTCAACTCGTCTCTTCTCATGACATGCTGTAGAAGTATGACTGTCTTGACCTGACCTGTACATAGGACGCTAAGTTGTCCTGACGACAGGCATGCACATTTGGGATTAGAAGAACAAGATTATCACATATAATTCTGGTTTCTGTTTTTTTTATGACCTATTTAAAATATGTAGATTTAGTCCACTATAGTACATTGTCCTCGTCTCACGCCCTTATTGGCTCTTTTCCCCTCGTGATGTTTTGTGTGTTGTGAACCTTAGCATAATAGTAATAGTCCATCGCAAGCAAAGATGGCGACAGTATCAGACTTGTGCTGTGAGATGTGATCTAAAATACTATAAAGTTCAATCTTGGCATGTGGAGTCGTCATGCGTTTTATTCTTTTTGACGGATCACTTTCTCTGGGCCTCGGAGATTACGTTTCGCACTGCGATGTGAGCACGTTGTGTTATACTAGTACCAAGTGGAACGGTTCTGTTCTCCGAGGATGTAGATCAATATTGAAGTTTTCCATAGACACTTTCAAGGAGTCTCTGTAGGGTTTCTTATGTCCTCCTGATGAGCGTCTGCCTGTTCTGAGCTCACAGTATAACAGCACCACCCATAGGTGAAGGCGGTCGTCTGGGTGCGAACAGTATGTCCCGTTCATCTTATCTAAGCTTTGTGCAGAAGCGTACAGAGGCTCAATATGGTTGGCTTGCTAAGTATGTCAGAACTACGTCTTTTGTCCTAACGCCTGATCTAATCAATCTTCGCAGACAGCGCCTGTGAAATCTGTTTGACGTGTCTACTAGACACTGTCCTTGTATCGTAGTCATGCAGTAGAATTGTTAATACTACAGAAAGATATCATTTTACTTTGGTACCTTCTTCTTCTTCGTCTTCGACCAACTGATGCTATGCTTCTAGTCCGGTGAGGTTCGCGATGTATACTGCTTGTCAGGTTTTACTGATGCTTCATTGGTTCCAGACGTTCGCTCCAGCCTACTAAAAGTAGAACTTGCCGTTACAACCATATTGTCATGCCAAAGTATAAGACCTGTTTGGAACATCTGAGTTATACGTTATTCAACCAGAGAGGTAAAACATATGAAAATTCTCGAAGAATTCGCAAGAAACAGAATCAGTGAATGACGTCAGGTAAATGTACACATACCAATGATGACATGTACAGCGGAAAAGATATACGAGCATCAAGAAATGACGACGGTCGCTCTATCTTATTAAACGTGTGTGTAAAAACAGAAGTATATTGGATAGTAAGATGCGATCAGGACAATTTAAAGTAAGTACAACACCTTGATAGGTAAACAGACACTCGAAAACTTGGAGATCAGAGAATTTCTAAACAAAACAAAGTAGTGATAATGATAACAAAGACCGGAATATTTTAATCACAAGAAAAACGTGACATTCAAATAACGTGTCACTCGGATAACGTGTCGGTAGAAAACATGTCACTTGGAAAGTGTCTTTCAGAAGCCATGGCACTCTGAAAACGTGTCACTTGGAAAACCTGTCCATTTGGATTATGGTGTTTGGATCTGGATTGCCTATAACACCTTTTTCTGCACGGGTGTGTGGTGCTCATATTTGTGGAGTGATGCAACTGCACTTAGAGAATAATTAACGGTTTCAGTTTTGTGCATGGGTTACTGTTTTCTTCTTCTCCGATCATTTCTCACTAAGATTTGGACCGGGATTCTCCAATAAAGTCTTCTGTCTTTTTCTGTGCCGCCGAACATTTTCTCACAGAGGGAAGCTGGCGTATGTCACATCCTTCTCCTGAGATCTATGTGTATACAGGGGCTGAAGACGCAGTACAATGAGTGAGCTGACAGCAGCCAGCCACTTATAGTTGGCTGCTTGCATCAGAGCCAACGAACCAGAACGGACAAACACCCATTTTCACCTTCAGGGGGTGACCCTAGAAACAAGCTACACTAGTGTAGTCTAGCTTAGAGAATAGGGCTCGCAATGGGAAGGCAAACCCGGTACTAAAAAAAGGACAGCGGAACCCTGCTGTGTCGGGCCGAACGGAGCAAAAATCAATGTAAACTATGACACAGTGCCCTTTCCAGGACGAATGCACAAGAAGAAGAAGAAGAAGAAGAAGAAGAAGAAGAAGATGACAAAATAATGGTGTTAGGATTAAAGTAACAATCGATACATTCCAGAGAGAGAGAGAGAGAGAGAGAGAGAGAGAGAGCGATAAAGAAAGAGAGAGAGAGAGAGAGAGAGAGCTGTTATGAATACTGCAATTATTTGATGTTGTCCTAGCCATCTTGTCGTGGCATTCAAGATTTTTGCCCTTTTTCCTAGACTTACTTTGTCTTGTCTTTGCTATGATTTCTGTCCTAGCAACCTCCTCATGCGAACCTAGATATTATTCATCGACATGTTTTGCTTCATCTTCCTAAACATTTCTAGAAATTCCATTCTGTGGCCAATGAGTTTGTCCAGTACTCCTTTTTCGTGGTTATTTTGTTATCCGCAACAATTTTGTTTCATCTATATTCCCATTTGGTTTCTTAATCGATCATGGCACGCCCAGCATTGTACCCAAGAAACACATTTCTTTTGCTACAAATGATTTGTCTGTCTCTTTATTCATTATCCAAGATTCACATTCGTAAAGAAATTAATCAATGTCTAAAGATGTGGCTATTCTAAAGGATTGGGCGCATTTTATGAACACATAAATAAATATTGATTCTATGTATGGGTGGATTTGCATTGAAATGAAATATAAGAAAAAGACAAACAAAAATAATGTGATCATACCAAAATGCATAGAAAATTGTAGAATGAAAGAGAAAAATAATATGTAACTTTTGTGTTTATTTTAAGCAAAGCACAGCAGACGATAACCTTTCAAGGGAGTCATCATAAGTTGGATGCAAAAAGAATGTCCCAGTGAACTATACAGAAAAGAAAAAGACTATTT
The DNA here is from genome assembly GCA_036924085.1 of Ariolimax columbianus. Classification (NCBI taxonomy): domain Eukaryota; kingdom Metazoa; phylum Mollusca; class Gastropoda; order Stylommatophora; family Arionidae; genus Ariolimax; species Ariolimax columbianus. The sequence goes on from JAVGWX010000003.1 coordinate 29,746,525, forward strand.
TGGAGTTAAGTTGCTCAGACATATTGCGATAACAGTTTATCGAAGCTTCACAGAATTATGCTAAATGAGAAGCTAATAGTTTGGAATGTATACAGTTTCACAAAAAAAAGAAAAAAACATCACGATGATCGTCGATCCAGTTAATTAAGGCGTTTATCAAGGACAGAACAAACGTAAAACAACGCACTGGGCACAATGCAACTAGGCTAAATTGTAGAAAATTCACGACGAAAACAACAAACCAATAAATAAATAAAGCAAACATTGACACAAAATCCCTCATGAGAGCGAAGAATTTCTAGTTTCAGCAATTGTGTAAATGAATTTAAAAAAAGGACAGCGGTGATTGACATTCAGCATTTTGTTTTAAACAAATTGTATCTGTAGGGATACAGGAACACAAACAATGATTTTTTTAGCGCAGAAGCTGCATCCTGTTTATGTGTTTTTAATACGGAACTCTGAAGACAGTCTTGCTACACAGAAAATAAATTCCAAAATGAGCAAAGAAGGGTTGAGAGATACGTGATTTGACTACTTAGAGAGGGTAAAGAGAGTCCCACCGCAGACACTGCAGTCTGGGATGAAGTGTTAGAGACTTCATTGTAGTGGGTCACATCACTTTATGTGTGTAGGTATGGTTGCCATGTGTTTTCCTCGCTGTGTTCCCTAACAGCAATTCATGTTCTCATTTACAGCTGGTTAGAATGGATTTGTCAAGGCCAAGGTCTTTGCCGTGAGAGACAAAGTCTCTAGCAACTTTGTTACTAAGACGCTCCTATAGAGTTTACTTGGAATACATTGAATCTTAGTATTCAAACAGGTAGGTGTATATCTACTATATTTACTATCTATATCTACTATCTACATCTACTATCTATATCTAATATATATATATATATATATATATATATATATTAATATCTAATATCTATATCTGATGATATTTACTATAGATAGTCAAATACAACGATTCAGGACAAGAGTGGGAAATGTCTCACAGAAGCTCAAGACATTCGTGAGCGCTGAACAGAGTACTGTTCGGAACTTTATAAGCATGAAGGTCGAGGTGACCCCAGAAATGCAATGCCTCCTGCAGTGAGTCTGATAGAGGAAAATCAAATGATGGCAAGGAAAGAAGTAAATGAAGCCGTAAAAATGCTGAAGAGAGGGAAGGCTGTAGGTGTGGATAATATCCTGGCAGAGCTCCTACAAGTGGGAGGTGAGGCAACAATTGATACCCTGACATACATCTGCAATGGAATTTGGCAGACAGGAGAGTGGCCCACCAGCTGGAAAAAATCAGTAATTATATCACTGCCTAAATCAGGAAACCTAAATATGTGTCAGAACTATCGAACAATCAGTCTGATAAGTCATCCAAGTAAAGTTCTCTTGAAAATAATACTTAACAGATTGAAACCACAGACAGAGAATATCATTGCCGGAGAACAAGCGGGCTTTCGAAGGAGTACCATCGAGCAGAACAATTCTACCATGCCTTCATTGACTTTAGAAAGGCGTTAGACAGAGTGTGGCATGCGGCGCTATGGTCAACAATGAAGCATTATAAGTTCAACAGTGATATTGTGAGGGTAATTGCAAACCTTTATGAGCAGGTGACAAGCGCAGTCTCTGTAGAGGGAACGCTAGACGATTGATTCCGTACGACGGTGGGTGTGAGACAGGGATGTATACTCTCCCCAACACTCTTCAATATATTCTTGGAGAGAATAATGGAGACGACCTTAAAAGAACATGTTGGCACGGTTAAAATAGGTGACAGGCTTATCACAAACTTCCGATTTGCTAATGATATTGATGTATTGGCAGGCACAGAAAGGGAACTTCAGGAGTTGATAGGTAGATTGGATAGAGCGGCCCTGAGTTTTGGTATGGAAATAAATGCAGATAAAACAAAATGACCAATAACATAGCAGGGTTTAAATATGTAATAGAGGCAAATGGGCAGGAACTTGAGGTGGTAAAACGTTTCAAATATCTGGGATCATTGATCAGTGAAGAGGGATCGAAGCCAGATCGGCATAAAAGTTAGACTAATGCGCTCTCTGGTGCTATCAATATTTCTGTATGCCTGCGAGACCTGGACCATTACAGCAGATATCCAGGACAGAATACATGCAATGGAAATGAGGTGCTATAGAAAACTCCTAAATGTTACATATAAAGATCGTGTCACGAACGTAGAAATACGTCAGAGATTTGAAGACGCTATTGGTCCTTTTGAAGATCTGTTCAAAAGACGAAAGATGGCCTGGTGTGGGCACGTCGCGAGGTACGACGGAATTACCAACTCGATACTCTTTGGTTCCGTACCGGGACAGAGAGGGCGAGGACGTCCAAGGAAGAGATGGGTGGACAACATCACTGAGTGGTCAGCCCTTCGTCACGGTGAGATACGACAGGCGGCGACAGACAGAGAGGGATGGCGTGGGTTTTTGGGAGTGTCTTCATGTGTGCCCCAACGACCTGATGGGTTACGGGATGAACTGAACTGAACTGAACTTCTTCTGCGTTTGTTTTCAATCTCCCACTACCAAGTCATGAACAGGGCTTTGCAAGTAGCTAGATGTAGTCCGGATAACGGAATGCGTTGTGTCGCTAGTTTACAGACTGGCTGTGATATTTGCACCTTTAGGTCCGACACATCCATCTTCGGCAGATTTACAATCTATATCTACTATCTATATCTACTAAGTGTATATCTACTATCTATATCTACTATATATATTTACTATCTACATCTACTCTATATATCTACTATCTACATCTACTATATATATCTACTATCTATATCTACTATACATATATACTATCTATATCTACGATCTACATCTACTATCTATATCTACTATCTATATCTACTATCAATATCTACTATATGTATCTACTATATATATCTACTATCAATATCTACTATATGTATCTAATATATATATCTACTATCCATATCTACTAGGTGTATATCTACTAGATGTAAATCTACTATCTACATCTACTATATATATCTACTTTATATATCTACTATCCATATCTACTAGGTGTATATCTACTAGATGTATATCTACTAGATGTATATCTACTAGATGTATATCTACTATCTATATCTACTATTTATATCTGCTAGGTGTATATCTACTATCTATATCTACTATCTATATCTACTATCTATATCTACTATCTGTATCTACTATATATATCTACTATCTATATCTACTATCTGTATCTACTATATATATCTGCTAGGTGTATATCTACTAGATGTATATCTACTATCTATATCTACTATCTATATCTACTATATATATATATATATATATATATATATATATCTACTATCTATATCTACTATCTATATTTACTATCTGTATCTACTATATATATCTGCAAGGTGTATATCCAGGTAGCCGAGCGTTATCTGTAATAGGTACTATTTCCGATTTAACTTCCTCATGTCGGGGAGGGGGGGGGGGGGTGACTATGTAGTTGGTGTTTATAGTACCAGTTGCATTATTGTTTTTCCAATGTTTTGCTCCTTACAGCCTGCTCTTTTCTATTTCCAGCTGCCAAATGTTCTTTTACACGCATATCATGTATAGGGTACCTTAAGGCTTAATGTTCGTCCCCGAAAGGACTAGACGCTTAATCTCCCGTCCCCTGAGACCGATGGGGAACTTGAAACTTGTGGGTTTGAAGCAACCACTGTTTCGTGATTTCGTTTATTTCTTGAGAGACGAACCCATACTCTCTTTGACATAACGAGTCCATACACAGCCCATACCCAAGCGGAAAAGAGGAGTAGAGAGAAAGAAAGAGAAAGAGAGAAAGTACGATAGGGAGAGAAAGGGAGAATGAGACAGAGAAATTAAGAGAGACAGGGAGTAAGAAAAACCGAGTGAAAGACAGAGAGATAGAGAAAGAATAGGAGAAAAACCATATATATTAAGCAAGAAAGATGGTGCATTCAGTGTAGATAAAAAAAAATTAGTTTATTTTTTGGTCCAGCAGATACGTTGAACTTCAATGTTCGCCGCTGAATTATTTCACGCTGTTTCTCATTTCATTTTCACGAGAGCATCTTCCAGGGTTCACTGCTAGCCTGAAAAAACCAATAATCATTAAGGGGAAAAGCAACAAACCATGAAAACTAATAACCCCATGGCTACAGTGGTCGGGCTAATCTGCAAAGAGAACTTGCCAAAGAATGGCAAACAGAACACTTGTTAGCTGGAAGAGCGGTTCTCTGATTCTTGACATCAACATTGTGTATAGATGTATGGTAGGTTGCTAGGTACATGCATTTATTAAATACAAGTAAAAGTAATTCCACGGTACACATTGCCGGAGATGATGAAGTGGTTAAGATATTATTGCACGAGGTCTCAGTTTGAGTGCTATGGGATGGCCAGTTATCATCTTTATCATGCCTTTCATATCATATCAGGTACTAAATGACAACTGTGTAGACTGGACAGTGCCGTGATCTGAAAGCGAACCCCATATCAATGTTATGAGACGAACACACTAAGGTTCTGCTATTCGGAAACGCGGTTTCATCATGAAATAGCATTACTGTTCAAGTGCGATCTCCACATAGAAGGTCGACTGCAATTTATCTCTAACGTCCTATGTCTCTAGCCTTGATTATGCAACCTACCAGGCTTTTCCCAGTCCATCTGTTGGTGTCATCCTCTCACTCATAGCGGTGTTTACTTCTGGAACATTTATTATCTCTGTTTCTCTCTAGTATTGTTTTCAACAATGTCTTACGTCTTTTGGTGGGACCAAAATATCTGAACATTGCAATGTATGAATCAATCATAGAGCCTGTCCAGGAGTGGCTCTGATGTTGTTCAAACAATGTATTGATCAATTCAATCATCCAATCGCTTGTTCATGTTGTTCATACAATGTATTGATCAATTCAATCCTCCAATCGCTTGTTCATGTTGTTCATACAATGTATTGATCAATTCAATCCTCCAATCGCTTGTTCATGTTGTTCATACAATGTATTGATCAATTCAATCCTCCAATCGCTTGTTCATGTTGTTCATACAATGTATTGATCAATTCAATCCTCCAATCGCTTGTTCATGTTGTTCATACAATGTATTGATCAATTCAATCCTCCAATCGCTTGTTCACTGTTCACGTTTCTACGACACAGTAAAGACGAGTACAGATAACAGCTGATTGTTCTCATTTTTAATTTGAGGTTTAATTATTTGGATGCCAATATATGGCTCATGTTGGTGAAAACAGATTTAAAAATCTCATGTCTCTTTCTGATTGGCGCCACACCCCGTACATTACCATAGTTAGCAATGGAGGTACAGCAGAAATGTTCTATGACACATAATGCCAGGTTCATCTCAACTTTCTGAGACCCACAATGCCAAGTTTATCTCAAATTCTTTTGAAAGTGCACCATTTGACAATATCTACCTGACATGGTGCATGATGTGTCTAAAATCGGTACGTGGAACGTAAGAACATGATCTCAAGCAGAAACATTCGACAATCTGATTTCCGATACCCAAAAAAATACAGTCATACATATTCTAAGGGCATCGGAGACACGGTGGATGGACGATGGTTACATAAGAAGAGAAGATCATGTATTCATACACTCAAAAGGAGATGTTCATGTTAGTGGGTATGCTAATAGAAAGAAACTTCGAAAAACATCTCAGTGATTACTTGGCACATAAAGATATAATAATACTACTCAAAATCGTGGCTAGACCATTCGAAATAGCGATACTACAGACTTGTGTTCATACAACACATTTTCATGATGAACACATAGAAGACTACTGTGAAGACTCACAGCAAATACTGAAGGTAGTAGATTCATCAGATGCTTTAGTAGTCATGGGAGATATAAATGCAAATGTAAGAAGAGAGAAATACAAGCAGAGTGTCGGACAACATGAATTGGGAATTAGGAATGACAGAGGTGATAGGCTAATCCAATTATGTGAACAAAGTGGACTCGTAATGTGCAACACATTTTTTCATCAGACAGCTAGGAAATTATATACGTGGAAGAGCCCTGGAGATAGAATGCGAAACCAAATTTGACTATGTCGTGATCAGGGATAGAGCAGAAATAACGTCACGAATTGAAAACATTCCCGGCGGGCGAATATTAACTCCGATCACAATCCGGTAGTTATTTGAGGATCAAACTCAAATACAGTTCTCAAAGCACCATAGTCTTCTTCAATAGACTCAAAGCCCTGCAACAACCAGAGATACGTCAGCAATACACGATCCAGGTTACAAATCAATATTACTGCCTAATAGCTTAAATAATTGTCCAACATACAGGAGACAGCATAGAGGAAACGATTAATCAAAGACGAAAATATTTAAGAACTAGCATTTAAACAGCAAATAACACCATGCAATTAAAAATACATCTACAAAATGCCATGAATGATTGATGATATTTTGATTAAATGCCACAGAGAAAGACAACTAAAAGCAAGCCATACAATACAACAATATACAATGCAATTCGCCAGATACAGAGATGTTTTGGAAGCATGGGTCCAGGCTAAATGCAAGGAAGTAAGAAGTAGAAGACCTACATATTAAACACAACCCAAGAAGGATGCGTAACGCCATACGAAGACCTACACATTAAACACAACCCAAGAAGGATGCGTAACGCCATACGAAGACCTACACATTAAACACAACCCAAGAAGGATGCGTAACGCCATACGAAGACCTACACATTAAACACAACCCAAGAAGGATGCGTAACGCCATACGAAGACCTACACATTAAACACAACACCAAAGACGTGCGTGAAACTAAACGAAGAATTACAAGCAAAAACGATCATGAACCGGCTGTATCAAAGGTAAAGACGGATACGTTATAACGGATCAAAATGAGAGGACTTAACATGGGCAGAGTACATTAAAGACCTATTCAATGACAACAGAGACGATAAACCACATCTACTTAATAATTTTGAAGGCCCAGGCATTCAACAATCTGATATAGAAAGCGCCATACTAATTATGAGAAAAGGTACAGCTGACAAGATAAACTACAGGTATTTAAAAAATCATTTTCTAGCTTCTGCATAAATAATACCACAGATCTGTGCAGCGACACCTACACAACGAGATACATATTTAAAGACCTAGAAACACCAGTTTTCATTGTCCTGTCTAAAAAATTCAAAAGAAATAACTTGTGACAACTGTGGAACTTAAGCTTAACGAATCGCATCACTAAGATACGCTTGGAAATCAAACACGAAAATTGTCAAAATAAAATAAATAAACAACATTTGGGCTTTTGTAAAAACAATGGCACCTGAGAAGTCAGACTTCGTATCAGAGTATTGATCACTGCCGCCCCCACCGCCGTGTCCCTAACCCGATCCCCAGGATGTCATTACTTTGCCGAGGTAGGGGTGCGAAGGGAGGAGGGGGGGGGGGGGCTTCCGTGCCTCAGTGACCCAGTGAGCTGTGCCGGCGGAAACGTATGTTCCTGGTAGGTCCACCGATGCCGGACAGGTCACTGGAGAGGGGCCAGACTAAGAATGGTACCAGCCGGGTGATGTTCAAGAGTCCAGGAAGACAGGCCACCTAGGAGAGGAAACTCGAGCGGAAGGAGCTCGCAAACCAGGAGGGCAGGACGACCAAGGACTATCATCTAGCGAGCCCAACCCAGGAGGGCAGGACGACCAAGGACTATCATCTAGCGAGCCCAACCCAGGAGGACAGGACAAACAAGGACTATCATCTAACGAGCCCAACCCAGGAGGGCAGGACAATCAAGGACTATCATCTAGCGAGCCCAACCCAGGAGGACAGGACAACCAAGGACTATCATCTAACGAGCCCAACCCAGGAGGGCAGGACAATCAAGGACTATCATCTAGCGAGCCCAACCCAGGAGGACAGGACAATCAAGGACTATCATCTAGCAAGCCCAACCCAGGAGGGCAGGACAATCAAGGACTATCATCTAGCGATCCCAACCCAGGAGGGCAGGACAATCAAGGACTATCATCTAGCGAGCCCAACCCAGGAGGACAGGACAACCAAGGACTATCATCTAACGAGCCCAACCCAGGAGGGCAGGACAATCAAGGACTATCATCTAGCGAGCCCAACCCAGGAGGACAGGACAATCAAGGACTATCATCTAGCAAGCCCAACCCAGGAGGGCAGGACAATCAAGGACTATCATCTAGCGAGCCCAACCCAGGAGGACAGGACAATCAAGGACTATCATCTAGCGATCCCAACCCAATGGGGCAGGACAATCAAGGACTATCATCTAGCGAGCCCAACCCAGGAGGCAGGACAATCAAGGACTATCATCTAGCGAGCCCAACCCAGGAGGGCTGGACAATCAAGGACTATCATCTAGCGAGCCCAACCCAGGAGGGCAGGACAATCAAGGACTATCATCTAGCCAGCCCAACCCAGGAGGGCAGGACAATCAAAGACTATCATCTAGCGGGTCAAAACAGGGAAATGTCCAAAGGAAAAGTCATTCCTTAACATTAATATCTGAACAAAAATGGCCCCAGACATGGGAAAAATTACCTTAAGTTCACTGTATATCAACGTGCTAAAGGACTACGTGGCTGCTGAGAGAGCAGTTATGAACGTGAGAGTCTGGTGGGCGAAATAAGCGGCGCCAGGCTCTTGGACTCCAAATAGGACATACGTGCCTCTTCCCTGATAAGAAGCAACTGTCAGGGTGACCGTATAACTACCCTATCAAATCATATATAAACATGGTTTCAAAAAATAACCTGCTGCCTTGCAGGTTTGGCCGCCAGGTTGGTTGGGGAAAACCAAAGGCTAGAGATGCGAACCTGAAAAAAATGCTTGCTGAAAACGGAAGTGTTGGACCGAAATGTGCGAATAAAACAGCTCCCTGCTGCAAACCACGATACTACGTCCAAGAATTATCAAGGACCCGGACTATACAGAGAGACACTATAAGGTACCCACACAGACAAAGACATGTTTCTTCCACCATGGACACACTGATACATCAGCCACTCAAACCCTGCAGGTGGTGCAATGGAACGCTGAAGGTATGTACAAAAAGGAATCGTTATCCAGAAGACTATTTGAGGAAGATAGACACGTTGCCTTCATCCAGGAAACGCACCTTAATCCAAACCACAGATTTTGCATAATAGGATATGACACCCATAGACTTGATAGGGATGGGCATAAGAGGGGTAGGGGGGTGAGAGTTGGGCTTATTCTGTCCAAAATATCAATCCCATCAAAGGTGATCTTAGTGAAACCAAACGGAGAAGCCGAAACAATAGGTGTAGTCATAACCTTACCAAATCAGACAGAATGTATAATACGTACTGCCCGGCAACGAAAAATCTGGCCCTAGAAGCCATGAATATTATGGACCAGGCAAACCATAGTGGTAGGAGACTTTAACAGCAAGTCTGATAGGTGGGGTTACACACAGACCAACGCAAGGGGACACGAACTAGATGAATGGGAGATTGACAACAACCTCTTCTGACCATCCTCCCAGACGACCCTCTAGCGTTCTATTCAAGGCGATGGACACCAATAACATCCGCTCACTATGCATTTACATCCAGCGGCCTAAGCCAAAAAAACCAAGGGAACAGTACTCGCACCTCTTGCAGAAAGCGACCACAGACCCATCAAACTTACAAAAACCTGGGAAACATTCCATCAGACCACAGACCCATCAAACTTACAAAAACCTGGGAAACATTCCATCAGACCACAGACCCATCAAACTTACAAAAACCTCGGAAACATTCCATCAGACCACAGACAAATCAAACTTACAAAAACCTCGGAAACATTCCATCAGACCACAGACCCATCAAACTTACAAAAACCTGGGAAACATTCCATCAGACCACAGACCCATCAAACTTACAAAAACCTGGGAAACATTCCATCAGACCACAGACCCATCAAATTTACAAAAACCTGGGAAACATTCCATCAGACCACAGACCCATCAAACTTACAAAAACCTGGGAAACATTCCATCAGACCACAGACCCATCAAACTTACAAAAACCTGGGAAACATTCCATCAGACCACAGACCCATCAAACATACAAAAACCTCGGAAACATTCCATCAGAACACAGACCCATCAAACTTACAAAAACCTGGGAAACATTCCATCAGACCACAGACCCATCAAACTTACAAAAACCTGGGAAACATTCAATCAGACCACAGACCCATCAAACTTACAAAAACCTCGGAAACATTCCATCAGACCACAGACCCATCAAACTTACAAAAACCTGGGAAACATTCCATCAGACCACAGACCCATCAAACTTACAAAAACCTGGGAAACATTCCATCAGACCACAGACCCATCAAACTTACAAAAACCTGGGAAACATTCCATCAGACCACAGACCCATCAAACTTACAAAAACCTCGAAAACATTCCATCAGACCACAGACCCATCAAACTTATAAAAAACCTGGGAAACATTCCATCAGACCACAGACCCATCAAACTTACAAAAACCTGGGAAACATTCCATCAGACCACAGACCCATCAAACTTACAAAAACCTCGGAAACATTCCATAAGCCCACAGACCCATCAAGCTTACAAAAACCTCGGAAACATTCCATCAGACCACAGACCCATCAAACTTACAAAAACCTTGGAAACATTCCATCAGACCACAGACCCATTAAACTTACAAAAACCTGGGAAACATTCCATCAGACCACAGACCCATCAAACTTACAAAAACCTGGGAAACATTCCATCAGACCACAGACCCATCAAACTTACAAAAACCTGGGAAACATTCCATCAGACCACAGACCCATCAAACTTACAAAAAGCTGGGAAACATTCCATCCGACCACAGACCCATCAAACTTACAAAAACCTCGGAAACATTCCATCAGACCACAGACCCATCAAACTTACAAAAACCTGGGAAACATTCCATCAGACCACAGACCCATCAAACTTACAAAAACCTGGGAAACATTCCATCAGACCACAGACCCATCAAACTTACATAAACCTCGGAAACATTCCATAAGACCACAGACCCATCAAACTTACAAAAACCTGGTAAACATTCCATCAGACCACAGACCCACCAAACTTACAAAAAACCTCGGAAACATTCCATCAGACCACAGACCCATCAAACTTACAAAAACCTCGGAAACATTCCATCAGACCACAGACCCATCAAACTTACAAAAACCTCGGAAACATTCCATCAGACCACAGACCCATCAAACTTACAAAAACCTGGGAAACATTCCATCAGACCACAGACCCATCAAACTTACAAAAACCTGGGAAACATTCCATCAGACCACAGACCCATCAAACTTACAAAAACCTGGGAAACATTCCATCAGACCACAGACCCATCAAACTTACAAAAACCTCGAAAACATTCCATCAGACCACAGACCCATCAAACTTATAAAAAACCTGGGAAACATTCCATCAGACCACAGACCCATCAAACTTACAAAAACCTGGGAAACATTCCATCAGACCACAGACCCATCAAACTTACAAAAACCTCGGAAACATTCCATCAGACCACAGACCCATCAAGCTTACAAAAACATCGGAAACATTCCATCAGACCACAGACCCATCAAACTTACAAAAACCTTGGAAACATTCCATCAGACCACAGACCCATTAAACTTACAAAAACCTGGGAAACATTCCATCAGACCACAGACCCATCAAACTTACAAAAACCTGGGAAACATTCCATCAGACCACAGACCCATCAAACTTACAAAAACCTGGGAAACATTCCATCAGACCACAGACCCATCAAAATTACAAAAAGCTGGGAAACATTCCATCCGACCACAGACCCATCAAACTTACAAAAACCTCGGAAACATTCCATCAGACCACAGACCCATCAAACTTACAAAAACCTGGGAAACATTCCATCAGACCACAGACCCATCAAACTTACAAAAACCTGGGAAACATTCCATCAGACCACAGACCCATCAAACTTACATAAACCTCGGAAACATTCCATAAGACCACAGACCCATAAAACTTACAAAAACCTGGTAAACATTCCATCAGACCACAGACCCACCAAACTTACAAAAAACCTCGGAAACATTCCATCAGACCACAGACCCATCAAACTTACAAAAACCTCGGAAACATTCCATCAGACCACAGACCCATCAAACTTACAAAAACCTGGGAAACATTCCATCAGACCACAGACCCACCAAACTTACAAAAACCTGGGAAACATTCCATCAGACCACAGACCCATTAAACTTACAAAAACCTGGGAAACATTCCATCAGACCACAGACCCATCAAACTTACAAAAACCTCGGAAACATTCCATCAGACCACAGACCCATCAAACTTACAAAAACCTGGGAAACATTCCATCAGACCACAGACCCATCAAACTTACAAAAACCTGGGAAACATTCCATCAGACCACAGACCCATCAAACTTACAAAAACCTCTGAAACATTCCATCAGATCACAGACCCATCAAACTTACAAAAACCTGGGAAACATTCCATCAGACCACAGACCCATCAAACTTACAAAAACCTGGGAAACATTCCATCAGACCACAGACCCATCAAACTTACAAAAACCTGGGAAACATTCCATCAGACCACAGACCCATCAAACTTACAAAAACCTGGGAAACATTCCATCAGACCACAGACCCATTAAACTTACAAAAACCTGGGAAACATTCCATCAGACCACAGACCCATCAAACTTACAAAAACCTGGGAAACATTCCATCAGACCACAGACCCATCAAACTTACAAAAACCTCGGAAACATTCCATCAGACCACAGACCCATCAAACTTACAAAAACCTGGGAAACATTCCATCAGACCACAGACCCATCAAACTTACAAAAACCTCGGAAACATTCCATCAGACCACAAACCCATCAAGCTTACAAAAACCTCGGAAACATTCCATCAGACCACAGACCCATCAAACTTACAAAAACCTCGGAAACATTCCATCAGACCACAGACCCATCAAACTTACAAAAACCTCGGAAACATTCCATCAGGCCACAGACCCATCAAACTTACAAAAACCTGGGAAACATTCCATTAGACCACAGACCCATCAAACTTACAAAAACCTCGGAAACATTCCATCAGACCACAGACGCATCAAACTTACAAAAACCTGGGAAACATTCCATCAGACCACAGACCCACCAAACTTACAAAAACCTCGGAAACATTCCATCAGACCACAGACCCATCAAACTTACAAAAACCTCGGAAACATTCCATCAGACCACAGACCCATCAAACTTACAAAAACCTGGGAAACATTCCATCAGACCACAGACCCACCAAACTTACAAAAACCTGGGAAACATTCCATCAGACCACAGACCCATCAAACTTACAAAAACCTGGGAAACATTCCATCAGACCACAGACCCATCAAACTTATAAAAACCTGGGAAACATTCCATCAGACCACAGACCCATCAAACTTACAAAAACCTCGGAAACATTCCATCAGACCACAGACCCATCAAACTTACAAAAACCTCGGAAACATTCCATCAGACCACAGACCCATCAAACTTACAAAAAAATGGGAAACATTCCATCAGACCACAGACCCATCAAACTTACAAAAACCTGGGAAACATTCCATCAGACCACAGACCCATCAAACTTACAAAAACCTCGGAAACATTCCATCAGACCACAGACCCATCAAACTTACAAAAACCTGGGAAACATTCCATCAGACCACAGACCCATCAAACTTACAAAAACCTGGGAAACATTCCATCAGACCACAGACCCATCAAACTTACAAAAACCTGGGAAACATTCCATCAGACCACAGACCCATCAAACTTACAAAAACCTGGGAAACATTCCATCAGAACACAGACCCATCAAACTTACAAAAACCTCGGAAACATTCCATCAGACCACAGACCCATCAAACTTACAAAAACCTGGGAAACATTCCATCAGACCACAGACCCATGAAACTTACAAAAACCTTGGAAACATTCCATCAGACCACAGACCCATCAAACTTACAAAAACCTGGGAAACATTCCATCAGACCACAGATCCATCAAACTTACAAAAACCTGGGAAACATTCCATCAGACCACAGACCCATCAAACTTACAAAAACCTGGGAAACATTCCATCAGACCACAGACCCATCAAACTTACAAAAACCTGGGAAACATTCCATCAGACCACAGACCCATCAAACTTACAAAAACCTGGGAAACATTCCATCAGACCACAGACCCATCAAACGTACAAAAACCTCGGAAACATTCCATCAGACCACAGACCCATCAAACTTACAAAAACCTCGGAAACATTCCATCAGACCACAGACCCATCAAACTTACAAAAACCTAGGAAACATTCCATCAGACCACAGACCCATCAAACTTACAAAAACCTGGGAAACATTCCATCAGACCACAGACCCATCAAACTTACAAAAACCTGGGAAACATTCCATCAGACTACAGACCCATCAAACTTACAAAAACCTCGGAAACATTCCATCAGACCACAGACCCATCAAACTTACAAAAACCTCGGAAACATTCCATCAGACCACAGACCCATCAAACTTACAAAAACCTCGGAAACATTCCATCAGACCACAGACCCATCAAACTTACAAAAACCTCGGAAACATTCCATCAGACCACAAGCCATTGCCCAGGTGGAACTATAAGAGAGCAGACTAGCAGAAGTTTGCCACAAGTACATATCTTTACTGCCAGTCCATCAACACCCACCACAAGAAAGTAAGCAAGATGGTGGAACAATTTAACCAGTGTCTTCTCACGTCAATAATGGAGAACATATGAAGAGGCGCTAGAAGGAATTACAAACCGTATTAGTCGCCTGAAGTGCAACAGATGAAACTTTAACTAAAAGTGGCAAGAGAAAGAGCGGAAATTGGCCAAAATCAAGAAAGCAACATCGCACTCAATGCTGCTGCTGCAGGATATAGGAAAACAGTCAACCAAGCATGATTAAAAGCTGGCATGAGCATATAGAAACCCTCAACTTTGATAGAGAGAGCAAAAAGCTTTGGAAGCTAGCACAGTCCTTGAGTGACTAAAACAGCTACAAGCCAACAATTGCGATTGAAAATTAAGGAAATGTGCTAACTGGGAAAAAAGCAACGACTGTTCGAATCCAAAATTATGCAGACACTAGTAGAAATAAAATTCCAGCATATATGAAAAGGTTTATTATGAAATATATAGACCCCCATGGAGCACTCAATGCGAGTACCTGAAGAACATCTTGTAGTAAATATCACCAAGACAGAACTGGATTCAGCCATTAGTAAACTCAAGAAGAGAAAAGCTCCAGGAAAGGATGGCATCACTAATGAAATGCTCGCTAACATGGGAGAAGTGACAAAGAACCAACTGCTATGCATCTTCAACACAAGCTGGAAATAAAGGAACTGTCCCGACAGTGTGGAAGGAGGCAAAATGTATCCCCGTCCTTAAACATTGGAAGGACAACATGAAGCCAGGCAGTTACAGACCGTTTAGTCTACTCATCTGTATGAGGAAATTAATGGAACGAATAGTTAACACTAGAATAACCTGGGATATGGAATCAAACAATTTACTTATCCCCCAGCAAGCAGGTTTTCGTAGAAACAGATCGACCGAAGATCAGGTGACATATACCTCGCAGGAGATAGAAGATGAATTTCAAGAAAAAAACAAAACGCTGGCAGTCTGGATAGACCTAGAAAAAGCATTTGATAAAATATGGAAAAGCGCGTTAAAACTCAAACTACTGCAAATGGGTGTAACCAACAATATGTACAAGTGGAACAGTGATTATCTAGATAACAGGACAGCAAATGTGCAACTCCAAGGACACTTCAGCAAATAAATGAAAATGGAATAAGGGGTTCCACAAGGTGGAATACTCTCACCCATGCTGTTCCTCATATACATCAATGAAATCATCACAGAAACCCATAGAAGATGTGTCTAAAATCGGTACGTGGAACGTAAGAACATGATCTCAAGTAGAAACATTCGATAATTTGATTTCCAATACCCAAAAAATAGTCACAGATATTCTAGGGGCATTGGAGACATGGTAGATAGACGGTGGTTACATAAAAAGAAAAGATCAGGTATTCATACACTCAGAAGGAGATGTTCATGTTAGTGGGTATGCTAATAGAAAGAAAATTGGAAAAACATATCAGTGGTTACTGGGCACATAAAGATATAATAATGACCTGGCACTATGGACATCCGAAGAGTCTACACCTGTAGCTAGAAACCAAATGCAGGAGGCCCTTTATAAAATTGAGACATGAACAAAACGAAAAATGGCAAATCGATATAAACGAAACCTAAACCACGTACACAATCTTCTCCCTCTGTCCCTATCTCCAAGTAAATGGTCAGACTCTCCTTTTGACAAAAGTTCAATTTATCTGGGAATAACAATGAATCGAAGACTAGCATGGAAAAACCAGATTAAAAAGAGCCACAAACAAAGCTAAGTACGGAATGACGATAATGAGAAAGATACCAGGCTCAACGTGAGGAGCTGACAGGGGCGCCCTAAAGAAATTGTCCACAGGGTATGTGAGACCAGCGCTAGAATACGGGATAGCAGCATGGTCCACAGCAACAAAGAATAACCTAAAAAAAAAAAATACATCCCACAACCAACGTATCATCACTGGAGCTATGAAAACAACACCAATAAATGCAATGGACAACATCACACGAATCGAAAGTGTGGAGACGCGCAGAGACCAAAAAAATACTTCAGCAGAGGAAAATTTAAAACGAATGCCTCATCCCCGAATATATGACAGGATAAATCGCATGAGAAGTGGGAGATTGAAGAGAAACCACATCATATCAAAAACAAAAGCACTTGCAAGAGCAGATCAAATCATAAGCAAGGCAGTGGTTAGAGATCTGAAACAAACATCCCAAATCCCACCATGGAAAAAAGCCCCTTTGATCGTATAGACTATAGACGAAATAGGGGAAAAGAGAACTCATACAGATTTAGAAAGTAAATTTATCACAGAAGAATATCTTAGGAGAGTATACCCACCACAAACATAGATACACATATATACAGATGGCTCATCTAACAAGGTCACATCCAATCGAGGTGGAGTGGTCTATTACAGACTAAGGAATGAAGAAGAAAAAACTCGAGTTTTAACAAAAACTTCCTTGCAGAAGCAGATTCACTGAAGGCCGCAGTTAAGCTTGTAATCCAAGATAAAGATATCCACCAAGAAAATATAATATTCCTTACTAATGCCGCGTCAGTATTAGCAGCGCTAAAACAACACAAAGATGAACACTCGAGCAATGTATATTCTCCCTGACACAGCCCTCAGCAGAACACCCAAGGTTGGTCATACCATCCCGCTGTAATATTGAATGAAGCTGCAGACAAACTAGCAAAGTGTGGAGGAGCATCCCCACAAACAGATCTGAGTATCACATATAATGAGGCCAAGACCATAATTAAAGCCAACTTCAGGGTAAAATGGGCTGATCAACACCCCGACTTCCGAAAAGAAGACAGCCACTATAACTTAACTAGAGAACAGCAAGTCATCATCTTCAGACTGAGAACTGGGCATAACAGACTCAAGAGTCATCTTTACAAGACCGTGGAACACATCCTACAAAGCTGCACACTCACGTAAGAAAAAAGAGAGAACAATAAAGGTCTCGCACAGCAGATATGAGACAAAAACTGTATGGAGATAGAACAGCCCTACAAACAACGGTGTCCTTTGTAAGAGATACCGGGACCTCGATCCGAGGATGAACGAAGAAGATGAAGATCGTTGATTGAAAAATAAATAGACGTCCAAAAGTCTATTTGGGTGTGATTTATAAATTATAGGAGAGTCTAACATGGACAGCTTATTCCATGGCTCCAGAAAATAAGCCTGCATGGGAAAGATATCAGACTCATTGGTCCCTTGTACTGGGAGCGTATGGCAGAAATCAAATGTGAAGATAACTGCTCATCAAACATCGCTACAAGAAGAGGTGTGCAGAAGTTGTGTTAGGTTGTGTTTGTGTGTGTGTGTGTGTGTGTGTGTGTGCGTGCGTGCGTGCGTGCGTGTTGCTCTTTAATATGTGCCCACACAAAAACGTATGGAAGCAGTCACAACAGCTGTAAGATGTATATATAGGGTCTCTTTAACAGGGATCGTCATCGTACCAGACTCTCAATTCTTGCTTCGGAAGGTACACATGGACTGGCTAAAGCGTGAGTGAATGGCATCGTTTTATTCTTCTTTGTTCGTTCCAACTCCCGTTACTTAGACCTGAAAAGGGCTCTGCGAGTAACTAGATTATCAGGAGATTGGAATCCGTTGTGCCGTAGTTTAAAGCTTGACTGCGATATTTGCACCTTTCGGTCCAACACATCTGACTTCAGCATGTCCTATTTGGGGACCAGGTTAGCCTTCCTTCTGAGATCCCTTCTCCTTTGATAGTCTGTCATGTAGCAGTCTGTCCTGTAGCAGTCTGTCATGTAGCAGTCTGTCCTGTAGCAGTCTGTCCTGTGACAGTCAGTCCTGTAGCAGTCTGTCCTGTAGCAGTCTGTCCTGTGCCCGGTGGCAGTCTGTCCTGTAGCGTCTGTCTTGTAGCAGTCTGTCATGTGTTCTGTAACAGTCTATCCTGTGTCCTGTAACAGTCTTTCCTGTAGCAGTCTGTCCTGTTGCAGTCTGTCCTGTAGCAGTCTGTCCTGTGGCAGTCTGTCCTGTGGCAGTCTGTCCTGTAGCAGTCTGTCCTGTGGCAGTTTGTCCTGTATCAGTCTGTCTTGTAGCAGTCTTTCCTGTAGCAGTCTGTAGCAGTCTGTCCTGTAGCAGTCTGTAGCAGTCTGTCCTGTAGCAGGCTGTCCTGTAGCATTCTGTCCTGTAGTAGTCTGTCCTGTGTCCTGTAGCAGTCTGTTCTGTAGCAGTCAGTCTGTCCTGTAGCAATCTGTCCTGTAGTATTCTGTCCTGTAGTAGTCTGTCCTGTGTCCTGTAGCAGTCTGTTCTGTAGCAGTCAGTCTGTCCTGTAGCAATCTGTCCTGTAGTAGTCTGTCCTGTAGTAGTCTGTCCTGTAGCAGTTTTTCCTATAGCAGTCTGTCCTGTAGCAGTCTGTCCTGTAGCAGTCTGTCCTGTAGCAGTCTGTCCTGTAGCAGTCTGCCCTGTAGCAGTCAGTCTGTCCTGTAGCAGTCTGGCCTGTAGTAGTCTGTCCTGTAGCAGTCTGTCCTGTAGCAGTCTGTCCTGTAGCAGTCTCTCCTGTAGTAGTCTGTCATGTAGCAGTCTGTCATGTAGCAGTCTCTCCTGTAGCAGTCTGTCATGTAGCAGTCTGTTATGTAGCAGTCTGTCCTGTAGCAGTCCGTCCTGTAGCAGTCTCTCCTGTAGTAGTCTGTCATGTAGCAGTCTGTCATGTAGCAGTCTGTTATGTAGCAGTCTGTCCTGTAGCAGTCTGTCATGTAGCAGTCTCTCCTGTAGTAGTCTATTATCTGGGTCGCTGGCCCTGACGACAGTCAGCTTTGGGTCCCTGGCCCTGACGACAACAGTCAGCTTTGGGTCACTGGCCCTGACGACAACAGTCAGCTTTGGGTCCCTGGCCCTGACGACAACAGTCAGCTTTGGGTCCCTGGCCCTGACAACAGTCAGCTTTGGGTCGCTGGCCCTGACAACATTCAGCTTTGGGTCCCTGGCCCTGACGACAACAGTCAGCTTTGGGTCCCTGGCCCTGACGACAACAGTCAGCTTTGGGTCCCTGGCCCTGACGACAACAGTCAGCTTTGGGTCTCTGGCCCTGACGACAACAGTCAGCTTTGGGTCCCTGGCCCTGACGACAACAGTCAGCTTTGGGTCGCTGGCCCTGACAAGTCAGCTTTGGGTCGCTGGCCCTGACAACATTCAGCTTTGGGTCCCTGGCCCTGACGACAACAGTCAGCTTTGGGTCCCTGGCCCTGACGACAAGAGTCAGCTTTGGGTCCCTGGCCCTGACGACAACAGTCAGCTTTGGGTCCCTGGCCCTGACGACAACAGTCAGCTTTGGGTCGCTGGCCCTGACGCTAACAGTCAGCTTTGGGTCCCTGGCCCTGACGACAACAGTCAGCTTTGGGTCCCTGGCCCTGACGACAACAGTCAGCTTTGGGTCTCTGGCCCTGACGACAACAGTCAGCTTTGGGTCGCTGGCCCTGACAACAGTCAGCTTTGGGTCGCTGGCCCTGACAACAGTCAGCTTTGGGTCGCTGGCCCTGACAACAGTCAGCTTTGGGTCGCTGGTCCTGACGACAACAGTCAACTCTGGGTCGCTGGCCCTGGCGACAACAGTCAACTCTGGGTCGCTGGCCCTGACGACAACAGTCAACTCTGGGTCGCTGGCCCTGACGACAGTCAGCTTTGGGTCCCTGGCCCTGACGACAACAGTCAGCTTTGGGTCACTGGCCCTGACGACAACAGTCAGCTTTGGGTCCCTGGCCCTGACGACAACAGTCAGCTTTGGGTCGCTGACCCTGACAACAGTCAGCTTTGGGTCGCTGGCCCTGACAACATTCAGCTTTGGGTCCCTGGCCCTGACAACAGTCAACTCTGGGTAGCTGGCCCTGACAACAGTCAGCTTTGGGTCGCTGGCCCTGACGACAACAGTCAACTCTGGGTCGTTGGCCCTGACAACAGTCAGCTTTGGGTCTCTGGCCCTGACGACAACAGTCAACTCTGGGTCGCTGGCCCTGAAAACAGTCAGCTTTGGGTAGTTGACCCTGACAACAGTCAGCTCTGGGTCGCAGACTGATACTGTTCATTCACTGCTCAACATCTTGATCCCATTGTCGCATTAAATCTGGAGGAGCTGTTTTGGGTCTACTGACCTGGTCAATCTTGGGTTTAGGGAAACGAAAGAGCTGACACCGGGGCTTCAAAACCATAAATTAGGAGTACACTAGACATGAATAGAAGTTACATTTTGTAGTCTATCAATGTCCGCCAGTTAGATGACGACACCGCAATAGATGAATCAGCATTTCAAAGACTTCAGATCTTTGATACGATTCGAGCGGATTAGGTCGCAAGAGAGAACGGAGCAAAAGTGTGTACGGTGCGGTAACTTGGACAAAGAATTAAATATACTTAACACACCTGCACGGTGCAGGAACTTGGACATAGAATTATATATACTTAATACTACTGCACGGTGCGGAACTTGGACAATGAATTATATGTACTTAATATTACTGAACGGTGCGGAAACTTTGATAAAGAACAAGTAGTTATAAAATTGAGAAAAGGTCCCTGAAGATATGAGAATGGGGGGAATGTTCTGGAAACAAAAGTTGACAAATGTACAGGTCCTAGAGAAAGTACGGGTAAAAATAGAACTGTGGAAAGACACAAAGAGCCTACAGATCTTATATTTTGGCCACATTAAAAGACATGACACTTGTAAAAACCATACTAGAGAGAAAGGCTGGCGGCAGTCGAGTACGGGGAAGGCTACAAGGGGGAGGATACCATCAAACTATGGATGAGCTGCAGTCTGTCTGTGTGTACCACCAGGCCGAGAGACAGAATGTTGGAGAACCATTGTAGCCAACCTTCACTCTGAAGACAGCGCATGAATTGAATTGATTCTCTTTCCGATTTCCATTTCACATCTTCTATCCCCATTTATTATATTTCCAAGATAGGAGAAGATCTTGACCGATTCTAGTGTTTGATTGTCTATTTGTGTATGTAGTGTAGATTTTTGTAGTCTACTTTGCTAATAACAGGCGTATCTTCTTCTCCTCCTTCTTCGTTCATCCTCAGACCAAGGTCCTGTTTTCTATTACGAAAGACGCCGTTGTTTGTAAGGCTGATGTATCTCCGTATAGCTTCTCTCTCTCTCTCTCTTGCTCTCTCTCTCGCTCTCCCTGTCTGTCTCTCTCTCTCTCTCTCTTTCTCTCTTCCTGCGTGAGAATGCAGCTTTGTATGATGTATTCTACTGTCATTGTATGCTTCCCACATGGACACCTGTCATATGTCCCAATCGTCATTTTGTTCTCTGCTAATTATAATAGTTATTGTTTTTTCAGTTTTAATTCCCAACACACATACTTCACATTTATCGTTTACTTGAATCACCAATTCTAGCAACTCTTGTTCGCTTTCATCTAGCAGAATGTGTCAGTCGCATATCTAAGACTGTTTGTTAACACTCCGCCGATAACGAGACCTGACATATCCGCAATCTGTTTAAAGATTTGCTTAGTGTAAATATTAAACCGACGAGGCGAGAGCAGAGATCATTATCGCACTCATCTTTTTATACATGGTCCAGTCATCTCTTACACAGACAGTTTGCTACAAGCAAGGTTGTCCCTGTCTATATATATACATATATATATACATATACACATATACACCAATATATACACATATACACATATACACATATATATACACATATACACATATACACATATACACATATATATACACATATACACATATATATACACATATACACATATATATTCACATATACACATATACACATATACACATATACACATATATATACACATATACACATATATATTCACATATACACATATACACATATACACATATACACATATATATACACATATACACATATACACAAATACATATATATATATACATATATATATATATATACATATATATATACACATATACACATATACACATATACACATATATACACATATATACACATATATACATATATATATATACACATATATACACATATATACATATATATATATATATTCACATATATACACATATATACATTAATATATATATACATATATACACATATACACATATATACCCATATACACATATACACATATACATATAGACACATATACACATATACACATATACACATAAACATATATATACATATATACACATATACACATATACATACATATATACACATATATATACATATATACATGGTCCTGTCATCTCTTACAAAGACAGTTTGCTACAAGCAAGGTTGTCCCTGTGTATTTTCCATCTATACCTATATTTCCAGACATGTAATACCTTCCCATGCTGGGCTCTGTAGAAAGCCTTTATATTGTTTTTAGAGCACATATCAGTATTTGTTGGTACTTCTATATATGCTAGCAGTCATTAGAAACGCATCGCTATTATTGTCTGATCTTCTTTTTCTGCTCTCGTTCTCAGTCTTCAGCTGAGGGCACGGCGTGGGCTAGTGGTTAAATGACACGGCTCACAATCCGAAGGTGCTGGGTTTGATCCCCATCACAGCACCGGCCTTTACCCCGGGGAAGCAAACCCTTAGAAAATGCAGGAGAAAGCAGACCCTTACATAAAATGCATGCTGAAGTCGGATGCACTGGACCGACAGGCGCAAAATAAAAACCACAGTGCAACGCACACCGCCTTGGAGAATAGAGAAATAAGGCGAACGCCAAAAAAAATAAAAACAACAACAAAAAATATCTAGCTACAATGCCCTGAACAGAACTTTGCAAGTAGCCGGATGTAGTATGACAGAACGGCACGCGCTGTGTCTTATATTTTTTATCATTAACACCGAGAGCGACCTACTAAAAAAAACACTACAGTTTACACGTGCACAACAACGAATTGATAAATTCTGGCTTTATGAAAAGTCGAATCACGTAGAAATTTCACAAACAATTTAGTCAAGTTCCAGCGAGTAAAAGGCCTATATCTGTTTTCATCTTAAGAAATTATGTTAATGTTTTTGTCATCTCTCACAAGAGCGATTGCAAGCTGTTGGTATGTTCAGTACTGGAATGGCGACTAGAGAAGTTGTCATACATTTTAATTGTGACCAGTTCAGTATAGTAAGACTGAGCCAGCGATTTCGTGCGACAGGTACCAGCAATGGCCGTCCCAGGCCTGATCAACCTCGTGCGACGGCACAAGCTCAAGATCGTCAAATGATTTGGATACATCTTCGCTTCCAAACAGCATCTCATTTACCTGACACTGTGAGTCTTGTCAGCGCAAGCACTGTGCGACGGAGACTTCGCGCCGCTGGTTTGCAAAACAGACGTCCTAACATTGGATTTATCCATATTAGACGTCACCAGACCAACAGACTGGCTTGAACCCTAAACAATATCCGTCCTTCAAAGGTGGAATAGCTATCAAAGATGTTCTCTGATGAAAGCCGGTTTAATGTCTCATTTGCTGATATGAGAAATCGCGTTTGGCGTCGTCCCGGAGAAAGATATGCCGATGTCTGTGTAGTCCAGCATGACAGATATGGAGGATGAAGTGTATACGTGTGGGATGGATTCTCTAATGACCACCGTATTCCCCTTCATGTTTTAAGAGCTAACGTTATCGCTGACGTCTACGTTAATCAAGTACTATCACCCATCGTAGTGCCTTTCTTTCAGAATCACCTAGATCTGGAAATCTTTCAGCACGATAACGCTAGGTTTCACACAGCTAACATTACCAGGAACTTCTTAGCCTAGCAACCTTTCTTGCACTGGATTGTCCTACAATCTCTCCTGACATGAACCCGGATGAGCACATGTGTGATGAATTGAACAGAAGGGTCTGCCAGTAGGACATCAACAATGTGAATGATCTGGAGAGGGCACTCATTGTAGAACTCATTCAACGCCATACCCCAAACATTTTTTGAGACACTCTGCAATAGCATGAGACCCCGATGTCAATCCTGAATTCATACTGCAGGTCACACACTATTTTAATGATGGATGTGACTCCATGACAGTGAATGCAACTGTTTATTTTCACACCTAAGCCTGACAACTGCTTAGGAGCCGCTTATAAATTGCCTTATGATAAACAATTTTGGTCAGTAACTGCATCAAAAATGTCAAATCAGTAGTTTCAGTACTGTAAATTTAGCACGAGTTGATGTTCATCAAATAAACTGATACGTTTTAATGACTGCTAGTATTTAATGCTGCAAGCTCTATTCTTCTCTTTCGCCTTCTATCACCCCGGGATGCATAGGCCATCAACCAACCCTCGCCAAGCAGCTCTGTCCTGTGTAATCTTTTCCACTTCCTTCCAGCTTTTTCCTGTTTTCTTTACTTCCGCCTCCAGATTTCGCCTCTATGCATTCCTTGGTTTGCCTATGCTCTCCTTCCCTGGAGGTTCTATGACAGGGATTGTCTGGTGTTACTGGCCTGGGGCTTTCTTAATGTATGACCCATCTATCTCCACTTTCGTCTTAAGATTTCCTGTTCCAATTTACGTTATCCCGCTCTCTCCCACAGTCTGTCGTTTGAAACTTTGTCAAACCATTTTATACCAAGAATCTTTCTCAGGCATCTGTTGACAAAACCCTACAGTCTTCTTTCATTGTCTGTTGGCATCCTTCAGGTTTCCGTTCCATACCGCAGGACTGACTTCACATTTGAATTAAAAATCATTATTTTTGTCTTCCTTCTTATTTGCTTGGAGTTCCATATGGCTTTTAACATTTCGAATGCAACTCTATCTTTTTGTATCCTTGTTTTTATATCCTCGTCTCTCCCTCCTTCCTTGTTGGTGATACTTCCTAGGTATATACCTCTACCTCTCCAATGGCGTTCCTCTCATCCTGGTTGGTTCTGTGTTTGCTGCATTGATCCTAATTATTTTCTTCTAACCGACTTGTTTAGAGGTATAATCCAGTCTGTATAGTTTCCTTTGCATTTGACTTTGGCTGTTGGACAGAAGGGATATATCATCTGCAAAATCCAGGTCCTCCATCTGTTTATGTAAGGTCCACTGGATTCCATTTCTCTAATTTGTTGTTACTTTCATAATCCAGTCCACTGTCAGGATGAATAGGAAAGGCGACAGTAGGTAAGCCTTTGGTACACCTGATTTAATTGTGAATGGCTCAGTGAGTTGTCCTTCGTGTATAACTACTCTACATTGCATACTTTCATACGTCTGTCTAATTATGTATGTAAGCTTTTCCTTAGTGCATCAGTAGTTTCCAGAGTATATCTCTGTCAAAACTGTCGAAAGCCTTTTGATAAATATTGCAAGCATCACTCTATAAAATATTCAGTTATTGGTTGTTTTTTTGTGGGGTTTTTGTTTGGTTTGGTTTTTTTTATTTTTGGTTTTTTTTTAATTATTATTTTATTTTACCACTGTTTTTTTAAAATTCGAATTGTTCATCCTGAACTTCGTTGTCAACTCTTCGCCTAATTCGCTCCTATACAATTGTTAACAGTCTCCTGGCGGTGTTCTGTGATCTGAACATCTCGTCGCACAATGTTTCACTGTTGTTAGTGGCACCACGGGATAGAAAATCAACATGACATTTTTGGGGTCAAGGTGATTGTGTATGCTTCCACTGCTTGGATGCTCGTTTCCATTCAGGAGCTACATTATGCGCCGAGGTTTCGTCACACGTAACGAATGGCCCAGGTTTCGTCACATGTAACGATGCGCCCAGGTTTCGTCACATGTAACGAAGCGATCCAAAAAGTAATGCCATTCCATGTCAAATCGTTCTTTCAGTTCAGTGCAGGCTTGAACTCTTCTCTGCCGGTCAGAAGTGAAAAGCTGTCTTGGCACCCAGCGTGCATTAACCTTCCGAAAATGCAAATGTTCATAAATAATAATGTTCATCATACCCAGAGAAAGATTTGACTCTTGTGCAATTTTGCGACAAGTTATGCGTCGATTTTCCAGGATAAGGCGTTCCACAATCTGGATATTCACAGGGATGACTGGTAAGTTGAGAGCAGTCACGACCGGGATCTTCACTCACGGATGTACGACCTGCTCTAAAACGTTTACACCATTCAAAAGTCTAACTGCTACTGAGTGTCTCATCGTCATATTATGATTGCAGTCTTCTGTAAATTTCCACAGGTTCCACGCCTCCTTTCACAAGAAACTTCATCACAACATGCTGTTCCATGCAAGCACTAATAGTGTTGTCCGCCATTTGTATTTATATGTCACGTGATTGGTCCATGGCAAGTGGACCACAAAGCAGTAATAGGACATAATTGCCGCTAAGTAACGATAGTAGTTCCAGCAGGCTATAACCCATTCAGGTAGAACTTAAACAAAATGTTCCGGTTATATTTGAACGTCCACTGCAAAAAATCTGAAAGCATAATATTTTTTGATTCCTCGCATACAGCACATCTACCGGAATGACGCCCAGGAAAATGTGATAATATGTGAAATGTGAATGTGTATGTACATGTGTGTGTAAAATGTGTGTGTTTATATATATATATAAATTAATATATATATATATGCGCGTCTGAGTGGCAGAGAGGTTAGATTCTCGTTTTCCGACCAGGTGCAAATCACAGCCGTAGTGAGCTATAAACTACATACATGTAATGTGTCTCATTTTCGCTCCCTTGTAATACAACCTTAACTAACTCCTTTGCAGGAAGCCTAGATCACGCACTTATTTCAGCGACGGCTTATGAAACATTTTGTTTTACAGATTGTATCATCAACCACAACCCTCTTTAACTGCTTTTTGTGACATTCAGAAGAAAAGTAGTCCAATTTTTCTTCAAGGCAAACTACTCGGGGGACAATTATAACTGGATACTTAAAAATTGTGCTAATTTTTAGATGTAAACATTGAAAGACTGTCTTATAGCAGACAATGCCCTTGGAGATCTAATCTACTACATCTTCGTTTGCTTTCAGACTTCTTCTTCTTCTTCGTACGCAGTCAGACAGTAACCATTATTTTTTCGAAAAAAGCGGCGGTCATCCTGAGGCTCTCGCCACTGCCATATAGCTTGTCTTGCAGTTCCACTGGTGATGGCCACATCTGCTCTCTCTGATCCTCGTATGTCGGGCAGTTCTGCAGCAGATGTTCAGCGGTCATTTTACCAGTACCGCACGGGCATTCGTCGGTACCACCTATCTTCAATTTGTTGAATAGGTGGTACCTCAGTCTATTGTGGCCAGTGCGAAGTCTGAAAACAACGACCTGCTCTCTTCGGTTCAACTGGTAATAGGCATCGTTTTTGGTGTAACCAGTATGTTCGGTTTCCCATTTGGTCATGTATCTGGCTTTGATAAGCCGTTTTGACTCTTCGTACGTCATACTTGTATCTGTTTGTGGTAGTCTTGCACCTTCTTTTGCCAGTCTGTCTGCCTCCTCGTTGCCTTGGATGTTGCAGTGTGATGGGACCCACTGTACCACTACTCTTTTTGGTGTGGACTGCTGGCACAGTTTGCAGAGTGCTGCTCTTAAGTCATTAAGCTCAGTGTTTTTCTGGCTTTTTAGCGCTGTGACTACGGCGAGAGCATCTGTAAGCAGGACTATATGGCTTTCATTTTCATTGTGTGTCACGCTTTCAGACTTCGACTTTAATGACTCTAATAAAGGCAACAGTCAGCTCGAGACTATGTACACTTCTTTATAGTTTTTGATTGATGTACATTGGTTCCTGCCACTCGTTTCAAGAGTGTATGGTAGCGAGAACTGGAATACAAATTAGTTTTCATTAAAACAATGTACCGGTTTTGTTTTGTTTTGTTTTTTAGATGGAGGAGTTTATGGCGTGTTTACCAGTTGCTTGACTCACGACTTTGTCTTTCCTAGATGTAAGACTTGAGCAATCACCTCGGATCTCACCCTGGGGGCCACTCTTCCCATTCTCTCTTCTCTCACCTCACTCTGTTTCATTTGACTCTGTCCCACAGTCACACTCTTGCACAACTTTCACACGCGCCCTCATTGTGAGGCCCTTCCATTGCACTTTGGTTGGGCTAGCTTCTGAGGGCGCACAAACCTAGCATAGGTACATACAGACGCACGCATGCATCCAAGCACTGGTTTATGCGTCCTGATATCGCCCGATGGACTACGGTCTGGGGTGGAAAATGGCGCGCCTCCGCCAGTAGAAACTAGTGATGCAAACATCTAAGCAAAAAAAACAACAAAAAAAGATGTAAGTCATGTCTAATTGACATCTGGGTAGACCTTAGCGCTCTGAGTCTGGGACACAAACTGTCCCAAACATTAGGGCGCTTCTGATAATGTTTTACCTTAGTGTGTCATGTCTAGGGCTCGAACTGTCACAAACATTAGGGCGATTCTGATAATGTTTGACCTTAGTGTGCTGAGTCTGGGACACGAACTGTCCCAAACATTAGGGCGTTTCTGATAATGTATCAGGTTTATACATATCTAATTTTATTTTTTTAAGCAGGCAAAATAAATCCACGGGCAGTAACTTCCTGACAAGAGAAGACAAATTATGGCGATGAATGGAAAAGCGTTCAATGTGGCACATATTTGTTCAGGGAATTGGCACCAAATGTTAACACTAGACTAATGCGTCTTTTATTCATGGGCAGGACGTTATTTGAGAATCCCTGGTAAACAGTGTGTGGTTCAGCGCGCACTTCAGGACTAGAACCTAATGTGCCAGACTCATCAGAGGAGATCAGTGCGGATATGACCGATGTTGTTATAGTCGTGTCAGAAATATGTGAGGCAAAAGGTTCTCTATATTACCTCATTCCGCACTTCCAACCACAGCCAAGCTTCATCACTGAGAAAAAGGCTATATATAAACATAGTCATGTCAGGCTTAGGACAGATGTAGCGTGAATGTATAGCAGTCACATGTTACCTTAATGATGACGAGTATCCCATGTCACTAAAAGGGGCAGACGATTGTTGATCGCCAGAATCTACTGACTTTATTGATGTTTATCAATTCTATTGTTGACTATATGCCACTCTACTAAAGTAAAGTAAAGTATCCCATAGCATTACTGCCGTAGGGGTGTGAGGTGTTAGCGATCTCACATTTCAAAGGCTCGGCTGTATGAGAGTGGTAGCCATCTCCTCTCCCGCTTTTACTTCCCGGACTGAACCAGTACCCATTGCGGTCTGAAAAAAACATGACCGCCTCAACTGGGGAATGAACCCAGGACCACTCAGATGCGAAGCCAGCGCGCTAACCACTGCGCTACGCTGCTCCACATGCGACGCTATAGACTGCAAATGGTCAGCAGCATCTCTTTTTGTTATCCACTGCTCATTCCAATCAGTATCTCACACCAGCTTATATTCCAGGGGGTAAGAAATAACATTTCAATGATCACATATGTGTGACTTAAGATGGCTGAGCAATGGACTAGCAACCTCATCATTTAAAACAACAGGGTAGAGAAGCAACCGCTGCAGAAGAATACAAAGTCGCTTGTGACAGTTCCAGCTGGACCATGAACGTATAGTGCTGGTGGAGATTGTGCAAACGACACTAAGAAACAAATGTTGCCTGAATGATGTTGGAGGAGCAGAGGTCAAACTCCGGTCTTGACACCAAGCCTTCGCACAGTACGAAGCGAGAGATAAAGGTTCACGACGAACGTGAGAAACTTGGCTTGTTTGTTTGTTTGTTTGTTTTTTTTTTTTTTTTTTGGGGGGGGGGCGGGGGAGGGGGGTGTTGGTTTGACCAGTTCTAATATCGGACCTAAGTGGTAGGGGTTTTTAATTGAAGATAAAAACGCACACAACAGGCGGTCACAGTAAAGGGACAATGACCTATGTTTCTCATTACCAATGGGACTCTAAATTGGGTGAGAACAAATGAGAGTGATAGCTAACCAGCCAATGGGAGAATACCACTGGTCAGCTATGTTAGTTACTAGAGCTAAGTAAATAAGATATAAAAGACAATGCACAAAGGATTCGGGAGACGGGCTTTGAGATTGGGGAAGAGACTGGAAAAGAGAGAGACAGAGAGAGAGAGTGTAACAGTTCCCGCCGGAGCAAGGGGAGTTTAGGATGCCTGAACATGTTAAAGCTTAAAGCTACATGAATGCATGTCAAGGTCACTCACTGTCTCAGCAAAGGAGAACAGAGTTGGGTTAAGGAATGTGGACAGGTAGAAACTGACCACTGGCCTTCCGATTTTGGTAGGGGGAGATTGATTGACAGACGAAATTGGCAACGGGGCTTGCTGCGAGAGAATGAGTGACAGGTGTGCAAAGTGTTTCGTTCCAATTGGAATTGAAGATGACCATACCTGAGATCGATTGGTCAAGCTCTGGTCTTGCTTGAGGATATATAACTCGAGACAAAGTTTAGCTCGGGGGGCTGGATGAGAGATGGAGAGGCTAGATAGAGAGAGGCTGTATGGGAGAGAGAGAGACTGAATGTGGATAGTATGTTTAACTCACCGACTTAGATAGAGGAGCGATTGATAGACTGTTGGACGAATGTTTAGTGATAGAACAGGATCGCTCAAATAGGTGTGTAAGTTTTGCATTAATGGATAATCTGAAAGTGTGTTTGTAAGCAAGGATACATTGTGAACGAGTTATGTCGAGATCGCCCGCCTGAGGGGATTTCAGTGAGGAAGAGTATTTGTTAAGGTGTGTTGAAGACGCAGTTAAGGCGATGTGTGTGTGATGTAATTGCAAGGCAATAGAACTGGGTTTTTAGTTAGTTGGGAATTCCATCAATAGCTAATGCTTACAATTCCCGTTTTAGTAGAATGTTTAGTTAAGATATGTATTATATTGTGTTTGTAATTTCTCTACTCATTGTATGATATGAGTATGATATAATAAATATGCCACCTGCTGTTTGATATGTCATTTACTGAGTATGGTCATGATGATGTGGATGAGTGTGAGAATGTTCTAAGTTAGATCACGGCCAGGGCAAAGAAATAGAGGATCTGCTACAAGAGAAAGACAGAGAGAGAGAGAGAGAGAGAGAGAGAGTTTACGGGGTGGTTGTCCCATTATACACCTCGAGCAGGACCAGTCGTGCTCAATAGGTGCTTATGAGGGACATCTCCTGGATGTATGTTCTGAATTGTTATTCGATTATAAAGATCGTTTGAGGACGAGATCTGAGTGCGAGTTGTGTGTGCTGGACACCTCCTGGATGTATGTTCTGAATTGTTATTCGATTATAAAGATCGTTTGAGGACGAGATCTGAGTGCGAGTTGTGTGTGCTGGACATCTCCTGGATGTATGTTCTGAATTGTTATTCGATTATAGAGATCGCTTGAGGACGAGTTTGTGAATGTGTGTTGAGTGTGCAGATAGAGGATAGCGAGCTAACTGGAGCCATTAAGTTGTGGCTAGAACAGTATTAGAGTTGTGAAGTTGTGTTGTTGCAGCGGTAGACTAAGAATATGGTATCATAGATTTGAAGGAACCATCAAAAGCTAGTGCTTAAATCCTCTGATTTTGTTTAGAATACATATTATTGTTATTTAGTGTGGAAGTTCTTTTCGTTTGATGAAATTATGAAACCATTTTTCATGTAAATAAATTATATTCTTTTGTCGAAAGGATTCACGACAGTTTTGATGTTTATTGTGTTGAAGTCGCGTCGGCGTTTAGATAATTGTTAACTTTTAAGATACGTATTCACTCAGCACTAGCTCTTACCCTACCACATACTTTCTCCCATGTGCAACAAGCAGGCCAGCTATGTCAACTATGCAGTGGTGGGAGTATTCTACGTAAGCGAAAAGAAGACAGAGCAGAGTATCATATATCAAGAAGGTGTGAATGTGGTTAGCAAATTCATAATATCATCATAGAAAACTGATTGTTACAAAAGACCAGCACTGCAAGAGTGCAGACCCGTTTGATGGATGTTTTATGTAAGCCGGCAAAATATAGTAGAGGTCATATGCTTCGCTGAAAGCCAAAAGGAAACAAGAAGAAGGATGAAATAACTCCGTTAAACAACAGCGAAGATACATTGTGTCAGAGATAATGGTCGGTATTGCTTCTAAACTACGCTCTTAATTGACATAATCGTTATTCACACGTTGTTTGTTTCTGCAGCTTACTTTCTGAACGTGTGTTCAGCGAGTACTGCATCTGACGAAAAGAAAAGCCTTATTAGAAATTATTCACATAAGAGCGCGTGATGGCGAGCCAACTGAGTATCATCCAAGTCATGATGGTCATCTATTCTCCCCATCGTTTTCGTCTGATCGTTCTGATACTCGGTCTTTCTCGCTTGTTTATATGTCTGATAATTTACTCGTAAAACTTGTATTGTATGTAACAATTTATTTTTGTACATTATTTACGTCTTTGTAATGAAGTAAGGTATGTACTACACGAGTTTGGTTCATGCAATGGTCATCAGTATGAAGCGAAGCGACTTTAAACTTCTTCTTCTTCTTCTTCTTCTTCTTCTTCTTTCATCCTCATATCAAGATCCCGGTTTCTCTTACAAAGGACACCGTTGTCTGTACGGCTGTTTTATCTCCTTACGGTTTTTGTCTCATATCTGTCTCGCGAGAACAATATTGTTCTCTCTTTTCCTGCCTGAGCGTGCAGCTTTGCAGGATGTGTTCCACGGTCATGATATGCTCCCCACATGGACACTTGTCATCTGTCCCAAAACTCATTTTGTTGTAAAGATGACCCTTGAGTCTGTTATGCCCAGTTCTCAGTCTGAAGATGATGACTTGCTGTTCTCTAGTTAAGTTATAGTAGCTGTCTTCTTTTCGGAAGTCGGGGTGTTGATAGCCCATTTTCCCCTGAAGTTGACTTTAATTATGGTCTTGGCCTCATTATATGTGAAACTCAGGTCTGTTTGTGGGGGTGCTCCTCCACACTTTGCTAGTTTGTTTGCAGCTTCATTGTCTGCAATATTACAGTGGGTTGGGATCCACTGCATGGCCAACCTTGGGTGTTCTGCTGAGAACTGTGTCAAGGAGAACATACATCGCTCGAGATCTTCATCTTTATGTTGTTTTAGCGCTGCTAATACTGACGCAGCATCAGTCAGAAATACTATGTTTTATTGGTGCATATCTTTATATTGGATTACAAGCTCGGCTGCGGCCTTCAGTGCCTCTGCTTCTGTACGGAAGTTATTGGAGCTTGTTCCCGTTGTTAATACGCTTGTGTTTTTGGTCTCTGTTCGTCTCCATACTTTCGATTCGTGGGATGTTCTCCATTGCATTTATTAGTGTTGTTCTCATAGATCCAGTGATGTATACTTTGGTTTTGAATTGTATTTATTTTTTTTTAAAGTTATTCTTTGTTGCTGTGGACCATGCTGCTATCCCGTATTCTAGCACTGGTCTCACATAACACGTGGACAGTTTCTTTAAGGCGCCCGTGTCAGCTACCCCATGTTGAGCCTAATATATTTCTCATTATGGCCAATCTGGAATTTTGTCAAAAGGGAGGGTCTGGCCATTTACGTTTAGAATCACTTCTTGGGGTTTGAGAGATAGGGAGAAGATTGTCACGTGGTTTTGGTTTCGTTTATATCGATTTGCCATTTTTTTCCATGTCTTAATTTTATTTAGAGCCTTCTGCATTTGGTTTCTAGGTACAGGTGTAGACTCTTCAGATGTCTATAATGCCAGGTCATCTGCATATAGTGCACGGTGTTGCTCTTTTAGGGATTTCTGTGATTATATCATTGAAGTATATGAGGAACAGCATGGGTGAGAGTATTCCCCCTTATGAAACTCGTTGTTAAATTTTCATCTTTTTGCCTAGGTGTCCTTGGAGTTGCATTATTGCTGTCCTGTTACCTAGGTAATCACTGATCAACTTGTACTACTAGTCTATCCATACTGCCAGTGTTTTCTTTTTTTCTTGAAATGCTTCTTCTATCTCCTGCGAGATATATGTCATCTGATCTTCTGTCGATCTGTTTCCACAAAAACTTGCTTGCTGGGGAATCAGGATTTTTTTTTAAATTCCATATGTCAGGTTATTCTAATGTTAACTATTCGTTCTATTAGTTTCCCCACACCGCTGAGTAGTATGTAACTGCCTGGCTTCATGTTGTCCTTCCCATTTTTAAGGACGGGGATAGTCCTTGCCTCCTTCCACACTGTGGGGACAGTGTAGATGTGCAGCAATTTGTTCTTTGCTACTTCTCTCATGCTAGAGAGCATTTCATTAGTGATGCCATCCTTTCCTGGGGCTTTTATCTTCTTGAGTTTACTAATTACTAATGGCTGACTCTAATTATGTCTTGGTGATATTTACTATCAGATGTTTTTTATGTACTCGCATTGAGTGCTTCATGTGGTTTATTTCTTTCATAATATACCTGTTCATCGTGTCTGCTGAGATTTTATTTCTGCTAGTTTCTGTATAATTTGGGATGAGAACATCCGGTCCTTTTTTCCTAGTTAGTACCTTTCCTTCACTTTCAATTTGAATTGTTGGCATGTAGCAAGCTTCGTCACTCAAGGCCTTTGCTAGCTTCCAGAGCTTCTTACTATCTCTCTCTCTCTCTCCTCTCTCTCTCTATCAAAGTTGAGGGTTTCTGTATGCTCGTGCCAAATTTTCCTTCATGCTTGGTTGACTGTTTTCCTATATCGTGCAGCAGCTGCCTTGAGTGCCATCTTGAGTGTTCTAGTTCGTGTCCCCTTGCGTTGGTCTGTGTGTAACCCGACCTGTCAGACTAACTGTTAAAGTCTCCTACCACTATGATTGCCTGGTCCATTATATTGATGGCTAATAGAGCCAGATTTTTTGTTGGCGGGCAGTATGTATTATATATTCTAACTGTCTGATTTGGTAAGGTTACGTCCACCCCCTATTGTTTCGGCTTCTCCGTTTGTTTCCACTGAGATCATCTTTAATGGGATTGATATTTTGGAGAGGATAAGAACACCCCCCCCTCCTTTATGCCCATCCCTATCCAGTCTATGGGTTTCATGTCATCTTATGTAAAATCTGTGATTTGGATTAATGTATATTTTCTGAATGCAGGCAACGTATCTTTCTTCCTCTAATAGTCTTCTGGACAACGCTTTCTGTGTGTTGTATAAACCTTCAACGTTCCATTGCAACACCTGCAGGTCTTGAGTGGCATATGTATCTGTGTGTTCATGATGGGAGAAACATGTCTTTGTGGGTACCGTATAGGGTCCCTCTGTATAGTCCGTGTCCTAGATAATCCTTGGATGAGATACGCAATGTCGTGGTTTGCAGCAACAAACTGTTTTATTCGTACCCATCGTCCAACAGTATCGTTTTCAGCAAGCATTTTTTTCAGGTTCGCATCTCTAGCCTTCAGTTGTCTCCAACCAACCTGGCGGCCAAACCTGCAAGGCAGCAGGTTATTTTTTGATACCATGTTTATATATGATTTGATAGGTTAGTTATACGGTCACCCTGACAGTTGCCTCTTATCAGGGAAGAGGCACGTATGTCCTATTTGGAGTCCAAGAGCCTGGCGCCGCTTATTTCGCCCACCAGACCCTCACGTTCATAACTGCTCTCTCAGCAGCCACGTAGTACTTTAGCACGTTGATAGTCTTTTCTCCATTGACTGTGGCCATTTTTGGTCAGAAATTAATGTCTAGGAATGGCTTTCTCTTTAGTCTTCTCCTTGTTTGGGCTCGCTAGATGATAGTCCTTGGTTGCCCTGCTCTCCTGGGATGCGAGCTCCAACTGCCTGAACCTTGTGTAGAGTGACCTCTCCTAAGTGGTCTGTCTCCCTGGACTCTTGGTAATCACCCGGCTGGTACCATTCTTAGTCTGGCCCCTCTCCGGTGACCTGTCCGGCATGGGTTGCCCTACCTGGAACATACGGTGTTGCCAACATATCCCACTGGGTTACTGAGGCGCGCAAGCCCCCCCCCCGGCCCACCCTCTATCCCACCTCGACCTGGTGGTGGTATCCTGGGGGCGACTTTAAACGACGGTCATGTTATGTTCTTTGGTTTGACGTAGATTGAAGGCATAAATGTGCACCTAACAGAGCTAGCAACAACACTATTGACGAAAGCAGCACTGATGAAAGGGCTGATATTTTGTCTCCGAAAGTACTCACATGATTTTGGGTGTGGAAGTGGGATAAGAGAAATATTGAAATGAATCAATGAACATCTTGTTACTGAATGACACTAAAATAAATAACTATATAGTATATAATAACACTGCAACCAATGATTGTCTTATTTATGATATCACTACAGCCAAGGAGCGTCTGTTTGATGATAATCCTACAACCAATGATCGTCTGTTTGATGATAACCCTACAACCAATGATCGTCTGTTTGATTATAACCCTACAACCAATGATCGTCTGTTTGATGATAACCCTACAACCAATGATCGTCTGTTTGATGATAACCCTACAACCAATGATCGTCTCTTTGATGATAACCCTACAACCAATGATCGTCTGTTTGATTATAACCCTACAACCAATGATCGTCTGTTTGATGATGACACTAAAACAATCATGTGTATGATGACATTGCAATCAATAAATTGACGATCGCAAGACTGCATCAATTTGACATCAAACGTGACAGGAGAAGCGAGTGCTGCCCGAGAAGACAGAGCAAAACCATAACATTTGCCGTTTTAGATAAGAGATTGAGCCGCCATTACATATGCACAAAGCACAGTGATGTCGATTCTGCATAATACAAGACAACACTACAGCAATAGAAAACGATCGAGATTTCTGCAAGGATATTTATTTGATAGGAACGTTGAAGATCACGTTAAAGATACAGAAGGCAGAGAAGAGAATATCTCTTCTGCTTTCACTGCTTCCTCGTGTTGCCACTTCAATGCCTCAAACAATGCCTAGCTAGACTGTTTGACCTAAACTATAAGGCAAACCCTATTGTACATATGGCCTTTTTCCCAGTCAAGCGTGCACCAAAACTAAAACATCTATGCTAACAAGACACTTTGGCTGTCGTTCTATTTTCTTCCTCTGCTGTTGTGTGCAGTCCATCGTTCCAGTTTTATCTGACTGTCTGTAATTAAATTCGGTCGAGAAAATGTAGATTTTGGCCGATAGTTCCTGAAAATTACCGATAAAACAAACAGTCCTGGTCGAATCACATCGAAGAGGGTCAATGGAACGCCCTAGTCGGTCCTCGTGCAATTTGTTAGTTCAGTGGGTCGGAAGGATGCGCGGCAAGAATTGCGTGTTTCAGAAAGATGCCATTTCTTGTTTTGTCTTATTTTCATTATCCTTCACTCTAGCCCCCCCCCCCCCCCAATTCTCTCTCTCTCTCTCTCTCTCTCTCTCTCTCTCTTTATATATATATATATCAGGCTTTGTGTGCTGGCCTGCAGGCAGGGGAAGATAGGTTGTGTCAAGATGCAGTCTCCAAACGTGTGCTTCGAAAGCAACGACAACTGACAAAGGCCTCTTTCTAGCGTGGTCCATTGTCTCTCGAGACTGATAGGATGCCAATCATTCAATCAATCATATATATATATATATGTGTGTGTGTGTGTGTGTGTCTCTATCTGGCGTTTGCGATACATTTCTATTCCAAACATGTGATGTGTAGCTTTACGTGAATAAGCTATATCATGAAAAGGATATGCCCATACATGTTTATATGGGTGAAAATGCAAGTATTTATGTGAATTTCGTATAACGCAGCAAATCTTATAATACGGTACTCAGCTGTAAAACGTAAGGTAAGATCTCCAAGAACTTTATTTATATCGGAAG
Source organism: Ariolimax columbianus (assembly GCA_036924085.1). Lineage (NCBI taxonomy): Eukaryota > Metazoa > Mollusca > Gastropoda > Stylommatophora > Arionidae > Ariolimax > Ariolimax columbianus. The sequence goes on from JAVGWX010000003.1 coordinate 29,785,120, forward strand.
GACGTTAAACAAATAAATGAGATAAACTGGCACCAAATATCAACAATACAAACAGATTTTTTTTTTAATGGCGCGGAAGACGCGCACAGTGAATTAGCTGACAGCAGGATCAATGAGCCAGAGCTAACTAAGGCCCAATCTGTATCAAAGCGACGGATCCGGAAATGGGCTGTACTAGTGTAGTCTGTGTAAGAGAATGGAGATCGCAGTGTAAAGGCAAACCAGGTACCAAGAATGGAAGTTGACATCGAATGCATCGGACGGAAAAGCTCAGTTATCGTTATAAATTACGACACGACGTCATATCGACCTTTTCAGGATCAGGACGAACGCCGAAGAAGAAGAAGAAGAAGAAGAAGAAGAATGAGGAGGAGGAGGAGGAGAAGAAGAAGGAGGAGGAGGAGAAGAAGAGAAAGAAGAAGATACAAACTTATAAGGAAATGAACAAAATAGTAACACAAGTATGTAGTGTCTTTGAATGTTTTACACAGCAAAAACAATATTCAAGAAGTTTGAAAGAATGTCAGAAGTATTTGTCAATTAACGAAACATCGACATTGGTAAATGGCCGTCTTAATGAATAACTAGAACATTTTAAATAAATATAAACAACGGAAATTGTGGTTATACATTGGATATTATCAAGACAATAACACTACAATTATTAGACAACCAAGGCAGTAACCAAGATGAAACTATCATCTTTTTTAACTACCATTACCATATGTATTCCCATTGGCAGAGTCCATCGGGAGAATTTATAGGACTGTGGAATTAAGGTAGCCTCCTTCTGAAGTCATCACGTGCTGTACAGTTTATGTTTTTATTTTACCTTTAATAGAATACAATTGAGAACTTATCTGTGTTTTAAGTGTAGACAATACTGATAAGAGCACCGGCATCCAAACCACTTATCCGTCTGCCCTCTCTAAGGTTAAACATTAGAATTAACACTGATAGTCAATATTATCGTACATGAGATTCGTACTGATAGTCAATACTATCATTCATAAGATCCGTACTGATAGCATATACTGTAATAGATATTAGCTGTAGAGACAATACACAGAAGGAGTTTAGACATGGTTTAACATGTAACCTAGTAGGGAGGAAGATAGGAAGAGCTTAGATAACCATTTTTCGTTTTCTTTCTTGCCGTCGACAAACCCGCGTTGTCTGGAAATCGCACGAATAGGAAGGGGGTTAGGGGCAAGCGGGCAGACAAAAACGCGCGCCGTTTGGAAATCAAAATATAAATCCCCGTGGACAGACATGAGGCACATTACATTTTGAACTTTGGAAAGAGACGCTCAGTGGAGAGCAGGCGACGGTAATGTGCAGTTGAGGCAGAATTGAGTTGAGAACCACAGAGGTATAACACTTTACTTCAGAGACAGTCTTGAGAGGAGACACACGGAGACGGGTCGTGAGATTTGAACACAGTTTTTGAGTTCAGAACCACAGATAAGGAAATAGTTCACTTCAGAGACAGAGGTAGATTCGAAAGAGACGTTCAGTGGAGAGCAGGCGACGGGGTGAGGCAGTTGAGATAGACACGCAACAAGCGAGCTAACTACCCCCATATTAAGTAGTGGTCGTTATTACAAGTCGTCAGAAGCTAGAGGCAGTCTTCTAGTGATTCCGTAGATCATATTTGGCGCAGTATATGCTGATCACGTTGAGACTAATTTGATCTACCGCCGACAAAGAGGAACAAGGCCACGGACGTCATACCTGGGCTTAGAAGCTACGAACTTTACCATCAGCGGCAATCCACAACAAAGTTCGATCACAGCAGGCCAGATTAGGAGAGGGGAAAGAACCGAGCAATTACAGTATCGATAAGGTTAGATTTAGTGGTATGAGTGTTGGAGATAAGCGTGAGAGAGAAAGAATTTACGTTCTTAGAAGTTTATAGTTGGCAGTGTTACTTGAATAAAGAATCTGTTGTGATGTGTTTATATTTAGTGTTACTTGAATAAAGAATCTGTTGTGATGTGTTTATATTTAGTGTTACTTGAATAAAGAATCTGTTGTGATGTGTTTATATTTAGTATTACTTGAATTTATTTAGAGTGAGTGTAGAGTGAAGTAGAATAGAGCAGGCCCCTTTACGTCTGCGACAGATCTCCATCAAATCGATAGTCTCTGGTACAATACTATCATGTATCAAGTTCGTACTGATAGCCGATGCTATCATTTATCAGATTGGTTTACAGACATATTATAACAGACGATGGTTTATGTTAAATACATGTCCCAAATGCTTCCCCCCCCCCTTTTTTTTTTAAACCCGCCAGTGAGTACTCCTACTCATTGTGGGCATTCAACAACGTCATCAACAAAATAGGCAGTACAAATCTTGTCCAACAAAATATAGTACATGAAATGGCCGCGCATTAGGGGCTGCGCTCTCCGGTGTTTGTGTCGAGTTTTCCGATGTTCGGTGGTTCCTGTCCGGATTATATTTCATAACTCCTTCACCAGGTGGTATCAGAGACTTTATTCAGGGGATTCGATGTGCTTTCAATCGGTTATCATGTTTGTTAAGCTGTATTTCGCTGCATTTCATGCCTGACTCAAGCCGTGGGAAACTAGTCCGTTACAGAGTTCAACATTCCGCTTAACTGCACACCAGAATTCAGTCCAGATTTTTCACTACTCAAGGACATTTCTGCTCGGAATGAAGCCAACTTCTTCTTGCTCGGCCCTCTGTCCACTGAAGATTGCACTATACCTCTCCCAACCTCGTATTCTCACACAGCTGGGTCACGCTGACCAACAGATTGTCAGAAGCCTCGGCCGTGGGACACGTGAAAACAGTGAGTTTGACACGGACAGACACGGAAAGCGTGATACAAACGCTGGTCTAACACACTCCTCGCGGCCCTCACCCCAAGGCTGCGAAATACACGCACGGCTCCATCTCGGGAGCAGCATGGGTTTACTAGAAGGAGATCATGCTTAACAAATCTTTTGGAGTTCATGGAGGAGGTTACTAAAATGATAGATAAAGGGGAACCAGTGGACGTTATTTACCTAGATTTTGCAAAAGCTTATTTTAAAAGTTAAAATCACATGGAAATGGAATAGGTGGGAAGGTTGCCGAATGGATTAAAAGTTGGTTAACGGCACGAAGGCAGCGATTTAGCATAAATAAGAAGTTCTCTGAGATGTGTGAAGTAAAACTTGGAATGCCACAGAGCTCGGGCACACAGGAAAAATGAATTTTTAAAGTCCAGGTAGCAGTGAAAAAGTCAAATGCAATGTTAGCTATGATAAAAAGAAATATTAAACATAGGAGTAAGAAGGTTATTGTCAAACTGTATAAAGCTTTAGTTAGACCTAGATTGGAGTACTGTGTACAGGTGTGGAGTCCTTATCGTAGAGGAGATATAAACATGCTGGAAAGGATACAAAGAAGGGCGACAAAACTGGTAGTGGGATTCCAGAATTACAGTTATGAGGAACGACTAAAAAAACCGGAATACAGTGTCTTGAGGAGAGAAGAATTCGAGATGACTTAATACAGGTTTATAAGATAATCACAGGAAAGGTTAAATTAGACTAGAGTAAGTTTTTCAAAATACAATCACCAACGAGAACAAGTGGGCACAGATACAAATTAACTAAAGAAAGGTCCAGGTTGGATATTATGAAATATTTTTTTAGTCAGAGAGTGGTGAATGCTTGGAATGCATTACGGTACCACAGGAGGTAGTGGAGGCAGAAACAGTTAATGCATTTAAGAATAGATTGTATGTGCATAGCTTTGAAAGTGGGGCAATGCAAATGTGACTAGTTGTCTACAGACTCTGACGAATCTTCTAAACCTGTATAAAAACGTTAAGTTAAGTTAAGAATTTTGTTATCGACAACTTGAGTTGAAGAACAAAAGACATGTCTTTAAAAAATACTAAGTAGCATGACTTTTGCAGAAAGTCGCTCTTACAATTGCACAACTTATTTGGCTGTTAGAACTTTTTTGGCAGAAGAAATTTTGACAACTAAATTTGAACTTAACTCAACTTAACTTCTTTATGCTGGTTTAGAAGACTCTGCAGAGTCTGTACACAACCAGTTTAATTTATATTTCCTTGATCTAAAATCTATGCGCATCCAAAATATTCTTGAATGCATTAAGTGACACTGCCTCCACTATTTCATGTGGTAATGCATTCCTGCATGTCATGCCTTCACCAATCTCAAACTAAAAAATATTTATTAATATTATAATCTGGACGTTTCTTTAATTAATGTGTAGCTGTGTCCTAGTTCGTGTAGGTGGTTCTATTTTGAAAGAAACTTGTTATAGTCTAATTTATTCTTTCTGTTTATTATTCAATAAACCTTTCAGTACCTTGATTTCTTCTCTTTTCTAAGCACTGAAGATCGGTTTTTCTGAGTCTTTCCTAGTAACTGTAATTATGGAATCTCACTATTAGTTTTGTCCCTATTCTTTGTATCCTTTCCATCATGTTTAACAAGGCATGCGTATTAAACGTGTTCTTGGTGTGTTGAGGATAATAAAATTGAAGATATTGGCAGAGTTTGCAATGCAGACTACAAGAAAGTCGACGTATGAGAAATGATAACGTAACAGAAGCACGCAGTGTTCTGTAACTATTTCCGCCCACCTTTCTGGAAATTTATTAATTATTTAATAGGATTCTTTCTATCTGGCGTTCGTCATAAAAAAGGACGTTGTGAAGTTTCATAGGATTCAAGCATAATCTAAATCAGAACATTGCAGTCAGTGTTTATTTGTGAGTCCTTTTTTTTACCTCAAGAGAGACTAAAGTGCATTTGTAATAACTAGACAAAGCATTTGTATACTTCGTTTTTATATGTTTTATTATATCACCACATAAGGTCTTCTATACCTCGAATTTTTTATTTTTTGTTTTGCACTAACCAGTTTTTAAGCTAAAAACTACCTGCTCTCTTTCTTAGTATCTTCATCATGCATAGATCAGCCTTAGTTGACAGCTACCAGCTTCATGTTATGTATACTTCGCTTTTATTTCTGAACCAGAAGCAAATATATCTTTGTGTGAACCTTATCCTCGTATAATTACCATATCTTGCTTGGCCACACAAACATGCACGCACACAAACAATACAAAGATATCTGTGGATATGCGCGGCTCGTCTCTCTAGAGAGACATACAAACTCACAAATACGTGTCACGTTCCAATTTTTTTTTTTTTATATTTGATTTTCTACATGCGGATTCGGCAGCTGTAATTATTTCCTTCAAAGATCCTGTTTAAAACGTTCAAGACATTCAAAATAAATCGATATTGTGACAAGCGATCGCCTCGACATATAGACTGTGAGCACTCCATAGGCACACTTCTCACGACATGTCAGAATGGAATAAGCATTCTCAAGTTGAGACAGGCATGTAGCTTTATGTAGCAATATCAAAATCTAAACTGTACCAATGCTAAGCTTTCCTCAAATACAGGAGATTGTATGAGAAATATAAACATATCCTTCCTCAAATACAGGAGATTGTATGTATGAGAAATGCAGACATATCCTTCCTCAAATACAGGAGATTGTATAAGAAATACAGATATATCCTTCTCCAAATACAGGAGATTGTATGAGAAATACAGACATATCCTTCCTCAAATATAGGAGATTGTATGTATGAGAAATACTGACATATCCTTCCCTAAATACAGTAGATTGTATGTATGAGAAATACATATATGTCCTTCGCTAAATACAGGAGATTGTATTATGAGAAATACAGATATATCCTTCCCTAAATACAGGAGATTGTATGTATGAGAAATACAGATATATCATCCTCAAATACAGGAGATTGTATGTATCAGAGATAAATATATATCGTTCCCCAAATACGAGAGATTGTATGTATGAGAAATACAGACATATCCTTCCTCAAATACAAGAAATTGTTTGTATCATAAATATTTATTAGAGATACAGATATATTGTTCTCCAAATACAGGAGATTGTATGTTTCATAAATACAGACATATCCTTCTCCTAATACAGGAGATTGTATGTTTCAGAAATACGAACATATCCTTCCCCAAATATAGACTAGTATATGCTTCAGAAACACACATTTATTCTCTGCACACGATATTTACGTCTGATTTGGCTAACCAATAAAAATTGATGCTTCGTGAAGTAATGGCCATGACATTTTCGAATTTACATAATCTGAGCCAAAATGTCATCTCTGTCATTTTCTTAGAAAGCTTAATGTGCGTTGTTTAGCATTTTGCACTCGAACTGCGATATCTCTCGGCCCGGCACATTCGTTTTGTTGATGTTATTGTTGTTGATCTGGCTGTTGTTGTTCGAAGCCAGGGTTACTGAGTTAATGTAACTATTGACGACTTCTCTTTCGAGGCTGGTTACACCTCGTTGTCCATACATCTATGACTCAGCCTGTTTTCGGGACCACGAACAAAAACATGATGTGAGGTCCTGATCAATATGATTCATCTGACCTTGATTTTGACAAGTCATTCTATTCTTGTTAACTCTGCATAATCTGTGGCTGTCACTACAGAGTATATACATGGTAGAAGTAAATTATTTGAAATCTGTATTCCTTTTTAAAATGAATAGTTTAGATCCTTTTGAGCATTCTGGTTTAACGGCTCCAGAGACTCACACAGAGCGTCCTTCTGTTAATCTCGCCATTAGAAGCAGTATTCATTCTCTGAGATGAACAGCTTACATTTATGCACAATCTGTGGAGGAGGACTAACGTCTGGTCATACATAATATACTGATCAGACACGTTAGACACGGTCAGGCAAAACACTGGTCAAGACGCTTCCTAGTAGCCCTCCCTGGATACGGGCTGTTCTCGTGGCAGCCTGGCTAACGAGGTGAGTGATTGACGTGATCCCTGTAGTCGTGAGTGGCACACAGATGAAGTCAAGCATAGCACAGCCGTCTGGAGAATCTCGATCCATCTTCAACAGCACGCTTGGAATGTGAGGAAAACTGCTTCAACGAGCCACTTAACGTCTTTTTCAGGAAGCAGAAAAGAGTAAACTTACTGATTGTGGGCAACAACAACATGAGTTGCTCAGACGAGTTCATTGTTTCTATGGTTTCTGAGAGTCACTATGGCTGATAGGGAATCTGTACGGAAAACTATCTTGTCTCTGAAATGGTTCTTGTTTTTTACGATGGCTATTGCATCTGTTCTTTGTGCTTCAGCCTAAACTCTGTAGATGTTTCAGAATTTGTCACTGACCACTGGGATATGAATTTCCTGTCCTGTATTTTTAATTTTGCCTCCTACATTTTTCATATATCTAATTGCTGGGGATTCCGTGGCTAAGTGGTTAAGCCGTAGGCCTCGTGATCAGGTGGTGTGGGTTCGACTCCGAACTCCGCCGTCTTTTTCACGGTTGCTTGATGCGGAGTCCCCTGCATCTCGTAGTCGCCCCCTAGTCGTCTTGTCCTTGACTTGCCACTGGGGTCGGGCGGCACGAGACGAGAGAGTGAGGATAAAAAGTAGCGCAGTTAATCCTTACTAAAAAATACCGCTAGCAAAATTAATAATGCCATCATCGTCTACAATGGACGGTGGCCTTTGCCTTTGCAATTGCTGATCTTATGTGTGTATGCTGGTCCATTTTGTGACTGGGTATGTCCATTGATTATATTCTAATGTTGAATGTTTTCTTTCTAGTTCTGTTAGGGTGATTTTTTTTTAAATTCACATCTGGTATGTTGTCTATCAGTTATGGGAATCGTGTTCTCTTTAATGATGGAAAAGTCACCATAAAATATAATAATTTACTGCTCCAATGCTAATCCGTCACGAATTTGTATCTTTGAAAACGAGTTATTCAATGTTATTCCTATATGAGAGTATTGTTTCATCGAGTCTTCATGCAAAACCAGAAAGCTGATCTCTACGCTCGGGAAGCTCTTGGTCTGCTTAAAAGACAGGGTGTGCAATGACATGAGTCTGACAGTCGTCTACCCTAGATGAGTTAACCGGTCAAGGATTCAAGATGATAGCAATCATATAATCACTGTTGCAAAGTGAGAGAATCCCTGCCAATCTTAGGTGTACGCGTTATGTTGGACCTTATTGCGTATTTTATATCCTGCGCCGAGACACGGAAATACGAATGTGAGGTTGCTAGCTTGAAATAGCCTTTCTAATGAGGCCAGATGTACTTGCCTCATCCTAACGAGGTCCAGCCTTACAAGCCAGTACTTCCTTTAAAAGCACAGTTATTGTATATGCGACATACAATACTGACCACATTCAAGTACGATTCTTTGGCATTAAATGCGTAGAGTAACGTGACAAGCATCTGAATCTACATTTAGCTGATTCAGACGCTAAAACTGGACTCAGATGTTTTTACGGAAGTTGCCGTTAGTCACTAAGGACAATCAAATGTCTATTGCGGAAGTTGCCGGTAGTGACTGGGTCAAAAATCACGCTTAAGACAGAATCAATAGTAATGGTTGCCAATGTCCACAGTAGTCGCGACGCTGCCCTTTTCCGGTAACGTTTTGTCTCGCATGTTAATTTGCTTCCTTAGAGATGTCAAGACCGTCTCAGTTTGTTACACTGTGTGTCAGGGGGAATGGTAATATATTGTTGGTCGTATGTTGATGGGTATATATTGTGCTCAGTTCCATGTAATCAAATAGAGTATTTTGATATCTACAAATATTTCATTTCGGAAATAGAACTTATAATACCTGCAGTTATGCTACTGTTTAACAAACGCAAAATCAATAACATGAATGCATATATCAGATAAGTGTAATCATTTATTGGAATCTGTGCGCATTCTGCCAATGTGTACAATTTTTTCTTAACAACACTAATAATGTATCAAGTTGCCTAGCTTGAACATCTGATTAACATTTAATTGTTGTCAAACTATTTTAATGGTTTATTTTGGAACTAAAAGCTTATTTATATATATATATATATATATATATATATATATATATATATATATATATATATATATATATATATATATATATATATATATATATATATATACATACATACATACATACTTATTAATATAAATGTGAAAAGTCAAACAGTTAATGTTTGAATTAAAAGAGGAAAGTTTAAGAACCTCACATAAGTTCCGCGTCCATGACGTAATGAATCATGTCTCTTCACAATGTCCGTTTACGTTGCTACTCATCTTCTGGAGATGAAAAGACAAATGATACGAAGGACAAGGGAGAAATAGAAGATGGAGAGTGAGAAAACAGTGGTTAAAGTATGCTTTACATGTCCATCAAGTCAAAAAGAGAAAGATGAGCTGCTGATTAATAGCATATAAAAAGCAAGTGCATGGAAATTATTATTAATGGGGGATTTCAACTTTCCAGATATAAAATGGGATATGGCAGAACCACTTGTCGAGCTAAACCGTTTGTTAAATGCATAAATCACAATTTTGTGATTCAACATGTAGAAGCAGCTATCAGAGGCAAAAACACACGTGACCTAGTTTTTACTACAGAGGAAAATATGATTGAAAACGTTACCATTGGGAACCTGTTTGGCTCAAGTAACCATCAAATCATCAGTTGGGATCTTATAGCAAGGAAAGAAGTAAATATACTACTCTGAGGCAGATGTTAAGAAGATGAAAGAGGCAGCAAGCCACATAATAGGGAAATATATGGTCGAAGTAACAGATGTTGAACAGGAGTGGGAGAGTTTCAAAACAGTTCTAGAAAAGTTAAAAGAGGAATGAGTTTCATGTAAGGGGGTAAACCCCAAGCGTAAATGTGGATAATTAGATTTGTAGTGAAATGTAGAAGAGCTAAAAATAAAGCATGGAAAAAATATATAGAGGCAGATAAATCAAAGAAACATTTAAAATATTTGGACAAGCAGAACATATCTCAGAAGGTGAATGAAGCAGCAAAAATAGACTTTGAAAAAAACTTCCTTACAGGCTCAAGACTGATAGTAAAAGCTTCTTTTCTTATGTTAGAAATAAAGAAAGAGCGAAAGACAAAGTAGGCCTTCTAATAGACAGCACAGGAAAAATTATAAGTGAGAATAGGGAGGCAGCTAATCTACTCAATCAGTACTTTGGCACAGTTTACACAAAAGAGGATTGCTCCAAGATCCCAGAGCCTGTAGATATTTTTCAAAGAGACATGGATACAGCAGGATTAGGATCAATCTGTATTTTAAATTGGAGGGGTTCAAAGTGGATAAATGTTCAGGTCAAGATGGTATTTATCCAAAATTACTGTTTGAAATTAGAAACCAACTAGCAAAACCAATTGGATATATTATGTTCTCAATCACTTACAAAAGGGATTGTTCTAAGAGATTGAAAAGATTCAAGAGTGATCCCCTTTTTAAGAAAAAGGAAAAAAATCAGATCCATCGATCTATAACCGGTGAGTTTAACGAGCATAGTCTGTTAATTGGTAATGATCAAAGAAAACATTGTAATGTATTTAGACAAGTTTAATCTATTCAGAAATAGTCAGCATGGGTTTACTTTTAGAATTCATGGAGGAGGTTACCAAAATTGATAGATAAAGGGGAGCCAGTGAATGTTATTTATCTAGATTTAGCTAAGATTATTTCGAAAGTTAAAATCACGTGGAATAGGTGAGGAAGTTGCCAACTGAATTGAAAATTGGTTAACGGGAAGACGGCAGAGAGTGAGCATAAATAAGGAGTACTCAGAGTGGTGTGATATGAAAAGTGGAGTGCCACAGGACTCGGTTTTGGAACCAATTTTGTTCTTGATATATATAAACGATTTGGACATTGATATGGGATCCATGATTCCAAATTTGCTGATAACACACAATTATTCAGTAGTGTCTCATCTAAAGCTGAAGTGGATACATTGAGGTCGGATTTAGATCAAATTCGAGAATGGTCTGTAAGCTGGCAAATGGAGTTTAATGTAGATAAATGTACAGCCATCCACATGGGTAAATTCAATATGGAACATAATTACAGAATGGGCGAGAACAATATTTGAATGATAGAAAAGGAAAGGGACCTATGGGTTATTATAGATCATACAGGTAAAGTGAGTGAGAAATTCCAGGTAGTAGTGAAAAAGGCAAATGCAATGTTAGGTATGATGAAAATAAATATTAAACATAGGAGCAAGGACGTGATAGTCAAAACTGTATAAAGCTTTAGTTAGACCTAGATTGGAGTACTGTGTACATGCGTGGAGTTCGTATCGTAGAGGAGATGTAAACATGCTGGAAAAGATACCAAAAAAAGAGCGACAAAACTGATATTGGGATTCCAAAATTACAGTTATGAGGAAAGACTCAGGAAAAACCGGACTACAGCGTCTTAAAAAGAGAAGAATTCGAGGTGACTTAATACAGATTTATAAGATAATCAAATAACCGAATAAATTAGACTACAACAAGTTTGTTTTTAAATACAACCACCTACAACAACAAGATGGCATAGCTATAAATGAACTAAAGAAAGGCCCAGATAAGATATTAGGAAATATTGTTTTAATCAGAGAGTGATGAGCGCTTGGAATGTATTGCCGCAGGAAGTAGTGGAGGAGTGAACAATTAATGCATTTAAGAATAGATTAGATGCGCATAGCTTTTAAACCAAGGAAACGTAAATGAAACTGGTTGTATACAGACTCTGCAGAGTCTTCTAAACCAGTATAAAGACGTTAAGTTAAATTACAATGCAAGAAAAATTCCCTATGTTAGATGTCAGACAAAGCGAACAGTATAATAAGCTGATAAATTAAGTGAGATGTCCAACTGAGATTAATAAAAGAACATGCTTGGATGACATCACATGACAGGGAGACGAAACAAAACTGAGGAATAATTTATGCACAGTACTCTTAAAAAGAATTTTTATTTTTAAACAAATGGGGAAACTAGGATCCTCTGTTCATCCTGCAGACTTTCTTCTGTGTCTATTTTCAGGTCCACTATAAATTAACTTTAACTCACTCGCTATTTATAAACGTACTTGCCATTTGTCGTGAATACGTCCCTTGACGCTTCCAAGTGGACAATTTCATCATTGGATCAAGTAGGCTCAGTAAACATATAATGGCCGACCATACTCACAGGTAGTGACGTTAAGAACCAATATTATCAAAACGCCTTGGAGACCTTTTATCTTGGATAGGGAATTAGAGCTTTTGCATTATTGATCAATCCTGCCGGGAAGACTCCAATTTTGGTCCTATCTGACAGTGTTTTAATCTGAACGTTGAAAAGTCGATTGTGTCCTGTTGTTTCCTCATGTAATCATTGTAAGGCTTTGGGACATTTTCGCAATAACACATTTACAGGCGACTGACCTTCGTCAGGTATTAAATTGATGGCACATGAATGCGATGGTGCAAGCATGACTATAATCTCTTTCTCTCTCTCTCTCTCTCTCTCTCTCTCTCTCTCTCTCTCTCTCTCTCTCTCTTTCTATCTTTCTCTCTCTTTCTCTCTCTCTCTCTCTTTCTCGCGCACTCACACACATACACACACGCACACACGCACATTAACATGACAAGCATATTTTGCGCTGAACTTTCCAGTGTAACATTATTTTCGAAACGGTACTTTACTTTCAGTCCCCAATCAAGAGTTGGGAGCTACCAAACAGAAGCCAACATCTAAACCAAAACGCTTCGTTAGCGATGAACAACTACTTAGGCATGAAAGTGACCGCATTATTACGTAGAAGATAAGAAGTTGTAAAGTGTGACCAAACATTTGAAAGTCTGTACAAATAGGCATGCAGCAGTGGCTAACAAAATGATGCAAAGACTTATTGAAGCATTAGCATCATGAGCAAATAGATGGTGTGTTAGCATTAATACAGAAAAATGCAACACTACGCTTTCCACAAACACAAATGCTGGAACTACCAAGATAAATGGAGAGACGATATACAACCCACCTATTTTAGAGTTACAATCGATTTATAGGTTGACATGAAGACAATGCCTCAACAAGACAGCCAAATATGTCAGGAGGAAGTTAGCCATCCTCAGAAAATTAAATGGAACCACGTGGGGAGTTAGCGGGAAAATACAAAGTTTACCAACAAGGTATACGACCACATCTAGAATATGGGTCAGCAGCCTGGTTTCCAACAGCAAACACTACACTAAAAGAGACGAATAATGTGCAAAACTAGGCGCTTAGAGTCATTACGAACAATGAAATTAGTTTCTATAGTGGAGACAGGGAAAATAGGGAGGATACACGCACTAATAGAACGCAGGCACAAAAGTTCATCTGCATTCCAAGCCGTTCAATGAAGGACATATTCCAAAATTTAGCAATTGATCGACTGAAAAGAAGCAGTTTCATGCACCATGCCAAAGGACTTCGTCGACAGACTAAAGATCTACCTGAAGTTGACACTTCCTTAAAGTCCGTGTCAAAACAAACTCATTGGTGAGAAGAGTATGTATCTAAACAAACGTGAAATAAATACTAGGATAAATAGAACAATGTACAACGTAGGACAGTAACCCTAAGCTTCCTTAAAGAAGAATACCCAGAAGATCTCTGGGTCTGAGTATACACAGATGGGTCAGCACAGAATGCAGTAAAGAATGGATGCGCGGGAGTGTACATACGAGGAAAACCAACATTAGCGATATGATCAGAATACCAAGCGGAAAATTATGTCATAATTATGTTTTCATTGATCAAGACAAACAGTTTGATAGGGTAGACAGGACTAAACTTTGGAAGATACTGCAAGACTATGGTGTACAAGGCCAGATGCTTGGTAATATCAGAGCACTGTAGAGTTCGAATATAAACGTCGGCAGAATATCTAATGGCGTAACAGATGCTTTTGAAATTACTATCGGTGACGTTAGACAGAGTGTGTGCTTTCTGCTCTGTTAACATCTACATGAACAAAATCGCATAAGAGACCAGTCAAATTGAGAGATCTGAAGCAGAACCGAACTCAATACACGAATTACTCTTTGCAGGTGATCAGTGGCTACTGTACGACGATAAAAATAAACTGCAAAATCACAAGATCGCGCTTTCGACTACCTGTGCTAAATACAATATGCAAATTAGCGAGAAGAAAAAAGAAACTAAGGATCAGTAGAACACATGGGCCACTCAGCCTAAATTTAAATGGTATTGCTCTTCAACAGACGCATGAGTTCAAGTATTGGGGCAATATTTTTTCGTCAGACAGTAGGATCGACAGAGATAGCTAGACTATGTGTCAGATATCATTTATCAGCATCCCCAATTCCTATGCACCCGAGCATTATTTTGGCAACAAAGCAACAGATAAAAAGCAAAATATTTATGCCGACTCTGTGCTACCAGTGCCAAACTTGGCCTCTGTCCAGGGAACGTGAGAGTAGAATTTCGACTTGTGAAATGAAGTGTTTGAGGATAGTCGTCAGTGTTACCAGGAAATACAGAATGCGAAACAACGACATTTACAGTGAGGTTAGCACTACGTCTTGTGCAGAATACATTTCATGCACACAATACATTGGTTTAGTTTTTCTCATGATAATGCATCCTCACCAACTTCCATTGATGGCTTACAACGCTGGTACATCTGTCTACAGGGCGAGTGGATGGCTGCGAGGCAGTTGGATAGATGACATTAGAGTGATTATGCAGCGACACGGGTTCACATTGACCGACGCAACGCACTTGGCGCAGGACAGAAGACTTCAGCTCCCCACGGCGCGTAACGACATAAGTGGAAAGAAAAAAAAATTAAGAAGAAGAAATCCAGACAACCAAGATAAGAACTGAGAAATTGTTGAACAACTAGTGTTTCTTAAAGATGAACGCTCCTGTTAATTGAGTCCAGGAAACTGTCAGGTTTACAGACTCTACTGTCTGAACAGAGTATCCAGTGCAAGAATGCCATGCAGTGGATACTTCTCATTGTAGAATGCCGGGAAACTAAAGAGAAGATCGACTGGTAAAGAAAGGGGATGCAGACGAGCAACCGGATGTACCAGATACATGTCAATAGAAGAAAAGCATGATCAATTCAATCAAAGGGCCACCAAAATTCATTACAAAACCAATACCACAATATAAACAGAGAAGAGAAAACTGTTGTGATACGCTTCAGAACACCACACATCCGACTCAGCAGCCACACGTACGACGTATACAAAAATGAAGATCGGCAACTCAGCATTTGTACGTACTCAAGGCACCCCAGGCCGCAGAGCACATACTACATAACTGCCCCAAATATAATATTCAGAGAAAAATGCACTGACCCATAGAAACAACACTGGAAGAAAAACTGTATGCACCTGTATGTGAACTACAAAAGACAGTGAAGTTTATACAAAAGTCCACATTTCAGATACAGGCATTATATTTTCAAGCGAACGAAAGAAGAAAAAGAAGAAGAAGAACAACAACAAGAATATATAATTTTGAGTAAATTGATATCACTCTGCGTTTACTCGACTAAGTTCATGTCATTAAATACTGCCATAATCGTCTAATTCTATACAGCCTGTCATTTCTTTGAAACCGTATTTAAAATGTCGGCTTTGTTTATTTCTTTCCCCTGTATCTATCTTTTAAATAAGATATTGCAAAAATATATTTACCGCCAAACATTGTCACTCTCAGTTCATTTTTATATTGTGTATGTGATTCAAACACACGTATCTCATACCGTGTCCGAATAGAAAGTGAAAATACAAGTACATATAGTTTCTCGTTCTATGAAAACAATAATGTATGCACTATTTCGGGGTTACGTTGAAGAATGAGTGACTGTAAATGAAATATGTTTTACAAGCTGTAAAATATGTTTTAATTTCCTTGATTATTGCTGAAACATGACATGTCGAGACTAGAGACCTTCCACGTGCGAAACCAGCGGCGCATTCTTTGGCATCCGATGGCATGACTACATCCGCAACGTGGAGGTCTCTGCTAAAACAGGCTTCCACCCAATCTCAGAAAAATTTGATAGACGCCGAGTTTCTTTGGTCGGTCATGTTGTACGGCTAGACCAGGAAACCCCGGCCCACAAGATACTACACAAGTGGCTCCTCAGCGACAAAAGCTGATCCCCGATCGGCTGGAGGCGTAGAAGAGGCCGTCTCTGCACAGTGTGGCTCAAGCAGATACCAATCTCCTCCTCCGCCCTGAGCGAGACCTGGAACCACGCCATAGCAGTGGGGCATGGATGTGACCGACGCAACGGGCCTCAGACGCATAAGCGAACATTATTTTTATTATTATGAATAGGCATACTTCATGTTATTGATGTTCGTCCAACGTAATTTATAAGGAACACTTAGTCAACATTGACCAATCGTATGAGTTAGAATATGGATATATAAGCCAGTCCGAAGCCCTGAATTGTCTGTCGCACACCGGGGTTAATGAAGGGTTTATGTGAGCTGTCTTGCGGAGTGATTGTCGCTGTTTAGCCTCATTTATTCTTGATGCCTCATGTCTCTGTACACCCTCCACAATAGTGCTGCGCCCTTCTGTGCGATTGGTAGCGATTCTTTCCCAGTGAACATGGTTAATACTGCACTGGATCAATAATCTCTTAAGTGTGTCTTTATACCGTTTCCACTGTCCACCGCTTGCACTGTTGCCATTTTGGAGTTCACTGTAGAGTAGCTCTTTTGGTAGACATTGATCCAACATGCGTACCACATGGCCAATCTATCTCAGCCGTGCTGCACATATCATGGTGTGCATACTTGACATGCCCGATCGCGCTGTATTTGGCGCCATGTCCTGCCATCTAATCCTCAGTAGTTTCCGCAGGCAGTGCACGTGGAAGTGGTTAAATTTCCCAACATGACGACTAAAGACGGTCCAGGTCTCACATGCATATAAAAGGGCAGGTAGAACAACTGCAGCGTAGATCTTCAATGTTGTTCTGATCCCTCGCCTACCCCACACGCTACTATGATCTTGATCTTGATGACCCGTTCCTCAGCGTAGATGCGGGTCCCAACTTCTTCTCAGGCAGACCCTGTCTTGGGCAATGGAAGTCCAGTACGTGGTAAGTACTCCTCTAGAGGCATCTCTGATGTTGCAGCGTACAGCAAGGGAGTCTGACCAACGCATTGGAGGTCTTCCCCGCGGCCTTTTCTTACCTGGGGGAGGGGGTGGGTGGTACCAGACTGCTGTCGCTGTGCTCGATCAACCATCATTTTGTCGCAACATGTGACCTGCCAATCTATGTTTTGCATTGTCTGCATGGATTACCGCATCCTTCACTAGTGATAATCGTCTTATGTCAGAATTTTGGAGACTTTGCATGCGTTGGTTCTAGTGGAGTGATTCCAACCAAGCGTCTCTAAAAGGAGGCCTGTCTCCCTCTCAATGTGTCCTCTAGTGATGTTGTTAGTGTCCACATCTCGGCACCGTAGCACATCGCAGGGAATACAGTGGAATTGAAGAGGGAGGCTCGTAGGTCTTGGTCATGACAATCATCCAGGACCGTATTAATAGACGAGAAGGTTGCACAACCTGCCCGGCGACGTCTTGTCAGTTCAGGATCCAGGTTATTCTCCACATTGAGAAGACTTCAAAGATAGATGTACTCGTTGACATCCATTAATTCTATCTCGCCAAAGAAGACTAAATCACAAGTAGCGAAGCGATTGCGCAACACTTTGGTCTTCGAGACATTCATTTTCAGACCCGCTTTCTTGCCCTCTCCATCGAGTAGCTGCATCATTTGGTTGGCTTCTGCTTCTGACTCTGTGATGGGCGCTATGTCATCAGCAAATCGAAGGTGATTGAGGCGTCTGCCGTCAGTAAGGATACCAAAGGTGTCCCAGTCTAATGACTGATTCCAAACGTGCGGAGAAGAGGTTCGGTGAGATAGGATGGCCCTGGCGGATCCACTTTTGAATTGATAACACAATTGGACGTTGGAAGGGACGAAATGTGGTAGTATAGTTCGTATAACTGTTGGTGAGAACCATGATGTAACCAGGATCGACAAAATATGGTTCTACCGAACCAAAAGCCTTTTTATAGATGATGGAGATGAATATCAAGGACGTCTAGAACTCTCGCGCTGCTTCAATAAGGCGGACTCTGGCAAGGATGTATTTTGTAAACATTTTGTAAGTGACCGGGAAGAAAGTAATTGGACGATAGTTTCCTAGATTCTCTTTGTCTCTCTTCTTGTGCAAGAGTATTGTCCTCGAGTTGTGCCAGGCAGCAGGTGTTCCCCACTACTATGATGTCTGCCAAATGCCGCACTAGCCCTAGCTATTCTTGCATTAATCTGATCATCAATGTGAATAACCTGAGACAGAGTACTCTTAAGGCACATACATCTGTGTAAATGTTTTTTTTAAATAGTGGCAGTGTACCGTGATTGGATGTTCTGAATAGGCCACATATTTCATATAATAGTAATAATAATAGTTGTCCATCGTTGTCGATGAGGACAGCCAATATCATTTTTGTCACAGATTTCCCTGTTGGGTGTGGGTGGGCATGTGGCTGAACAGGCTACATATCAGGCACACGAGGTTTGTAGAAGGGGATGGTGTTCCCACTGTTCGGGATTTCCGGGTCTCGCGTCTGCTCTGGGCTTTCACAACACGGTCGTTTTCGCTGGTAGCTACACTCGATTTGACTGCGCTTCCCCCGTCAGATCTGTTCCCAGGTGTCGATGTCTATCTGGCAACTTTTCAGTGAGTCCTTTAGACCGTCTTTAAATCGTTTCTTTGGGCGCCCTCTCTCGCGCTATCCCTCTCTCAGCTCGCCGTAGAGAAGCTTCTTTGGGAGCCGCTCGTCTGACATACGGACGAGGTGTCCGGCCCATCCTAGTCATGCTTTTTCTAGCAGTGCATGGATGCTGGGCATATAAGCCCTCGAGAGAACCTCGATGTCAGTGACACGATCTTGCCATCGGATGTGGAATATTCGCCTCAGGCAACCTGTGTGGAAGTGGTTTAACCTCCTTGCATGTCCAGAGTATACAGTCCAGCTTTCGCAAGCGTATAGTAAGGTTGGAATGATGGTTGTACGGTAAACTTTGAGTTTGGTCTTGACGCTGACGTCACGACGTGCCCAGACCATCGAGCGCATTCTACCAAAGGCTGTGCTGGCCTTTGCTATTCTGCTTGCCACCTCATCGTCTAGGCTGACAGATCTCGACAGCGTGCTGCCCAGATATGTGAATTTGTCTACATTTAGCGTCTTTCATATAGACATAGTCAATATACATGAGTTTCACGATTTCCACAGATGAATGGGGCGGCACAATGTTTAAGAAACATTAATCTACTTATTCTGAAGTAAAGATTTGCATTTCTATATTCAACCGGGTAAACCGATGCTATGGGAGGTAATGGAGGAATTTGGTGTGGAGGGTATTTACTGGTTGGCTTCTGTGCATTGAACGTAAAACGTGACGGTTCAGTAAGAACGAATGCAGGTATGAACAATTGGTTTCCAGTGCCGAGGGGTGTGCGATAGGGTATGTTCTTTCTCGTTTTGTTCATAATTTGCATGAATAAAATTGCACAGTTGGCTAACCCCCATAAAGTCCCTCGATGAAATGTTGTTTGCTGATGATCAGGTCATCGTTTACCAAAATGGAGAAGACCTACAACACCACCTGAACTATATCAATTTCGCTTGTAACGAATATGATCAAGCAAGTACGGGAGTTCTTCTTTTTCTTCTTCATCGTACGCTGTTTACAGCGATATTTACGTTGCACTGTTTTATTTTGTTAAGCCTGTGGCTCAGTGCATCCGATTTCAACAGGCGTTTCTGTAGGGATGCTCTCCTTAGCCTTTGGCTGTCCCCAGCCTATCTGCAAGGCAGCAGTTGTTTTTGGTCAGAGTTGTCTCTCTTAGGGAAGTTGTCTTGCAGGCCTAACGAGTCTTCCCCACTCGTGTCTATAAGGTTTGGCAATGATATGATATGGTGGACTATGTACTAGTTTGTACTATCCCGGAAGAGAGGCAGTCCAGTGTGACTGTGTCTCAGGATCGTCACGTCCTGCCAGAAACGTAGCATATGCATGTGAGTGAGGTATCTCTTTGCTCCCTTTATTTTCTAGGCTCATCTGCAGTGATGGCACGCCTAGCATTCCCCGCCACATGGGACGTTGTCATAATAGGGCTGGACTGCATCTCTTCTGAGTCCATTGGGATGACTGATAGCAGACAGAGGTAAAGAGCGAGGCAGGAGTGCATTTGGCCAGGTGCATTTCTGCGGCTCGACCGGGCATGGCTGAGACGCGAGCCCCAGGTCCCAACCATATCGTGGCTTCCCATCACAGCGGTGCTTGGATTTAGGGCGGGATTCTGGCTTAGAGGCGTTCGGCCGTAGTCCCTCAGGCGGTAGCTTCGCACCATTGGCTTATCAGCCAAGCACGTGGACCAAATGTCAGCGACCTGTGATTCCTCTCGAAGGAGTGCATTTAACCAGGGGACAAGCCTGGTAATGGCACGGAGATGTTGTTCACCTGGTGTGCGGACATATCTCATGATCAAGGGGTTGCGTCTCAACAGTTCGCAGTGAGGTGGCTGCTCTACTGCTTACGACACCCCGACCGAGAACTAAGTCTTCTACTAGTGGTTTCACACCTCATCGCCGTATGGGGTGAATATCGGACAGCTTCCCGCCCGCTTTGATCTGCGGACGGCAGAGACCTCTTTCTGCGGCTCGACCGGGTCGGGCTGGGACGCGAGCCTCAGGTCCCAACCCTATCGTAGCCTCCCATCGCAGTGGTGCTGAGATTTAGAGCTGGATTCCGGCTTAGAGGTGTTTGGCCGTAATCCCTCCTTTGGTAGCCTCGCGCCGTTGGCTTAACAGCCTAGCACGTGGACCAAATGTCTGCGATTTGCGATTTCTCTCGAGTTGAGCAGGACTACCGTAGCAACGTCCTGTCATTAGTAGGTACGGGAGCTCAAATACATAGGTAGTATGTTCACTGATGACGGCAGAGTGGACAGAGAGATTGCACATAGCATTCAGAAGGCGATCAGTGCCCACTATCAAATTGCACCGATGTTGAAACAGTTTAGAGTGATTCCTTCAACTAAGAGAAGGCTGATAAATACAATATGTATTCCTACATTGTGTTACAAATGTCAAACGTGGTCCTTATTACATAAGAGTAAGATCCAGAGCTGTGAGATGCGCTGTGAGAGAAGTGCAGCCGGAAAGACAATCCGTGACCGAATCCGCAACACCACGGTGAGGTAGACAGTGGGGACAACCCAAGTTAGTGCTTAAATTGACTCTCTACAAATCAAGTGCTTTAGTCATTTAGTCAGAATACATTATGACCAGCCTGCATCAAAAACATATCATATGTTGGTCTCCCGTCCACGAGCAAGAGGTAGATCTCGACGTCGATGGATCGAGGGTGCCTCAGACACTCCCAGGAAGTTACACCTAACGACAGCACAAGCCTACCACTTCGCGATAACACGACGATGTATGGCAAGATCAGCAGGACAGAAGAAGAAGGAGAAGCTTTCAACTTTCTTTCACACATACACACACACATACACACACAATATATATATATATATATATTGGGCCTTACGCGGTATTGCTGAAATACAAACAGAATCACTGTCGATTTATTTTTTTTTGATTTTTTGATTTTTTATTTTTTTTTTCTTTTGGAAACCAATCAATATCTGTTAGTAACCGTATACGGTGGAACATGAAGAGAAACACGTCATCAAAAACAAAAATAACATTTTTTAAAATTTCACACTAGAAAAACACAGCACAATCTGCATCGGCATATATGTGCATACAAACGTGCATACACACGCATACATACACAAAAACACATTCATCGGACTATTTTTTTAAAAACAATCAATACCTGTACCAAAGTAATCGTGTAAGTCGAAAATGAACCACGCACACATACACTCACACACACACTTGCACACATACACACATGCAAATACACTCGCACATACGCACACACACACGCGCGCACACACACACACAGACTATAATAATGCTGTAAATTCCGTCTACTGTATCCCCGTCTCTAACCATTCCCACCTTTAAACTGGAGTCGGTTCTTTCATTAAGACTGAGTGGACGTCAGACAAAACACAACAACCAAATAGGATTGACCGCCCCTGACGAGACCATTTGATAGTGATGATGGAAACCCATCGTTTCGTGGCTCCTGGCCAGTTCCTTATCACCCTTAGTGAGAAAGCTGACGGGATCACCAATCTCCATTATTCTGTCGGAATCAAGATATTATTTTCTCCACTAGTCAAAAATATTTTCATTTCACTATCTGTGGGCGTTTCCTTGTCACTCTGGCCCAAGAAGACAGCTCAAGAAAATATTCCCCCAGTAATGTCCTCCACAATGAATCCATATTTTCCTGAATGCTCTGGCCTCTTCGCTAACACAGGGAACAATTGCAGAGAGAAACTGTACCCAGAGGTGCAAGAAGATTGTTTGATTTATTTTGCCAAATTTATATTTAGAATACATTGACGTGTTTTAGCTCCTAGTTCTTTGTGACAATTCTCTTTGCCTTATCATGCCGCGAGACATTCGTTATCGTTGCTGATAGCCTTGGATACTCATCTGATAATATTCATATTTATTAAGTTATATCGCAATCATTGTTCACAAGCTCCTTCTACTGGATCTTTAAGGTGGCGTATCCTTATGTCTCTTTCTCTCTCTATCTCTATCTCTCTCTCTCTCTCTCTCTCTCTCTCTTTATACCTAAGAGGAGATGATATTATAATAATCATTGAACCAGATCATAGATGGAGATGAATATTCAAGTGTGAGGGGCACGAGTGGTTGAGCTGTATGAGCTGTCTCGTGGAATACTAGTTCCAAACCTCAGTAAAGTTTATATCGGGAGGATGTGTGCATTAAAAAAACCTAGCGTGTACACTGCTACCGCAATGGTCAGCGACCTTTAGTGCTCAACCATATCGATTCTATCTGTAGGTTCCAGCAACGTGAATCAACGCCGTAATGATAGTTTTTAAGATTGATGTTATAGACTACGACTAAACACGGACAACTCACCTAGAGTATAATAGATTAGGTTAGAGTCAACCACCAAAATCTATACAAAATAAGTTGGTTATAAAAACATTGACAACAGAACAAAAACAAACGGCATTGAGAAAGAAAGGGCCTTCTGAAAGGAGAAGAATGACGCAGTGGAGCGAAAATCGCAGTGAAGCTCCACTGTTGACTGCCCTTCTGAATACCAAAAAGAAAACCAATATAGCGACATGGAATGTTAGAACAATGTACCAGGCAGGTAAAACAGCACAGATATCGAAAGAGATGAGAAATTACAAACTGGCAGTGCTAAGACTACGAAACAAGATGGACACAATCGGGGAAGATGAGACTGATACTGGGGAAATGATAATTTATTTTGGAAACGAGATAACTGATGTCCAACATACAGAGGGAGTGGCACTGGTGCTCTCTAGAGAAACACAGTGGGCGCTCATAAAGTGTGGGGTGCATTACCAATCGAATCATGGGCGCAAACTTTAGAACTAAGAACAAAAACATCAATTTAAACATCATTCAGTTTTATGCCCCAACTAACGAGGCCGACGATGATAAAAAGCAAGAATTCTACAAGAAGCTGGAAGAGGTACTTGACACGCAGAAAAAGAAAGGTCTGCTAATATTAATGGAAGACTTAATGGAAGTGGGAACAGACAACCTGGATTACGAACATTTTATGGGAAGACAAGGAATGGGACAGATGAACGAAAATGGAGAAAAGTTTGCAGAGTTATGTGCGCTACACAAAATAATAAATTGAGAAAATATGTTTCCACACAAAAAGATACATAAGGCCACACGGAAATCTCCAGACCATGTGACGGAAAATCAGATTGATCACATCTGTGTCAGTCAAGTGTTCAGAAGTACACTACAAGATGTAAGAGTAAAGCGAGACGCAGATGTAGCGTCAGACCACCACGTGTTGCTTGGGATTTTTCACCTTATACTAATAACCTGTACCCAGTACAGGGCGCAAGGTGAGCAACATATAACGTACACCCCTTACAAGACTAGGAAAAGAAGACATAATTTAGTATAAAACTTAATAACAGATACCAAGTTCTATAAGAGCTATATGAGGACGAAGAGATAGGCATTAATAGAATGTGATACCCGGTCAACGAGAAGTGGAATAATACATGGGAACCAACTATAGGATTCAAGAGAACCCAACACAAAGAATGGATCACAACAGAGACATTACATAAAATTAAAGGAAGGAAGAAGAAGAAAGCTATACTCAACAATTGCCGAACCCGAGCCACCAAAGCAGAATTATACTATTACAGACAAAGAGATCAAGGCATGTATAAGGAAAAATAAAAGGGAATATATTGACAAGTTGACACAAGAGGCAGAAGAGGCAACAAAGAGGAAATATGAGAGATCGCTACTCATTAACAGAGAAAATGGTAAATAGATATTTACAGACAAACCAATCAAAATTAGAGAGGGCAAGATATTGACATAATCGGAGGAACAATAGAAACGATGGATTGAGTATTTCAAAGAAAGTCTAAACAGGCATCCACCACAAGAAGCACCAAATATCCTACCAGCAGAGGAGACCACGAAATGGACTGCAACCCACCATGTAAGATAGAAGTCCAAAGAGGCATTTCAAAACTTAAAAAAATGGAAAGCGACTGGACAGAAGAAAGGCAGCAGAAGTCATAATGGCAGTTATGATACACTGCAAGAATTATTCAAGTAGATATAGCTATAGGAGAAAGTGCCCACATAATGGAAATAAGGACATTTGATTAAACTGCCTAAGAAAGGATATCAGTCAGATTTCAGCATTTATAAGGGGATTAAATTCGTGTCAGTGACAGGCACGATATTCTACAGAATCCTATTTAACAGATTAAAGACTGAAGTAGACAAAAATCTCAGAGATGAACAGGCAGGATTTTGAAAGGGCAGATCATACAAAGATCATATAGCTACGCTACGCATCATAGTAGAACAAAATATTGAACAGCTGCATTTGAAAGGAAAAATAGCAAAACCAAAATTCCATCTTTCACAGAAGGATGGCAAATATAGAAGGACCTTTCAAGGAAAGTGGTACTTAAATTACAGATGCTTAACAGGAAGCCAGGGAAGGAAGACTAACATCTGGTAAGGCAAAATATACTAATCAGACATGTTAGTCAGGGTCAGGCAAAACATACTGGACAAGACCCTTACCTTGGCTTCCTCGTAGCACTTTCTGGAAACTGGCTGTTTTCATGACAGCCTGGCTAACAAGGTGAGGGGACGACCTGATCCCCGTAGTAGTGAGCGACATGCAGATGAAGCCAAAGATAGCATAACCGCCTGAAGTACCCCGGTTCACCCTCATTAGCACGCTCGGAATGTGAGGGAAAGCTTTGACTACCCGCCACTTAACGCCCTTATTAGGGCACACAAAAGAGTAATCCTACTCATAGGTCTTCTACCCTGGGGGCGATTCTTCTCTCCCTTCTTACCTCACTCTGTTTCATTTGACTCTGTCCTACAGTCACACTCTTGCACAACTTTCACACGCGCCCTCATGGTAAGGCCCTTCCATTGCACTTTGGTTGGGCTAGCTTCTGAGGGCGCACAAACCTAGCATAGGTACATACAGATGCACACATGCATCCAAGCACTGGTTTATGCGTCCTGATATCGCCCAATGGACTACGGTCTGGGGTGAAAAATGGCGCGCCTCCGCCAGTAGAAACTAGTGAGGCAAACATCTAAGCAAAAAAAAAAAAAAATCCTACTCATTGTGGGCATTCATCAACAACAACAATAACAGGAAACCAAATAAAACAAACGTATCAATGCTATGTTTGCCTAAAGTTCGGTGGAGAGGAATCTTGGAGTTCAAATAGTCATTCGCCATTTAACAATTTTGAACTTAAAAGTTGCCTAGGCTTTTCGTATGCTGGAAAGATACATAACTAATTTTCGTATTTTAGAAAGTTCTTGTAGTCAAGCTGTTAAGTAATGTTTCGCGTAATTGAAAAATTGCAAGGCGTCTCATTGATATGATGTGTCATTTAGGAAAACAAGAACAAGCATTCAGGGCTATGAGAGCATAGATTCTCTCAACAAAGGCAATTATTCAGAAACCTTAAATTTGCTTGCCACGGAGGAAGGGTTAAAGTACGATTGACAAAGCAGCATAGTGTTTAATGAACTTATTCTGATATCCAGAATGACTTAATCAAATCAGTCACAATTGATATATATGAGAAAATTCGAAGTGAAATAAATGAGGAAAGTTTTGTCGATTCAAAGGGAGCAAACTACTGACGTTTCTGTAAAGCCACAACTCAGAGTTATTGTTAGGTATTTTCATGGTCAGAACATTGAAGAACGTTTTATGAAATTTTATGATGTCTCGAGCGATAAAAGTGCTGTTATTTCCATCATAGAGAAATACAATATGGGCGAAAAGCTAATTTTTCATACATTTGATGGAGCATCGGTTACGGTAGGCTGTCGCGGTGGAGTACAAGCCATCATACTTCCAATATGGCTACTATTTCAATAAAAAAGAAATTTCCTTGTAGGTGGGCTTAAGATCACGTGTTAAAGGAGAAGGTGATAAATATTTTTGTTAGAAATAACTTACAAAAAAAACGTAAATAACTGTGCAGAAGTAGGTCGACAGCATGGGGTTTAACTACCTCAAAGTACTTTTCAACATTTTTTCTACAGCATTTAGTGAACACCTTTATGTTCATGGCTCAGCTTACCCTATAATTCGGTACTGATATAAATTTGTTTCACCTTAGGGAACAGTGCATCACCTGAACCTAATGTTACTCCTTAATCTTCTTTTAGTGTTGCCTGGCTATAGACCAAAACTGTGATAAGTGAGGTCACCAGCAGGGACTTGCTATTCGCTGATGATGCTGCAAATTGTCACCCACAATCAGCAGGAACTTCAGAGTTTAATAAATCGCTTTTTCCAGACTTGCAGAGATGTCTCACAATAGATATAACAGAACAAACCATCTGAGGCAGGAAGTAGATGCCCCACCAATTCTTAACATATTAATTATGAATCCACTGCTATGCACTAAATCACGAAGCTTATTTGGGGGGGGGGGGCATCTCATCAATATCTCATCAACGATTTATCTGTCAAATTCCATGTAATTAGCAATCGCATTGACAAAGCTTATGCCATATTTACTTGTCTCGCAATGCGTGGTGAGGGAAACTATTAACTTACAATTAAAACCAAGGTCATGGTTTACAATATATGTGTCGTCAGCGCGCTTCTATATGGTGGCTAAACATGGACAATCCATGACAAACAAGAACAAAGGTTTGACACTTTCCATGTACTGTGCCTGCGATTTATCCTTGGAATTACAAGGAGGGACAGAGTGACTCGTACAGAGGTATACTTTTCTTATGCAGCGAAAACGATGGTAGCATTGTCAGGTTCATCGCATAGAAAATGGTCGCATTCCCAAAGATATTCTCTAGGGACAGTTGGCAGGTGGCAAAATAACAGTCGACCGACCACAGCTGAGGTTCAAAGATGTGTGTAAACGAAACATGAAGGCCCTGGGCATGAGTCGCATCATAGGAAGACGAAGCTACAGACCGATCTAAGTGCAGATTATCCTGAAGAGCCACCTCAGAGTGGATGAAAAGAAACTCTTGAAACACGGAGAAATGAAAAGACATGGCCGCAAAGAAATTGCAAATAAAAAATTCAGTAGAAAGTTATAAAATTACATTAGACATGTATTTGTGATAAATGTAGCTGTTCTTTAACTAGTTTGTACACCGCTGATTGAGAAAGCTACCTGATTTTAAAGATGGTGGTAACAGGATCGAGAAACAGAAAGAAGGTTTTAGTGGGAATGGATGGGCTGCGCATGGAGTACGATAATCACATCAGGTGCAGGCAATGCTCTGACGCACGCTGCAGTCACGACATCACCTGTAGGATGGGCTTAGCGGCTTCATCCATGCACTCGCTCCGCAGAGTCTGGTCCCTGCGAAGGCTCTACCTGGAGACCAGGCTTCGTATTTACTCCTCCTGCATTGTCTTCACTCTCCTGCAGAACCGACAGCGTCTCGAGTCCTTACACCTGTGCAACAACATGTGCATCCTCAGAATCGTCTGGCATATGGTTTCCTACAGGGAAGTAGTTCGGCGTACTCAACTTACAGGCATTATCTCAACGATTGATCACCGTCGTCTCTCCCTCTTCGGTCACGTTGCTCGCTCGCCTTTCCCGGGAAGTTCCAGCCCACGAGATGCTACGGCAGGCTGTGGTGGTGATTTAAGGGAAGAAGCCGTGCTCATCCTGGAGAAGTCCTGTGGGCCGCTTTCGCAACACCTGACTTAAACAGATCGCCACCTCCCCAACATAACTGCAGGCCGCTTGGGATGAGGCCATCAGACGTAGTCATTGACATTAAGGGCCATGGTCGCCTAAGCGTACTATTGATTGATTGCATTGTAAAGTGTGTGCCTACAGACGTCTAATTCGAAAAGCCTCGTGAGTGTGTGAGCAGCACATATTGTTTTTGCTATATTCGAGGACAAATTATGTTGCACTCTGGTTTTTATTTTGCGCCTGTCGGCCCAGTGCATCCGATGGGGATCGAACCTAGCACCTTCAGCTTGTGAGCTGTGCCACTTAACCACTAGGCCACACTGTCCCCATACATCATATCAAATGCAGCACAAAATTTCAAATCTCAGGGAATAACACAGAATATAAAGCAAACCTCCAATTTAGGAGTAATCAACCGGTTTATTGTATATAATGCAAAGAAACATTTAACCTCGATCATTTGTAACTGGTTTATTAGTAAACATGATAAAGAACATTTTCTCAATTCAACTAAAACATTTGAGTTCATTTATCATCTCCTTTTCAAATGTACAAAGCATCCAGTGAAATGATTCATAATGTTCTTTGAAAAATAGCAGGTTTATTTAATGAACAGTGTGAGACCTTTTGTCTACTACTGTTGTTTGATTGTAGCAGGAAGGTGATGATATGATCACTGTAGCTGGTGGCTCTTGGCAGCCTAATGCCTCGCAGATAAAAAAAGCTGCTAGCTCTTGACAACCCAATGCCTCGTGGACAAAAACAGATGTCTTGCTCAGTTGTGGTGATGTGTTTAGTGTGTTGTCTATTGTGTGAGAAACTGATTCCCAAGTCAGTTAGTCCTGAGATAAGGGTAAGGAGGTGCTTGTGGTGGTGGTGACAGAAACAATAAACGGCTGTGAACCAGAAAACAAGGGCCTCCATGGAGGTGGTCCCTCCACCAAGTAAAGAAACAACAGGACAATCATCTGTTTGTCTACAAACTAAATTACAAGCATATACAGAAGGAAAAACTGGAGATAACGAACTGGCACAAATTACAAACTATGATTTATTAAATATGGAACATTAGAAGTCTCAATGGGAAAGAGGACAAGCTCATGAAAGTTGAAAATCCTAGCTCTCGTAAAAACTAGGAAGAAAACAATGACAGATGGTCATGGATCTTGAGGGTAACCTTCTTCTCTATTGTATTATCATTCCCATTATCGACAAAGCCAAATGAGCTGAGTTTATTGCTGCCAGGAATCAAAGGGACAACATCAAAAGGTGTACATTTTTCTCTGAGTGTATTAAAGAGCTGGACCTCAAGGCAAAATAGTCAGTATTGTTATTGTTTATGAACCAAATGAGATGGAAAGAGCAGATACCAAAAAAGAAATCTTGGAGTTATTTCAAAAGACAGTGGAGGATTGTCATTATGAAATTATCTTTCGTAAAGATTTCAATGTCAAGAGTGGGAAATGATCCATGAAGATGAAATGGAGTAATTGAGATAAATGGTTAAGATGTTCTGAAATGCAAGGGAAGGTGACGCCTGAGATTCTGCAGTGGACAAAACTTGGTCATTACAAATACCAAGTTTCTTCACAAGCATACATACATACATATGATGTGAACATACATACACATGTGAACCGACAAAGAATGAGAGCCCCATCATTGATTATGTTATCATGTGAAGAAACTCATTTAATTATATGAGATGCTGGAGAGGACTTTCTCAGAGCTCCTTAGGCATGGAGGATGACCAAGTTCCAGGTACGGCAGGCCCTAATACGGAGGCGAAAATCAATGACAGGGAAAACAACATGACAATGGAGATCTTCAGGTGAACTGTCCCACTGCCCCACATAGAGCATGTCATAAGAGGCAACTAACTGTATGACATGGCATAACGCCGGCTATGGTTAGGTGGTTTGTTAAAAGCAGCATAGATAATGCCTAACAGGCTGCAGGTTTACTTTGCTCTAGCGTTTTGTTTTTGTTTTTTGTTTTGCGTTCGCCATATTTCTCTAATCCCGAAAGTGGTGTGCGTTGCACTGTGGTTTTTATTTTGCGCCTGTTGGCCCAGTGTATCCTACTTCAGCATGCATTTTATGTAAGGGTCTGCTTCCTCCTGCATTTTCTAAGGGTTTGCTTCCCCGGGGTAACGGCCGGTGCTGTGATAGGGATCGAACCCAGCACCTTCAGGTTGGGAGCCGTGCCACTTTACCACTAGCCCACGCCGTCTCCTACTCTAGTGTTTTGAGTCTATTGAGATGGACTCGCACATCAGTTAACCACCTTCCGCAGCACTTGTACCAACGCAGCAGAGTTATAAGCTGCTCAAGCCTAGCCCACCCAATCAATCAAAGCTCATTGCTCCTGCTATTGACAATATCCTGCCCACATGCACCGTCCTGGGCTGCTCTATCTACCTCTCTCAGGTGTTTTTTTATTTTTTTTCGCCTTCTTACATTCTCTTCTCCATGTATTTTTGGGTCTACCTCTCTTTCTCTTCCCTTAAGGATTCCATGTAAGAGTCTGTCTGGCTATGTTGGACAGTGCCTTCCATTACATATGCCTTACCCAGTCCCATTTTCTTTGCTTAATTTGTTGTAGCTCCTTTCCCATAGTCTTCATTCTTCACCATGCCCTGCCACTCTATGTCCATTATCCTTCGAATTCATCTGTTAACGCAGAACTGGAGTCTTTGTTGCATGACCTTGGTCATTCTCCATGTCTCCGCTCCATACAGCAGCACTGATGTGACAATGGTGTTGAATATTCTAACTATGGTGTGAATCTTGATTTCTGTGAAACTCCAAATACTGCTAGTGTCAGGAATGGCCCTCTTGTCTTTCCCCTCCTGATGTATTAATTGTGCTACCCAAAAAGGCAAAGGCATTCACTTCTTCCGACGGCTCTCACTCCAGCATGACACATTCTTTGTTGATACTAACATATTATTCATCCAATCAGAAGTTATATTCCAACATGTCAAATTTCTCCTCCTCAAATTCACTACCATATGAAGGTAAAGGTCAGTCTCATGGCAAGAATTGCAGCTAGGGAAGAAAATAACTCTTCATTTACTAAGGGGCAGATTAATATGGTAGATTATAATATGTCAAGATCAGGGATTGAACCTGGTTCCTTTGCTGCCAGAGACAAGCACTTTAAGTGCTCTGCCACTCAGATACTCAAATGAAATATACAATAGCTTCAACTAAATCAATTTAGCTGATTTCTACTTGTGTACACAATTTTCAGTTTCTGTGTTAAATAAGGTTTTCTATTATTCATTGTCTCCCTCCCTAACTACCCTAGAAAATCAAGACATTACTGTAACGCACATGACAATGTCTTCTCTATCTATGTGACACAGCACATTACCTATTTTAAAATCATTCCTCATTAGTGCTGAGCTTAACAAATCTTCCTTCATTAGTGCTAAGCTTAACAAATCTTCCTTCATTAGTGCTGAGCTTTACAAATCTTCCTTCATTAGTGCTGAGCTTTACAAATCTTCCTTCATTAGTGCTGAGCTTTACAAATCTTCCTTCATTAGTGCTGAGCTTTACAAATCTTCCTTTATTAGTGCTGAGCTTTTAAAATCATTCCTCATTAGTACGCAACTTTTCAAATCATTCCCCATTAGTGCTCATTATTTCAAATCATCCCGTTAGCACTCAAATTTTCAAATCATTCACTGTTAGTCCTGAGCTTTACTGCAGTCTCAGTCCCATTTAGCCAGAGGCCAACATAAGCTAATAGGAAAACAAAGTGTTAAAGGTCACATCAAGCAACTGCTTATTGTAGATAAAGTAATAATTATATAAAAACACCACATTTCGTTATCACAACCACAACGCACACCATAGAAAGTAAAAACATACACATTAACACTATGCTGTACCTGCAGTGATTGTAAAATTAATATTTTTTCACACCCAGGGAAAAAGGTAATGGTAATCCGTAGGAGAAACTACTATCACAGATAAAGTGTTAGCTTTCCTTAGATATAAGCCTGGTATCTATTCACAGCTAGGTAGACTGATGTATTGAGGCTGGGGAGCGAACCTGGGCCTTTCACCGTGATATAAAAGCACTCCAACAACTCTACATATATTAATTAAAGTCAGAAGTGATGATTGTTATAAGAAAACAAACTGGGGCAGAAGATGCATGTGAACAAGCTGACAGCAGCCAGCGACTCATAATCGACTCCTTACGTCAGGGTCAGCAGAACTAGGCTATCAAAGACCATATTCTGCCTCCAAGTAGTGGCCCTGGAAACAGGCTGAATCCACGCAGCCTGTCCGAGAGAATATAAATCAAAAGAGGAAGGCAAACTTGGTCCCAAAATGGCATAGTGCGGAAACCGGGTGATGAAAACTAAGAAAACAAACTTGATATAATTTATTATTAGAACAAAACATCAAGATTAATATTCCTATGTGCTTAGTCTCTTATAAAATGAAGATACGCAAATGTGTAACATAGGTCAACACATATCTGATAATTTGAAGTTATAACTTAACTTGGTTTAGAAGACTCTGCAGCGTCTGTATTCAACCAGTTTCATTTACATTTCCTTGCTCTAAAAGCAAAAGCTATGCATATCAAATCTCTTCTTAAATGCATTAATTGTCCCTGCTTCCATTACTTTCTGTGGCAATGCATTTCAAACATTTACCTCTCTCTGACTAAAAAAATATTTCTTAATATCTAATCATTAGTTAATTTGTAGCTATTAAATGGAGAGCTTCCGGTCGAGCACCGTGACTGGCCGCTGACACGTCAACTTTGGATATTCTGTGATATTTCATCTTCTTCCAAAACTCGAATGAATTCAAGTGTTTTATCGACGGAACACCACATGAGGACCGGAATCCAATTAGTATATGTGAAATAAGATACAGCTATTTGATAATGTGCCGTATTCTAGTTGTAGTCGAACTCTAAGCCTATCATCCCCTATTCTAGACAACACGTGAGTGCAAAATCATCGGCGCGTGCAGCGAAAATGCACACATACTCCCAAGGCACCTTGCTAACACTTACACCGGAGGTGTGTAGTGTTCACTTGTTACCATTGGAGGTGACACAATGTCTTGCCTACCTTCGAGTCCTTGTCAGTGAGAGACCCAAACAAATGTATAGAAAGAAAAGGGACAGGAGAGGTGGTAAAAAAAAAAGGAGGAAACCAAGAACTGGGAAAGCTTTTTTAGATTTTCCCTGCCCTGCTAAGCAGGAAATTCGGTATCAGGCTGCCACGACAGCAAATGAGAGGTGTGGACTGCACAGAACATGGTGAGACACTTGAGCAGCCGTGGTCATCCCCTGCACCCGAGTCAACATCCAGTCGTCCTGACTTGTCTTGCCACTGGTTAAAGTAGGACTCGGGTGAGAGAGTGAGAGTCGCCGAACTGCGCAACCCTTCCTCGCTTAATTCAAATACATCGCGTAAGTCATTCTCTTTTCATTTATCCAGTACTAACACAATCAAGTCCTGTGACGACGGGCGAACGGAGAGCGTAAGTCCACTGACAAGCTAAACTACAGTCAAACAGCTGCGTCAGTTGCAGGACTCCTGGCTGAGCAATAAAGCGGATGAGATACGGGGATTTGCTGACAATTATGATCACCGTCTCGCAAAGTGAACTTTCCATGCTCTCACTGCCTGTGAGAATGCAGATCCCAAATCGGACTTGTCAGCCATCTCCGTACCCATCCACAAGCCAAAATTTCAGAATACTCGACTGGAAGGACTGACTAAATAAAAAAAAGAAAAGGTTCTCATTACTCGTGATGGATGAACAACAAACAGCTATGCTCTCTTGTTCTTGTAGGCAGTTGTATTTTGAAAAACTTGTTAGTCTAATTGTTCCTTTCTTTTGATTATCTTATAAACCTGTATTAAGTCATCTCGAATTCTTATCTTTTCTAGGAACTGTAGGCCGGTATTTCTGAGTTTTTCCTCATAACTGCATTTCTGGAATCCCATTATCAGCTTTGGCGCTCTTTATTTGTATCCTTTCTACGGCAAGGACTCCACACCTGTACACTGTACTCCAATCTAGGCCTAACTAATGCTTTATACAGTTTGACAATCACTTCCTTCCTCCTATGTTTAATATTTCTTTTTATCACACCTAACATTGCATTTGCCGTTTTCACTGCTATATATGTCATATAATACAATACAAACATACTTACTTCTGACTATTCTAAATATTTTCCTTGCTGCAACATAAATGTTTTTCAACATGTAACTTATGAATTAAATCAATATCAAAAATTCATTAATACGCTGATCATTCAAGCATAAGAAATACACTACAAAAACAATGGATGAATATTTCGCTGATAAAGTCTCTTCCTACATGTTGGACAAGCGTGCTGATTGTTGATGGCGGCTTTAATACACACATTACAGAATATGTGGCCACAGGTCGTTGACACAACTTGTCTCCCACTGCGCTGAATCTATTCCAAAAATACAAATAAGACAGTCATTAAAAAAATAATTCATTTATGAAACGAAATTATCAAAATAAATATATACTTTAAAATGTAAACCTCATAACTCCCTAACAATTACAAATAATAAAATTCCATCACACATGTATTTTATTTTACAAGTTTTCGATGCTGCAATTTTTAAATGTATATATCTATTATAGCGCAATCACTTATAACTGCACTGTGGACAGTTAAAAGTATTCATGAAAACCCAAATTTGGTTCTCTTGTTTGTCAGTTGTGTTGATCAGTAAACTATTAATGGGGGGCGCGGGAGGAGGGGTTATCAATTCACACTTTTAAAGTTTTAGTTGGCTTACTTATTTCACTGTACTTTAGCATGTGTTGATTGGTTAGTAACTTTCTTTCTTCAAGAATTCACTAATACAGACAATGCATCCACTTCATGGACAACCCCATGTCTTGTGATGGCTCTATATCATATGGATAACTGGTTTAGCTGCATTCTGACAAGGTCTCCAAACCATTTTATTTTTGTTGTGTCTGTGTTTTTGATGTCCAGTGTGGTCCCCACTTTTTTGCTTATTATTCATACTTTTTATGTCTCTTCATTATCATTTAGTGTCTCTTTTCACTCCAGTAAGAGAATATGGAAACCACTACAGCTGACCTCCTCGTTGGAAGTCTGAATCAAGGTGTTTATTTGCTCATGTGAAGTTGGTTTCTGTGATAGGTTTTACTTGAACACAGATGCCAGCACAATGTACAACCCTATTTAGTCACTTTTTATGACATGTATAGCAGAATGAAGTCAGCCTTTTCTTCCCTTTCCACATTAAGAAGCAACAAGATCCACATGGGGAATGAAGACTTTTAGCTAACAACTAAGTAATTACAATAGATCACAGTTTATCCTTGTCGCCTGCTATTTGAGCTGTGGGCGTGTCCTCCAAATGGCTTCCCAAAATCCACTTCTATTTTTATTTTTGTTAAAAAACTATATAAATGTATACAGTTCATCAAACTCTTGTAAAGAAATTGTTGTTTTTATTTTTTTTCTTCCAAATTCTACTAAATTTATTCTAAATTGTAGACTACCTAGTTTTTACTGCATATTTAATTAATTAATATGCAAATTTTGATTCTAAAAATAACAAAAACTATCATTTCTCAAACATTTCTTTCCCTTATTCCCTGTTAAACAACTTCTACATACTAAACTCTAACAAATCAATACTTGTTACCTGCTTGGGGTCATCCATGCACACTGGACATGAAATTTTTACTGCTTCTGGGGAATGCAGAATACTGTCACTTGCTGTTGCCCTGAAATCAGAAGCATGATGCAAGATATATTATATACTTTAATTACATTCAAATGTTCTTAGTCTTAGTCGACCTATACTTCTACAGGGGCAGATGCCCCTGTGCAGGTCCTAGCCCTGGTATGAGCTGGATGTAGCCGGGAGAAGGGTTTCCTGCTTAGCGGGCCAGGCTTGAGCAGCTTAATACTCCGCTGCTTTGGGACAAGTGCTTAAGGAGGGTGGTTAAGCGATGTGCGAGCCCATCTTAATAGACTCAAACACTAGAGCAAAGTAGATCCACAGCCTGTTAGGCGCCATCTATGCTGCTCTAAACAAACCACCTGACCATGGCCGATGTTATCCCATGCCACACAGTTAGTCACCTCTTATGACATGCTTTCTGTGAGGCAGTGGTCCTATTCTTGTCCTTGTCGTTCACAATGGACCCCGGCAGACTACTTAGATTACATTCATGTTACACTGACAAAAAAATCACTTCTGAGAAAAGATGTCAATCAATAAAAGGTAATTACACAAAAACAATTTTTTTTTTTGGTTTTCGTCCACCTTTCTTTCTCTATTCCCCAGGGCGGTGTACATTGCACTATGTTTTTATTTTGCACCTGTCAGCCAAGTGCATCCGACTTCACCATGCATTTTATGTAAGCGTCTGCTACCTCCTGCATTTTCTAAAGGTTAGCTTCCCTGGGGTAACGGCAGTGCTGTGATTGAGGAGCGATCCAGCACCTTTGGCTTGTGAGCCGTGTCACTTGACCACTAGGCCACATCGTCCCTTCAAAAATAAATAAAATACAGTGCACCATTGACATAGTGACAAATACTGGTTACAAAACTGGCAATGTTCATTACTCTGCTGACATAAAGATATTATTGTATGCCTATTTCCAAATCATTCAGCTTTTACTATGTTTTACTGCAGTCCCCGTTACAATTCAGATTGAGGCCAACATAAACTAAGATGAAAATAAAATATAAAGTCCACAGCATTTAAATCGATATGACTGTTTTGAGAACAGCCCATTTATACTTTACACCTTTTGTGTGCTTTAAGTATAACTCATTTATCTAGTACATTACTTGTGTGTTCCAAATACATCACACGTATAATTTATCGTACACGTGTGCTTAACAAAGAGGTATGCTAAGTCAGGATCAAGCAAAATATACTGGTCAAGACCCCCTACTTCGACTTCTCCGCAGTCCTCCCTGAAAACGGACTGTTTTCATGGCAGCCTGGCCAATGAGGTGGGAGATCGGCGTGATCCCTGTAGTAGTGAGTGTCACTCAGATAAAGATAAGCATAGCACAATTGCCCAGAGTACCCCGGTCCACCTTCATCAGCACCATCGGGATGTGAGGAAAGCTACTATAACCCGCCATTAAACGTCCTTTTTAGGGAGCACAAAAAATGTAATCCTATTAATCGTGGGCATAAAGCAACCATGAACAATCAACCCCTTTACACTTTATAAATCCCTTCTCCCTAAGTGAATCCAAGATCATTCCCCTAGTGGATCCTTAACCCATAGTGTGGAGGAAAGATTAAGGTAAATTCTCCTCCATGCATGTCATAAAAAGCAACTCAAGAGAGTCGTGCTTAGCAATCTCAGTACATAAAACAAATTGCTACAAAAACCACCACTGCAAAAGCAAAGTGCTTTGGCGCTGGCTTCCTAAAAGAGACTAACTGTAGCAGTGGCCCTATATTCTCACTGGAGTGAAAAAAGGACAATACAGATATTTGCTTCGCAAAACAAGGAAGATAAATAAATAAGCATTTACCCTGACTGAGACACTTGAAATATATGTTGAGCCATATCATCTGAATCACTGTCCTCTGACAGAAGCACGTGAACATGTGGTTGTGATCTGTTTTCTGGCTGGGCATGCATTGATGTGGACAGGTCCACGTCTAAAGTTAGCTGCCGTCTGGTCATGCTTCTGTGCCTGCCTCGCCGTCCACTTCCTCTCCTCCTTCTCACTGGACCTTAGAAGTTCAGCACAATTAGATTCCAGAAGGCAATCATTTTTTTTTAAAACTAGTCAATTGACATTAATAATAAATGACAATAACGGTCGAATGGATGGCATACGAAAAAAGACTACACCATTCCTACAACATATAATGCAACAAGTGGACAGATGGTAAAATTATGGGTGTGAGTCAGTTGACACGAGTAGATAGAGACAAAAACAACCTATTTCAATAACAAAAGGCATTATCAAGGACTGAGGACAACACAAATTCAAATATCTAAAGAACTAAATAATAGTAATGGAATAATGTACTTATCTAGACACTAGTGAGATCCTAAGGAAGTGATACTCAAACTGTATAGAGCTTTAGTTAGACCTAGATTGGAGTACTATGTACAGGTCTGGAGTCCTTATCATAGAAGGGACATAAACATGCTAGAAAGAATACAAAAAAGAGCGAAAAAGCTGATAGTGGGATTCCAGAATTACAGTTATGAGGAAAGACTCAGAAAAACCGGCCTTCAGTGTCTAGAAGAGAGAAGAATTCAAGGTTACAATACAGGTTTATAAGATGATCAGAGGAATGAATAAATTACCATATTACAAGTTTCTAAAAAATACAGCCACCCACAAGAACAAGAGGGCATATCTACAAATTAACTAAAGAAAGGTCCAGATTAGATATTAGGAAATATTTTTTTTTAGTCAGCGAGTGGTGAATGCTTGGAATGCATTGCCACGGGAGGTAGTGAAGGCAGGGACAGTTAATGCTTTTAAGAATAAATTGTATGCGAATAGCTTTTAGAGCAAGGTGATTTAAATGAAACTGGTTGTATACAGACTCTGCATAGTCTTCTAAACCAGTATAAAGACGTTAAGTTAGGTAGGTAAATTAAACAAAGTCCCTGGAAATGCTAAACGTACTTGCAGAGATGGACTAAAATTAACAATGCTTAGATCATTTTAATCAATATATTACACAACATCTCACAAACACTACAAGACAGGCTTACAATAACTGATACAACACACTTTTTCCAAGTGATCTTCAGCTTCCCATGGCATCCAACAACAAAAGTTGACAGCAACAGTTCAGTAAAGCAAGCAAGTTAAACTAAATAAAAAAGAAGCTGCAGCAGTACTGAAGGTTAAAAAGTGATAAAAAGGTAATGAATTAGTAACAGTACCACGACAAAAAGAAAATGAAACCCATAGTATGGCCCCAATGCCTTCACCAGGGACAAGGAACAAACAAAAACAATTAATAAATCATAATAAAAAGCAATACTTGATATAAGACGAATACACAACAGGGTTTGAATTGGCAGCCACTACCAAGAAGTCAAAACTGT
Source organism: Ariolimax columbianus (assembly GCA_036924085.1). NCBI lineage: Eukaryota > Metazoa > Mollusca > Gastropoda > Stylommatophora > Arionidae > Ariolimax > Ariolimax columbianus. The sequence goes on from JAVGWX010000003.1 coordinate 29,824,648, forward strand.
AATGACTTCCTGGTAATGACTGCAAAATTCAAACCATTCTTTATATCTGTCTTACATCAAGTATTGTTTATAGTTGTGATATGTTAATTGTTTTCGTTTGTAAAGAGGACCTGAACAATCTTCCTCTCTGCCCTTGCTGAAGCTATCAAAGACAACTTGATGAAAAACCATAGAAGCAGAAATGAAAATCATGAACTATAAATGATTGCGCACATTTTTTCCTTTGAATGAGGTCAAAAAGTCCATTGAATAGGATGGTTTTACCAAGACTGACAAATAATGTAATCACAGTATGCATAGTAATGAAAGAGGCTACAACAAAATATGAAATTGTAAAATATGAAGGATAGAACAGTGTCCATTACAAGAAAGAGAATAGTTCTTACCAATATCATCTGATGGAGACAGAACCTGCAATGAAAGTGACAACAAAATAGAACTTTGTCATGTTCAACTTGCCTTTTTTCTGTCTGCTACCCACACATTCAACTACACCCCATTCCACCAGCAATAGATACATGTATCGTAGTTTATACAAGACAATGTTGGCAACACTTTTACCCCAAATCAAACAAACAAAAGTTGGAAAAATGTAATATCTTAAATGCAGACTAAAATTTGTTGGTCAACTAACAGTGACACCCAACAGAAATGACAAAGATAAAGCTAAAAATGTATATTTATGTTTGCCCTTTACAACATTATTTTAAAACAAAGTGAGTTTACACAATGGTTCAGAGAAAAGCAAAGTTAGTTTACACAATGGTTCAGAGAAAAGCAAAGTGAGTTTATACAGTGGTTCAGAGAAAAGCAAAGTGAGTTTACACAATGGTTCAGAGAAAAGCAAAGTGAGTTTTCACAATGGTTCAGAGAAAAGCAAAGTGAGTTTACACAATGGTTCAGAGAAAAGCAAAGTGAGTTTATACAATGGTTCAGATAAATTTCAGTGTGATGAAGACAAAAAATTGTAACCTACTAACCACAGCTGGAGAGTCCATTATATTGATACTGTGTCCACTTGTCAAATCTATCACATCATAACCAGAAGTGTCTGCTGTTAAATCAATGCAGGCAGCTGGAGAAAGGAAAGATTACACACTCAAGTAGTAGAATATTCTAGTAATCAAAATATAGGACACATTCCTGCTTACTGCTGTGATTCCTTGCTGATTTTCTTTACTACAAGGTGCATTCAAACGAAACAGAACCAAACTGCAACAAGTGAACATATGTACAATGTGCATGATGACGTCACTTCTGGTGTAAACAGCACATACAAACCGTCAAGTTTGCTAGAGTTGATCAGCGAGTAGTGATTCGATTTCTAACAGCTGAAGGATGTCGACCAGTTGACATTCATTGCAGAATACAGGCAGTGTATGATGACAAAAGTGTGTCAAAGACAACAGTGAAGAACTGGAAAATGCTGCGCCTGTATGGGAAAAGTTCACATATGCCAAGCATGTTCATACTGCCATCAATAGAATTGTGACTGGGTGCCTCAAACCAATGCCTAGCAAAACAATATACCCCAAACTTGATACAGCACCCTCTTGGAGCAGAAAAAGGAGTGCAGCAGGAATTGAGAGAGACAAGCAGACCAACTATCCAAGACAACTAATGTACGGACACCAATTGCAGAAAATGAGACTTGACGAGTTTTCTGAAAAAAATACACCTCTCCAAGGAAGTCCGGGAAAGCGTTGCATTGAGAAATAGCACGTCAAACAACAGACCCAATGAATATAGCTGCACCAGAAGCACACCTTCCATATTCAATATGGATAACCTTAAAAAGATTTCGGTCTGACGGTGACCCGCAAAAAAACAAGATGAAATGAGGATACAGTTCTGAGAATAATTGTGAATGCAGTGCTGTTCAAGACCAAGAACACCTCAAGACATGCCAAAACCTACCATACACGTGTGTACGATGGAAGATCTGCTTAAGGAAAACGTCACAACAGTCGGGGTGGCTCAATACCGGACCTCTGCCATATGACGTGGTGCAATGGACACAGATTGTATGTAAAGCAAGTACTATAATATTTCTTTCTTTTTTTTTATCTTTCAGAGTTGCTTGTCTTTATAGTGATAACAATGTACAACATACGTATAAAAGCAGTCACTGATATAAATGTTTGATACTTTTCATGTAATGTTTTGTTTTTTTTTTGCATTCGCCTTATTTCTCTTATCCCCAAGGCAGGCGTTGCACTGCGGTTTTTATTTTTGCGCCTATCAGCCCAGTGCATTTGACTTCAGCATGCATTTTATGTAAGGGTCTGCTTCCTCCTGTATTTCTTAAGGGTTTGCTTCATCGGGGTAACGGCCGGTCCTGTGATGGGGATCGAACCCAGCACCTTCGCATTGTGAGTTGTGCCACTTAACCACTAGGCCACGCCATCCCCTATTTCGTGTAATTTGAAATACTTCATTGAATTTTGCAAGTGAAAACATCCCTGTTAGATCCTAGAAAAGTAAATTAATTCAGTTTATGAATCTTTCTATGCAAAATTAACAAACATCAATCACAGATCTAATATTTTGTTTTCTGTGAGCTTGCATAAACTGTTTACAGAATGCAACAACAAATCAACTACATACCTGATCGTGTTTCCCTGGCTGAGTCATCGAGATTAACAACTGGACTTGCATTCTGGGTGCGTCTGCTTCGTCTATAGTTTCGACCATGACGGCCATAACTTGTTGATGTAGAAGCCTGCAAAGTTTTGGTACTCTAATGAGAAGATGTAAGAAACTAAAAACTTATAACATTATTACAATGAAATCAGACTATCAAATACTTCGTCACGGCTGCTTTATTCAACTTGTAAATCTGGCTAAAAGTGACAAGATAAAAAACACTACTTTTCTTGTCACGATTTTCCTCCTTACGATGTGGACAGCTGATGTTGTAGTTCGTGTCTTAGAGGAAGTCTGCATTAAAGTACTTTTTGCGTTCTTGCAGCAGCTGTTTCTGTGGCAATGCGTTTTACATGAGGCTGCACAAAATATTTTTAGTTGCCTTTCACGACATGCTTGGAAGGTTACAGCAGTTTCATTCTTTGTTCCCCAGGATACACCTGGTTGAAAAACTACACTGGCTAAAAATGATGCTGAAATTTGGGTCTCATCCTGATGAAGCAAGATTGCTGCTTTAGTGTCAGTTATCTCATTTGTTCCATTATACTCTTGATTTCAATAACATGTCTCCATTGCTTATTTCAAATCAGCTAGCCAGGCATAATAATGAACACAGCCTTTATGGAAAAGAAGATGACAATAACTAAAGCAGAGTGGAGATTAAAGATGGAAACCTTGGTATGAAAGAACATTTCTCATTAAAGAACATAACAAGACACACATTATGCTGAAGCCAACAAGGTAATAGAAGAATGAGGAGGACAAGAACAGTAAAATTGAAGGCAAAAGCCTCACGAATGGATGATGGCCTAAGCAAATAATGTTGGCATGTGACAAGTATAGGTGCAAGTTCCACTGAACTAAATGTGACAAGCAAATATAAAAATAATGGTAGATTTTACAAGGAGTTGTAACAACATGTAAATCAAAGAGGAAAAAAACATAACTACACAGAGAATAGATACATGTTAATGAAACACTAAAAAATGAGCATAATTTATTATGTAAGTTAACTTCTTAGTTCCTTGTCGTATGACTGACAAAGCATTCAGTGACCATCACATCTTCTGCGTCTTTGAGAGCAACAACAACCTCCCTTCACTTCACACAGGCTGTGTCCATCCTGATTCATGATTGTCATTTTTTACTTCTGAAGTGTGCAGAGTTGTCTGGTCAGCCTCTCTTTTGCTTTCACTGTGTGTCCACAGCCTGGTTGTTCTGATGATGGTATAAGGGTCTTCTAGGACATAGTTGATACAATTCCACAATTGGTCCAGTTATGATTGTGTGCATATCTATTGTCACTCAGGACAAGCGGTCCTTAGTTAGCAATGGTATTCTGACAGAAAATTGTATTAATTTTCCTTCAAAATTTTGTTTGTGAAAAGATTCTTTAAACATTTAACTGATCTCAAATTGTATGTAATAATAAAGATAATTGTGTGAAATGCCACCAATTCTACCTGAATATTAACAATATTCAAGACATACGTTGTTTTTTGTTTGTTAATTAGCCATGTTCCCAGCAGGGTCACCCAAGCCGAACAGGTCACTGGACTGGGGGGCCAGACTAAGAATGGTAGCAGCCGGGCAAGTGGTGCTCAAGAGCCCAGAAAAGCAAATCACACAGGAGAGGAAAACTCTACACAAAGTCTGGGTAGATGGAGCTCAAGAACTCAGGACAACTAAAGACAGCATCCTCTAACAGAATAGACAACCTGCTGCATTGTTCAGGAAGGTTGGAGACAACCAAAGGCTAGGGAAGGTAAACCCAAAAACAAGCCAGCAGAAAGTGGATGCACTTGGCCAGAGAACCCATAACAAGGTGCAATGTATCTCACGATATCATGCAGTGGGACAAATGATTCAAGATATGGTACTCTGTCTGTGCAGACCACAAGGCAGGAAGAGTGCCGGGCCCTATGTCTCAAGCTACTGGCGATCACCTTGAACCAGTTCAGAAAGTCAGGAAACAGGAACAGAGAGATAACATTATTGGCCAGAACTTACTTGAATCATAATATAATGCACTGGAATGCAGAAAGCATATGTACCACAAAATTCAGGCGCTGACGAGACTTGTGGAAGAAAAGATAGATGTGGCATGCATATATGAAACACACCTAAACCCCCAACATAGATTCTGCATGAGTGGACACCAGACAGGACAGAAAGGGCCACAAGCTAAGAGTACTCAACCATAAAAATATGCAACTCCTTTCCAACTAAGCAGTTATGGGGAAGCACAGACCATCTGTACAACCAGTCGATCTGAATATTAAATATATTCAGCTCTGTGAACAGATCCTTCATGCTAGAGGCGATGGAGAAAACGGAAACACACTGCATCATGGCAGATGACGTCAACACCCACTCAGAAAGATAAAGCTTCTAGGAAACCAATGCAAGAGGTGAGGAGGAGGAATGGGAAATAGACAAAAATCAACACTTCATAAGTAGCCAAGAAAACCCCCAACCTTATACTCAAGAAGATGGGAAACCACATCCATCCTCAACTTGGCATTTACCAGATGGAATCTGTCCTACAAGACAGATAAATCGACGATGAACCAATTAGGAGATAGGGACCACAAAGCAGTCAAACTCCCCACAAAATTCATGGGGAACAAAAACCACTTCCCAGATGGAACTTTAAAAGAGCAGACGGGCAAATCTACAAGGCTCATGGATAAATATAGAGAGACCATAAACACCCACCAAAATATAGCAAGGAATATGATAGCGAAGCTGACAAAGGCAATCCTAACGGTCGCAAAAGAATCAATACCTGAGAAAGCAAGGAAAAATTACAAAACATACTGGACAAAGGAAGTACAAAGGCTGGAAGAAGAACTGAGCTCCATCGGAAAAACAATAGAAGTAGAACAAAGCCCAGAGGGCAATATAATCTTCAAGGCAATCTATGCGAGAGGTCAAGAAAATTGCAAGACAAAGCAAGAGATGAAAATAAGCTCTGAAAATTGGTTAAAGTCCTGAATGATGAAAGAAGCAACTGACCACCAACAATAATAGAGCCAAATCAGGAAATGCACATGGGCTGAATAGCAGCAAACATCTTTGATAGAAAATATGCAAGTATTAGACAGGTGAAAATATCAAAAGGCAGATAGCACATATTTATCAAAGATATCAAAATGCTAATGAAAACACCAATAATAGCAGAAAAGTATATGATGTCTAGTTTCCCACTAACAGAACTAGCAAATGCACTCCAGGGTCTCAAACTCAAGAAGTCACCTGGCAAAGATGTTGTCACAAACAAGATGTTTATAAAGATGGGGCAGAAAGAAAAGCAGATACTCCTACAAGTAATAAAATGCCACTTGAAATACAAGACGAGTGCCTGCAGTATCGAAAGAAGCCATCAGGTACCTATCCTAAAGAAAGGTAAGGACAGCCTTAACCCAGGTAGCTATAGACCAGTCAGTCTACTGAGTTGGTTGCATAGGCATTTAGTAACATAACAGCAAAGTGCATTCTGACAACATAGATCAACAGAAAAGCAGGTGGTCTGTTTTTCACAAGAGATCAAGGACGCATTTTTTTTTTAATGCACAAACTAGCAGTACAGATTAGACATGGAAAAGGCCTTCAACAGTGTCTGGAAAGATCAAGCTCCTCAGGATGAAAAGAGAGTGCATCTATATAATTGGATATGCCCCTACCTGGAGAATAGAAAAGCAAGGGTCCAGGTCCTGGAAAAATTCAGCAGAACAAGGAGTCTCAAAAGGAGGAGAAATGTCCCACTACACTCTTTGTAAATGACATAATGTAAGACATCTACACTTAAGTACATGATGTGATGTATGCAGACAACTTGACACTCTGGGTTAAGAGAAGGGTCAATGGCAATTTCAAATAATAGAATGCAAGAAGTATGGGGAAATTAGAGAACTGGACAAAGTTCTAGTTGCAGACCATTAACAAGAAGAAAACCACATATACAGTCTTTGGTTTATCAAAAAAGAAACCGACAATGACACTAAAGATAAAAGGACCAGAATATAATTCAACATATCTGGGAATTACCAAGGATCCCAAAATGACATGGACCAATCAGAAAAACGAGAAAAAAGAGTCAGGTGTCGAATGTGTCTAATGAAAAAGCTAGCAGGTATTAATTGGAGTGCAGGTAACAAAATCGGGAAAAAAAACTATACTGGCAGTACCATACCAGTAATAGAGTATGGCACCATGACTTAGGACACTGCAATAACAATACACCTTTGTAAGATAAATATAATTAAGAACAATGTCCCATTTATCATGATAGGGACCATGAAGTCCATACCAATAGAGGTACTTGATACAATGAACAGCCTCCAGTAGACGGGATATAAAAGTAATGATGCAGACAAAAAAATAAAGAAACTCCTGAACCACACAATGGCCAATGCACCAAAGAATGAATAGCCAGGAAAAGGGCAGACTTAAGAGAAGTAACTTCGCAACAAACTCAAAGGAACGGAAGGACCTAGTACTGTCACAAAGAAAACCAAGACCATAAAGTCATTTAGCATCCCCCCATGCCTCCTCCTCTGGATATGCAACCCTACGAAAACTGTAAGAAAAAGAATAAGGGATAAAAAAAAAAAAAAAAGGATGGAATACAGAATATAAACCTGGAGAGAAAACACATTACAGAAGAGTACATAGACGCTTATTATCCAACAGACAAGATTATACCTGGTCAACTATGAAGAAGCAAAAACCATAATAAAAGAGTGCTACAACGTAAAGTGGCATATACTTCCAACTGTCCAGAAAAGACCAGGTAATCATACTTCGTCTCCGAACTGGCCACAACTAATGAGACACATCCTGTACACTAAACTAAAGATAGGTACCACGAGCTTCTGTTACTGCTGCCCTAGCAAACATAAGTATTCTTTGGAGGATGTTGTTCCCACAACTTATCTGATGTCTGTATTTTTCATTCTGTCTCTTCTGGTTACATTGATGACTTATCTCAGGCATCTAATTTCACAGTTTGCAATTTTCTTTTCCTGTCTTGGACAGAGATCAGGTTTGACCTTGATAGCACAGTGTTTTTCAGTTTCCGTTTTACATCTATCTATACTGATGGTAAGTTATTTTGGCTACATAACAAGAAATTCTTCCTTGCTGAAGACCATTAAAGAGGGTACAGTATAGGGTCGAAAGCAGTCGTTCAAGAGGCAGACGTTACAACGGGTGGATAACAAGTGGAGATGAACTGGGAAAAGCCTGTTAGATTGCACCATTACTGCAAGAGATAGAGTACAGTAGAGATTGATTGCAGCCGACCTTCCATGCGGAGATGGCACTTGAACTAAACTGATCAGCCTACTGAGCTGTGTCGGCAAGCTGATGGAACGTATGATAACCACCAGACTGATGTGGCATCTGGAAGAAAAACGAATACTAATTCCACAGCAAGCTGGCTTTAGACAGCACAGATCCACTGAGGACCAGGTCATCCTCATAGCCCAGGAAATAGAAGATGCCTACCAGGCACAGAAACACACAGTAGCGGTGTGGGTGGACCTGGAAAAGGCATTTGACAAAGTCTGGAAAGATGGACTTAGAGTCAAGCTAAGAAGAAGTGATGTTTGTGGGAAAATGTACAAGTGGATCAACTACTACCTCAAAAACAGAACGGCCAGAGTCCAAGTACAAGGGCAGATGAGCAAAAAGGTGACACTCGAGCAGGGAGTACCCCAATGCACCAGAGACTAAACAATTTGGGAAATGGGAAACTAAAGCGGAGAAACTTTGCAGAAATAGCCAAAGCAAAGATGCACGAAGATCCCATAAACGCACTAACAACACCAAAACCCATCACTACTGTACGAAAACCTACCTGGAGGCAGGATATATTTCCAGAGGTGGCAGAACATATACCAGGTATTGGAAACAAAAACTGCCAGACTGAAAAAGAAAGGAGAGATACTACCCTAAGCTTTATATCGAAAAACTACCCAAGCATGGACTGGACCCATGCATACACCGACGGTTCTGTAACATACACTACACAGAACGGAGGGGCAGGAGCATTCCTGAACCTTCCAAATGGCAGAAAAATAACACTGTCATTCACTACTGGTAAGTACACAAGCAATTTCAGAGCGGAGGCAGAGGCACTGAGGGCGGCAGTGGAAGAAATGGTGACACACAAAGAAAATGAAAGCCATATAGTCCTGCTTACAGATGCTCTCGCCGTAGTCACAGCGCTAAAAAGCCAGAAAAACACTGAGCTTAATGACTTAAGAGCAGCACTCTGCAAACTGTGCCAGCAGTCCGCACCAAAAAGAGTAGTGGTACAGTGGGTCCCATCACACTGCAACATCCAAGGCAACAAGGAGGCAGACAGACTGGCAAAAGAAGGTGCAAGACTACCACAAACAGATACGAGTATGACGTACGAAGAGTCAAAACGGCTTATCAAAACCAAAAACTATGCCTATTACCAGTTGAACAGAAGAGAGCAGGTCGTTGTCTTCAGACTTCGCACTGGCCACAATAGACTGAGGTACCACCTATTCAACAAATTAAAGATAGGTGGTACCGACGAATGCCCGTGCGGTAAAATGACCGCTGAACATCTGCTGCAGAACTGCCCGACATACGAGGATCAGAGAGAGCAGATGTGGCCATCACCAGTGGAACTGCAAGACAAGCTCTATGGCAGTGTCGACAGCCTCAGGATGACCGCCGCTTTTTTCGAAAAAATAATGGTTACTGTCTGACTGTGTACGAAGAAGAAGAAGAACTAAACTGAACAAGGTCTAATGAAGTTTCAATGTTTGAGCAGGTGACAGTTGGTAGGTCACTATCAATGATTATGATAGTTGACCACTAATAAAGTATTAATAGTATCATGTCAGTATCATGATAACTACACTTGATTTTTGACATCTGGTTTTGATTTCTCTGTCCAATTGGCCGTCCTCAGTGAAAATGCCTCCTAGGTACTTGAACTCTTGCACCTGTTGTTTGAGCCTGTTGTTGACGTGTACGATTAAAGTTTTAAAGCAAAGGCACTGGTTGTCTGCTGATTTTCACATAATCTGAATATTGAAATTATGAATGGATAGATTAGTGAGTCTCTAGTCTAGTAAGTAAGTTAGTAGTTCAAGTTGATAATTATATAAATTAAATAATAGTATAATAGTTTGTCTTAATTAAACAGTATATTAAGCCGTTTGATCTAATAAGCATGGTTTTTTAATGATCAGAAGCGAGAAGCAACCTAAAATTATTAGATATTTATATTTTTTTAGGTAGTCAGTGCATCGATCAAACCATAAAGTAATAAAGTGGATTGTTATTATTCAAATCTTAAGCAACAACTCAACTCAAACTGCAAACAATCAACATCATCAAATTTGTAAATCATGTCACAAATCATCAAATGCAAGACGGATACCCGATAGGTTAGACAAAATAATGAGCAAAATCCATTTGTCGTTACCAACCATTCACTTTGTTATATCCTGACAGCAACATTAACAGTTGATTCGATTAACAAGTGTATGTGCCCGACATCTGAATTCAGCGTCCTCCCAGCTTTTTCGGAAAAGTCAAGACAGTACCGCTCTTCTGTGTGCCAGTGGTGCTGTTGCTCTGTATAGACAAGATGTATATTGAGCTGGCATTCATTAGATTTACTATGAAATGTAAGATCAGTCAGTTTTCATCTCCGCATCGAAGGTCGACTGCGGCTGCAATGTATCTCAAAAGGTTTTTGTCTTTTACCTAGTTGAGACTTTACTTAACTAAACGTCTTTATACTAGTTTACTGATTCTGCAGAGTGTGTATACAACCAATGTATTTTATATTCACTTGATCTAAAAAATACGAATGCGCATCCAGTCTATTCTTGAATGTAAATTTTGACCCTGCTTCCACCATTTCATCTGGCAATGCATTCTAAGTATTCACCACTCTCTGACCAAAATATATATTTCCAGGTATCTAATCTGGATCTTTAGTTATGTAATTTCTTGCTGTCTCTTTTTGTTCTTGTAGGTGGCTGTATTTGAAAAACATGTTATAGTCTAATGTATCCTTTCCGTTGATTATCTGATAAACCTGTAATTAAGTTACCTCGAATTCTTCTCTTTTCTAGACACTGTAGAGACACTTTTTTCTTAATCTTTCCTCATAGCTGTAATTCCGGAATCCAACTATCAATGATGTCGCTCTTCTTTGTGTCCTTTCCAGCGTGTTTATATCCCCTCTAGGATAAGGACTCCACACGTGTACACAGTACTCCAATCTCGGTCTAACTAATGCTATACAATTTGATAATCTCTTCCTTGCGCCTATGTTTAATATTTTGTTTATCATACCTAACTCTCCATCTCGCAGACCATTCTCGAATTTTATCTAAATCCGACCTCAATATATTCACTTCTGCTTTAGATGAGACACTACTGAATAGTTTTTGTGTCATCGGCAAATTTCGTAATCATGGAACCAATACCAATGTCCAAATCATTTATTTATCAAGAACACAATTGATTCCAAAACCGAGCCCTGTGGCACTTCCTAAATAATCTTTGATTAGGTACTCTTTCAAAGGCCTTAGCAAAATCTAGATAAATAACAAACACTGGCTCCCTCTTATCTATCATTTTTGTAACCTCCTCCATGAATTCTAATAGATTTGTTAAGCCAGATCTCCCTCTAATAAAGCAATGCTGACTATTTCTGATTAAATTAAATTTGTATAAATGCATTACAATGTAGGATTTCTCTTTTGTGAGTCATTAAAAAAGCGTTAAGTGGCGGGTTGCAGAAACGTCATCACATCTACAGCATGCAGATGAAGATTGACTAAGGTCCTACATGCAGTTGTGCTATGTTTAGCTTTATGTGCGTGTTGCTCAGTACTACAGGGATCACTTCGATCCCCACCTCATTGGCCAGGTTGCCATGAAAACAACACGTTTCCATATAGATCTGCGTGTAAGTAAGGTGGGGATATTAGTCAGTATATTTTACATGACCCTGACTAACATGTCCGATCAGTATGTTTTGCCTAACAAGATAATCTCCTCTTCCCCCATTGTGGTTCATGTATTATTGTAGTTCATTTATTATGTGTCTCCATTTCTCTCCATAAGGTGGATATGGCAATCACTGAAGCTGGGCTCCTTACAGAAAGTCTGCATCGCGTAGCCAACATTCAACGCACTGGGACATGGGGAGGGGGGGGGGTCAAATATTAATATTTTCAGGTGACAGACTGGTTCGTTCAGATAAGTATGAGATGGATAGAGACATCCATGAAATTTTGCAGACAATCTCGCAGTGGTATGGGGATTCCAGTTCACAGAACAATCTTAACAAGGTCCACGTGATGCGGGGCTCCTTGAACAACTCTATAGTGAAGACTGTTCTGTGGAGCATACATTTCGTGGAGGTGTCATTGACAAGTCCGACATGTTGAAATACTTCAGCGATCAAGATGCTGAGCAGCGCAGTGGTCAGCGACCTATAGCTGCCTGCTAGCGTCAGGGCCAGCGAACCAGAGCTGCCAAGACCCTTCTACACCTCTACGAGGTGATCCTGGATAACAGGCTGCAGCAGGGCAGACTGGCTAAGGAGAAGGGATCGAAGAGGGAATGCTAACCCGGTACTCAGAAAATGCTTGCTGAAGTCGGATGTGTTGGACCGAAAAGTGCAAATATCGCAGTCAAGCTGTAAACTACGACACAACGCATTCCGTTCTCTGGACTACATTCTGCTTCTTAAGCCCTTTCATGGGTTTGTAGCGGGAGAACGAACGAAGAAGAAGAAGAAGAGGAAGAAGAAGAAGAAGAAGAAGAAGAAGAAGAAGAAGAAGAAGAAGAAGAAGAAATACTTCAGAGTAACATCTGATCGCAGTTTGTCATAAAGATGCCAACGAAACCATACACACATATAAGCAAGAAACGGTGGCACTCAACGACAATAGCAGCTGCAAACTTGAAACAGCGACTGCCTTTCATCCTTTATCGTTAGTTTTTCTGCTAATTGGTGTTCACGGACTAGGTATCGTTACGCTATCAAAATCACATTGTGACATATTTGAACACACCCACAACAAACGAATGCGACTGGTTCTGAGTTGTCCCAGAGATAGCTCGTTTCTCGATTATAAAGATGATGTGCGTGCTGAAACTTCTGGCTGTGACATCCAGACATGATTTTGCACAGTCCAAAGCTTGTATGCGAGTTACCGTCTTACAAAGGTCACCCGCTGTACAATAATACCTGAGACATCAAGAGAATACGAAACAAGATAAAGATGCCATAGATGACACAGACAGAGAGAACAATGCACATGTGATTAATAGTTGTCCATCACAAGTGATGAAGACCACTCTCTTTGTTCAGCCGTGTGGACAATTTCTTGCTGTGTCCGCTTAAATGGGTGACTTGCGCGGTGATTTGGATTAAAGTGAGGAAGAAACTGCGCCTTTTGTCAACCTCACTCACAGAGCCTAAGCTACCTTTTGCCAGTGGCAAGACATTCATCGAGACGACTGGAGATAGCATAGGATGCAGATTTTGCCTCAAGGTTACCACCGAAGCCTTTCCTTAAACATGTAACCCGCAGGGTAGAAACGTTCACTTGTGTTCACGGAAACGTGGTGTTGTTTTCCGTCTGGACTTGTTATTTCGTTCTTTATTTGTGATTTCTTCCATCCGTTTATCCTGGTCTGGACGCCGGCTGAATGGCACTACGCTTATACCTGTGTCGTATTTCACGGGTTAGTTCTGCCTGGTCACCTTCACGAATTTGGCGTGTGCGAATTTTAGATGCTACTATGATGAGCTGAACACAGCTAGGGAGAGATGCCAGACCCACTCACACGCTGAGTGTTGTCCATACGATCTCTTGTGGTTATCGAAATGGCACGACAAACATGTGATTACAGTCGAGGCAATAGTCAATGAAGAAAAATGGGTCCACAATTGTGATATAAGAACAGATTACTACATAGTCACCATAACCCTTAGCAAGGAATGTGAAGTGTGGTGCAACAGGAAAGTAGAGATTAACCAGCTGATAAGTACTAACACTCAGGATAGTGATACCATCATATATACCGATGGTTATGTGGTATGCAATAAGAATTCAGATTGGATCACTATTCAGTCTTATACACCTGTAATAACGAAGTGGTTGACTATACTCTCAACGAAATTGAGATTATGCATGTATTGTATGAACTAGACGATAAACCGAGCATAGAAGATTTGGAAAAAAAACTATCGAGGGCATGCCAGTGGGAAAGGCAACAGGTAGAGATGGCATTCCAGCAGAAATCATCAAATAGGGACAAGGGGGGGGGGGGGGGGGGGGAGACGTACTACTTCAATACATATACGAACATATCTGCCAGTGTTGGGATGAGGGGGCGGTATCACAGGACAGGAGAGGCGCCAACAAAATCACCCTTTACAAGAGCTTTACAAGGGAGACTGCAACAATTACAGGTGCATATCGCTCCCCAACATCGTTGACAAAGTGTATGCTTGCATCATTCTGAGCAGGTCACGAAAGCTGGCCGACAGGGTGTATCCGGTTTTCGCGCAGAAAGGTCCACCGTTGATATAGTCTTTTCACTGAGACAATTGCAAGAGAAATGCAGAAAACAAGACAGACCACTATTTCTTGCCTTCATCGACCTCACCAAGGCATTCGACCTGGTAAACAGAGAGGGTCTTTTTAAAGTATTGTCCAAAGTTGGCTGTCCACCTAAACTACTGAGCATGATTGGGTCTTTTCATGTGGACATGAAAGGTACAGTGCTGCATGACGGTCAGGAATCTGAGGCCTTCGACATTAACAGTGGAGTAAAACAAGGTTGTGTCCTGGCTCCGACCCTATTCGGCATTTTCTTTGCCATCGTGCTTAGATTCGCCTTTGGAACTACCACAGAGGGCGTCTTTCTACATACTATGTCAGATGGGAGACAATTCAATCTAACCAGACTGCGAGTAAAACGTAAGAGAAGGGAGACTATTATTCGGGATATGCTTTCCGCAGACGATAGGTTGGCAAAATCCTGTAATCTGTTTGGACTCACCATCAGTGTATAAATGACGAAAGTGATGCCCAAGGGTGCAGAACCTCCAGGCATTGTCTTAAAAGATAAAAATCTGGAGGTAGTAAATCACTTCAGTTACCTCGGATCTATCATCACCGACAATCATTTACTGGACGCAGCGCTGCAGAAACGATTAGGAATGGCCTCATCAGCACTTGTCAGGCTCTCACAGAGAGTGTAGGATAACAATATGCTGACCATCTCCACAAAAGCTTGCTGTGTACAGATCATGTGTGATTAGTACCCTGCTCTATGGCAGCGAAACATGGACTCTGTATGCCATACATTGAAAAAGGCTAAATGCTTCTCATACGAGGTGCCTGAGACGCATATTTGGAATTTCATGGTGATAGAGTAACTAACAACGAAGTGTTGTACCGTGCAGATATTGTCAACTTAGTTACGATCTTCCACCAGCGCCGCTTGCGGTGGTTTGGTCACGTGTGCAGAATGAAGGATGGGCGAATACCAACAGATGTCATTTATGGGTAGCTCACCGCGGACAAACGTGAAAAGGTAGACCCTTCCTACACTTCCAAGATGTTTGCAAGCGTGACCTGAAGGCGTTGGATATGAACACCTGCAACTGGGAGGAACTTGCCAAGGACAGACCCGGCTGGAGGCAGGTCTTGTGTGTTGGTCTGCAGGCAGGGGAAGACAAGATGCAGGTTACAAACGTCTACGGCGAAAGCTAGGTCAACAACTGACTGCCCCCTCTCTAGCGTGCAGTCCATTGTCTCTCGAGACTGACAGTATGCCAATCAAAAGACATAAATTCTCATAATGGTAATTGCCAAATAAACGAATTACGCGATGAACGAATAAATATCCATGAGAGTCTCGTCCCCTTGTGGGTTGTTTTGTTTTTGAAGTCAATTTACTCGGTAGCCGCTGAGGGTGTGTTCTTTTATTCGCGCCATTATCCTAGTATTTTGAAAGGTACGAATGCATTTGTTAAATTGAACTGTTGACATAATTAGCTCACATTTTGTAATGCATCTTGATCATCGATATTAGTTTTCTTTTCTATTGGACGAAATTCTCAGTATCAGTATGATATCAATAATATCATAATTAATAAATTATACTATTAGTTTAAGTTATGAAAATGATCTATCCAGTATAATACTGACTACTGAGTATTACAGTCACAGTATCCGATGAGTATGATACTGCCTAATAGTAATAGTAATACTGGAATCCTATGACTTAAAAATGACTATAACTACTATAGTATTACTATAAGTATTAAGTAAGTATATATTATTAGTCTATTGGCTCCCCAAAATAACAAAACATACAGATAAAGATAAGTGAATGGACAATTTAAATAAATACAAATTATGCAACAAAAACAGTTGTTATATACCTAACATTCCTAACAGTCAATATTATAATATACCTAACAGTCACAGTCACACTAACAGTCATTGACAGTGATAGTAATGTCACACTCACAGTAAATGAGTAATGTGTTGTAAATATTGTTATGTAGATCAACAGGAGTAGATCTACCTTTCGTTTTTTTTTAATTGCTAGATTATCATATTAATAAGTATTGGCTATATTCATTAACTCTTTCAGGACTTGATTCTTTTTAGGTTTGGACCAAATTAATTTTCAGCTGTAGCAAAATCTCACTGCATCCCTTTTACAACTGACTATTACACACCATAGCATAGACAAATATAGTACTCATTAAATATCATTGTAAAGAAAAATGGGTACAGAAAATGAAAATATCAGTAAATTGCTGATATTTCATTATTTGAAAAAATAATTATGTTGTACAAAAAAAAAATTTAAAGGATAGATAATTTAAAAGTCAAAATATTGTAACTCACCATCATTTTTCATTGGCCTGAATTGTTGATGATTTCAATTTGTCTGGTAATTTTGCAGAATAGTATCCAAAGTCCCTTAAAACACTGTTTATTTGATGAATTTATCTCCAAAAATGTTGAAATTATGTACAATTTTCCTCAATGACCAAAATCAATAAAAATATTTTAAAATTCACAACTTCCATAATTATTTCCATAAGTTTTTTGTTTTGTTCAGCACAGCTGTGCTTATCTTGTGTAGTATTCTCTAAAGCATGTTTTAGCACACAGATGCGGCTTGTGCGAACAACCTGTGCAGTAATAGCTGCTTCGTTTTCTTTTTTTCTGAGCAGCACAATGTACGCACAGTGAGTCTTTTCCATCATAAATTAAATGGGCTGCACCCTGGTATCTCTCAAGCTCCATGTTCATTGGTTTTCTCCCTGGCTTGGACAATAGAACAGCCTGAAGGCTGCTAGGTGTCTCTGCTCTGACTAACTGACAGAGTTCCCCTATCAGGATATCTTTGAAGTCCGCAAAGGGCAAAGGCTTCTCGGTGTACAAAATGTGGGCATTGAGTAATTTCCATCACCCACATAAACACTTTCTTCCACCACTTGACTGTTTTTCTTGTGTGGTTTCATAATATGATATCATCTGGTCCACTCTGTCACATCCATTCATTGAAAGGTTGTAGCTGTGAATGGGTGATGGTTTCATAACTTGACTCCTACCCTCCATCCTTTGTTCATATGTGGCACTTCCACGTGTTGTCACCAGCTGGCAAGGCTTCTTAGATTTCTTATCTCTCCAGCTGACACACATAACCTTTTCCTCATCTTTGATAAACCACTTTGCTTGATTCAGGGATATCTTCTTGTTCTTTATTTCTGATGGAAAACCTCGTCTGTTTACATTCAGAGTTCCAGTGTAGTGGTGGTTTCTCTGTCGCAAAAACTAAACAAGAGGGAGGGAAGAATAGTACCTGTCAGCAAACAAATGGTGATGCCTTCCAGTAGTCTGTCAAAAACTCTAACAGCGTGGGAAGAATTTGGGTCTGTTTAAGGTTTGTAAGCTGTATCAGCTCTAAAATACACCAAGAGATTGAAAACATATCCGGTGATGGAGTCTGAGAGTCCGTAGGATTTGATGTGGTATTTTTTGGGCTTGCTAGGATTGTACTGTTTGTACTTAAATCGCCCCCTGTGACCTATGACCATCTCATCGATACATATGTTTTCAAATGGGGAGAAGGCTTCTTGGAAACTGGCAACGAGTGCATTTACAAACGGCTCAATCTTGCATTTCCCTAGAGCACCTGGAACAGCTGCATGAAGTATTGATTGATAAATCAATAAAAATTTGGTTCTGCTGAACATTAACCTAAAACAGGGACTACTTCTGTGGGGTTTGGTGGACCAATAATCTTTTATTGAGTGCTTTGCATTCAACCCCATAGCAATCAGGACGGCCAGAAACTGTAAAAAAAACATTCATATCAAGTGGTGTCCATTTGCTCAACGTTGAATGTTTTCGTGCTGGTGTATTCATGTCAAGTTTCTGCTGGGCATACTCATTGACATTTCTTATGAGGTTGTCAACAATTGGTTCTTTCAGCAAGGAGAGAAAGCATTGAAGAGGTGTGCAATTTTCATCCAGATTTAGTCTGCTGCCAGAATTTATTTGCCTGAAGTTCGATGCTCCAATGGCCTCTCCATCTAAGGCATCACGCCACCCATCACCAGGCCTAGTAGTCCTCTGTGGTATGGAATTTGCCTTTCTCCTTGCAGAATTGCCATTATCACCATCACCATCAACTCTAGATGTACCTGGTATATCCTCTAAATCAGTCTCATCGCTGCTGCTTGATGATTCAGGAGCACTGATAGTCCCTGACTGGAAGCAACCACCAACTAACCCTAAGCCAGACCGTTTTGATTTCTTAGCACTAGGTCTACTAGTAGTAGTAGCATCACTGTAATCGCTATCCTCTAAATCGTCTAATCACTAACTAATAAGCTTTGAAACACAGCTATAGCTTGTTCTGCACTATATCGTTTTGGTCTAGTAGAAGCAGTGGGCGTTGCCATTATTTTTTAGGAATCAACAACACAGTTTAGCTACTTTAAAACACAAATATATCACTTATTCAGTACATAACACGCGTGGGTCGACTCAAATGTCACGAATGGAAACCGTTCTAGTTCTGGTTGTAATTTTTAAGTAGTTTGGTTAACACAAAACCTGAATTACGACTCTACAAAACAAAATCCGATTTATCGGTTAATGGTCCTCTAGAGTTTAAATAAGAATCCGTTATATCGGTCATTGGTCCGGAATGTGTTAAATGTAATTGCAATACTTGATGGTAGTGATAAACATCATTACGATATTTTGAGTATGATCCGGATCGTGTTTTAAAGTTACTAATCAAATGTCCTAAGTTAATTGATTAATTGTAAAGGTGGAAAAAGAATGGCGAACACCAGGACATGTCTAAGAAATCAGCATGGTGAAATTACTGGCGGCTAAACGGGAATCTGTTCTAAAAATAGAAATAGGTCAATTCCAATGTGCCTATATAAGTATAAGTTATAAAGTAAGATTCCAGTATGAATCCAAAATTGTGATCGTACTGACTGAAGTGAATTCTGAATAATTTATTGTCCATCCACCTGCAAATGGTGCCGATTTGTAAAAAAAAATTAGCAGACGAGATTCTACACCCTAGAATCTACAGAAACAAAAACAAGTTAATTACTGTTAGTGTTTAAAGCAAGGCTGCAAGCCAGTTAAGAGTCATAGAAAAAAGTGAAACAGTTTGCATTGTTCCTGTTCTGTTTCTAAGAATCAACGTCACTGCACTTTGGGTATACCCATACCCATAGGTGCTCAGTCTCTCAGCAAATGGTGTATTGTATGGATGCTGATGGTCCCTGTAATTCGCTGGTTGTACACTCTCCTGCTCCGTCCTCTCATGCGCCATACTCCCCTTATTTAACGTCAAAACTTTGCAGCCTGTGGATTCCTTCTTCAGCTATTGCGGTGTCCTCATCCAGCATTGATTGATTTCAAAATGTCACTTCTGTCCATCACTAAATGTGCCCATGATGGGAGCTTGTGAAGCCAAGATGTCAGCTCTTTCATTGCCCTGAACCTAGCATGACCAGGACAGTAGATCCATGTCAACCCCTGCAGGTTTGAGGCCTCAACAGCTGCTATAGTCATAATAGTGCTATCCACTCGTACCTAAGCCATCCCTTCTAAAGTACGGCTTGTGCGTCTGCCCTTGTCACACCTGTATATATGATTCTAAAGAAACTGAATTGTGTGGTGTAAGAGTGTTAAAAACTAGTAGAAAGAGAATTACATTTTAAGTAATCAATATCTGTGTTTCTATTATCTCTTCAACAGTGCTTACCTGTTAGATAATGAATCAGTCTAAGTATGAGGAAAATCGTAGTAAGAACTGCTTGCTTGAGTCACCAGTGTGTGAGAGACTCAAAACAGAACCCTGCTGGCTTGGGATTGACGAGGCAGGACGAGGTCCAGTCTTAGGTAAGCACTTCACACATATGAAAGTGAGCATGGTTGAGTGCTAGTCAGGTGAGAGGATGGCTATCATAACAAAGTACAGAGAGGAGCATAGAGAGAGAAATGTCACAATGAAAAGCAGTGGTGGGGTAGGACACTAAGATTCTAATGTAATATTACTGAATAGATTACATTGATCTTTCTTGAAATTGTCTCACCACAGTCAAAAGAGCATATTTTATAGGTTGTTCTTTTTTAAAAAAAATTTGTTTTCTAATCTAAAGGTACTTTAATGGGCACTCCTTATTTTTTTTATTGTTAACATAGAAAAAATAAAGTCAAGTAGGTCACAATGCAGTTTAAATAAAATTTCTTTCTAAACTGTCAGTGAGGTGGTTTGCTGTTTCCTATATGTAAATTACAATTCGATAGCGATCATCATATTTGAGTTTTGCATATTATTACTTTATAGGTCTCAAAATATTTTAACCTGCTGCCGCCTTAGTGAGGCAACCAGAGAGTTCCAGACACCCTTGATTTTTACCTTCATCAAGAAAAATAGCTTTTGGTCCAGTAGAACCACAAGGTGTCAATCCTGGTTACATCGCAATTTTTTATCAACAGTTACATGAACTGCGCTACATTTTATCCCTTCCAATGTCCAATTGGGGTACCATTACAGGAGATCATATCTCGCCAAACCTCTTCTCCGCATGTTTGGAATCAGTCATCAGCCGATGCAACTGGAACACTGTTGGCACCCATTTTGATGGCAGACTCCTCTGCCACCTTCGATTTGCCGACAACATAGTGCTCATCACAGAGTCAGCAGCAGAAGCCAACCAAATGATGCAGCTACTCGATGGTGAGAGCAGGAAAGTGGGACTGGAGATGAATGTCTCGAAGACCAAAGTATTGCGTTGCGTAGTCGTTTCTCCAATTGAGATCCAGTCTTCCTTGGCAAGATTAGAGGATGTCGATGAGTACATCTATCTTGGGTGTCTCCTCAATATGCAGAACAATCTTGAACCTGAACTAACAAGATGTTGCTACGCGGGCTGGACAGCTGCCAAGACCAGAACCTACGTGTCTGTCTTCAATTCTACTGTGCTCCCTGCGATGTGCTATGGTGCAGAGACATGGACATTCACAAACTCAATGGAGGACAAATTGAGAGTGACCAAGTCCTCTATTAAGAGACGCTTGGTCGGAATCTCTCTCCGCAACCAACGCATACAAAATTTCCACAATTCTGACATACAAACACTGTCCTTGGGAATGATGCGGTAATCTATGCAGACAAGGCAAAACTTAGATAGGCAGGTAACGGGTCGCAACACAAAGATGGTCAATGAAGCACATTGTCATCAGCTGTTATATGTTCATAACCATCTCATACCTATTTCAGTTAGTCCTGTACACCAGCAAGTCAGCTGCAAATGTTGATATTCATCCTGGCCCTGTGTAGATGTTGAACAACACTGGTGAGAGTGTAGAACCTTGGGGACAATCCTGGACATGTTCTCATCAGTTCTGATGTCCAAGATCTCAAATTTAGCACAACTGTTCTCTCCATCAGGGCAGCTATAGTTCACTGAACCTGATGGAAGCAGCCAGCTATGGTTCACTGACCCTGATGCAAGCAGCCAGCTATGAGTCACTGGCTGCTGTCAGCTCATTCACTGCTGCATCTTGGCTCTGATTTCTTCCTGTTCTTAATTTTAATATTTGTTTTTTTTTATCTTCACTCTCACAGGGCCAATGGTTTATGGCATCTGCTTTAGTCCAGTAGCAGATAAGGACAAGTTCGCAGAAATGAAGTTTGCAGGTAAGATTTTTTCCATTTTCTTTTATGTTTAAGTTTGTGTACTTTTTAATAAGCAATAATTTCTGCCAAGTGGATCACAAAACTTGTTACATTTATTAACACACGTATATCTTTTTTTACCCTTACAGATTCAAAGACCTTGACTGAAGAACAAAGAGACCTTATCTTTTTGAAGATGAATGAGTCACTTGATATGCTTGGATGGATGGTGGAAATTATCTCCCCAGCATATATCTCAACTAGCATGCTGAAAAGGTAAGCTTAACAAAGTATGCACACATTTTTGCATATATATCTTCCTATTAATACAAATTATGACCACAAGAAAAGAGTAAAATTTACATTCGTAAACAGATCATGGATACATGGAGTAAACATGGCTGAGAACATAACAGAGCTGCTTTTGCATAAATACATCTGGTCACATAGTGGGTTGTCAATGCAGAATAATAATTCATCCATCGTCGTGGATGAGGACCTCCACCATCACATGTCAGACTACATCTTTGAGTATGTGAATGTTTTTGTGCCTGATTAAGTCAATGTGAGCATGGAAAGTTCTATTACATGGCTGGCAAACATAGTCTGCAGCTGCCTCTGGTATTCCCTCTGCTCTAGATTTCCCAATTCCTCCTGAACACGGAGGCCCTTGCTGATTTCAACGCCATTTGTGACCGCACTCTTCCAGGTTGAACGATTTTGAGCCAGGTTCTCCTGTGTGTTAATGTCTATTTGACAGCACGTAAAAGACCCCTTCAGATCGTCGTTGAAACATTTTTTTATGTCCCTGTGATCGTTCTCCTTCACTCAGTTCACTGTGCAGGAGCCTCTTTGGAAGCCTTTTGATTGACATTCGAACAAGGTGGCCAGCCCATCTCAAATGAGTTTTTTTTTGCATAGGTACATGAATACCTGGCATGTTGGCTCTCTGTAGCACTTCATTATTTGTGATATGTGCCAGCGAATATGCAGTATGCATTTCAGACAATTCATGTGGAAATGATTTAGCCTCCTGGCATCACCAGTGTAGACAGTCCAGCTCTCACAAGTGTAGAGAATAGCAGCACGTGATGCCAGTGTAGACAGTCCAGCTCTCACAAGTGTAGACAGTCCAGCTCTCACAAGTGTAGACAGTCCAGCTCTCACAAGCGTAGACAGTCCAGCTCTCACAAGTGTAGACAGTCCAGCTCTCACAAGTGTAGACAGTCCAGCTCTCACAAGTGTAGACAGTCCAGCTCTCACAAGTGTAGACAGTCCAGCTCTCACAAGTGTAGACAGTCCAGCTCTCACAAGTGTAGACAGTCCAGTTCTCACAAGTGTAGACAGTCCAGCTCTCACAAGTGTAGACAGTCTGCTCTCACAAGTGTAGACAGTCCAGCTCTCACAAGTGTAGACAGTCCAGCTCTCACAAGTGTAGACAGTCCAGCTCTCACAAGTGTAGACAGTCCAGCTCTCACACGTGTAGAGAATAGCAGCACGTAAACCTTCAGCTTAGAAGTTGTGTTTATTCCTTCACGTTCCCACACTGATGAATGCTTTCGACCAAAAGCTGCGCTGGTCATTACTATTCTATTAGTCAGCTTATCAGCAATAGTCACTGATTTCAACAGTTCTTCAGAGGTAGACACATTTGTCAACTGCTTGTAATTTCTGTCTCCTCACTGTAACAGCTGGCTGTTTATGCCTGGTACAAGACTGACACTATAATGTAATGTTACAACAAAAAAAACTACTGTTAGTTACTCTACCACAAATGACAATAACAACTTCTACAAATTAGCATCTGAGTTGCAGTAAACATTTAAACCACTTGTATGTACAAGGATTGTTCAGAAAGTAATACTCTGCATTTTTTTTCTTCATCTTAGAATAAAGATAACAGAGTGAAAATTTACAGGTTGTAATACTGGTGTTTCTCGCGTACATGTGCATAATTCCACGGCCTTCCAACGGAGAACTGAGATGCTAGTCAAGTCAGGCACAATATACTGAAGGCACAATATACTGACCAAGAGCACTATCTCCCTTACATGTTGCATTACCTGGAAACAGGCTGTTTTCAAGGCAGTCTGGCTTATGAGATGTGGATTGACATGATTCCAGTAGTAGTGATCGTCATGCAGATGAAGCCACGCATAGTACAATCGCCTGGGGTGCCGCGGTCTACCTTCACCATCTCGCACGGGATCGGAGAAAAGCTACTATAAATGCCACTTAAAGCCTTTTTAAGGCGCACATAAGAGTAAACTTACTCATTGGGGGCATTAAACAACAACAACAATGGTCTTCCAACAGATAGAGTTGCTGTTGTAGTCCGTTATATTTGCATCTATGTGAGATACACATTACAAACAACGAGCCGTAATGGATTCTTTGTGGCGAAGAAAGTATGGGGAACGTTTACAAATATTTGCATGTTGTTTATGGAAGTTGTACAGTTGATAGAAGCTGGGTTCAGAAAGGTAAAGCTTTAGGAGGTGAAGAGACAGAGCGGCCTGATTTAGCGTGGTCTGGATGTCCTTCCACAACCACCAGCCCATACATGTTGCAGTGCGCCGATGCCATTATTCGTGAGGATTATGGCCTCACAAAGTTGATAATTGGCTCTGCAGCTTTCAGACAGCAATTGAAGTGCGTTGGTCGTTTTCTATAATTTTAGATATAAGGTATTGCCAAAATGGATTCATTGAAAACTCACACGGATCCCCAGACATCATATGAACATGGCTACATGAACAGGTATGCACAGATGCCCTTGTTTTGCTCTGGTGTTAGATCGCAGAAGTGGATAGAGATTATGTGGGTAAACAGCATGTGTGAAGGAAGCATACATTTATACATTGTGTCAAGTTCATACATTGTGTCAAGCTCATACATTTTGAATAAATAGTTTTTCTCAAGAGGCAACAGTTCAAGCAGGTAATTAAGAACAAATGCTTAAAGATTGTTTGGTGTTGAGCATGTTGTTTTTGTTAGATACAGTTTTGTAACTAAAAAAAAGGGAATGTAATGATATTAATGTTTTCATTGTTAGGTTAAAATACAATAATCCTTGTTTCAGAGAAAAATATAACCTCAACGCCTTATCCCATGACTGTGCTATAAGACTAATCAACACTGCTGTTGATAGAGGCGTAAATGTCACAGAGGTGAGATCTTTCGTTCCTTAATTACTCAATGTTAGTGCAGGTTCAACATGTTTCTCATTGACATACCAAAGAATGAATTAGCTATTTTTATGTAATGTTCAATGAAAGGTGTTATTTTGGTTAACACCTTTGTTTTAGTGTGTTTTTTTATTTATCTTACTGATGTTATCACTTTGTGTAAAGCTTCAGACCAACAGTGGATGTTGTGTTGATGTTTATATTTTATAGAGAATAGTTAGTTGTTAATTTGAGATGAAATTATGTAATTTAAGAGTTTAGCTACCTTTACCTATACTCATATTTTAAATTTTAAGATATTATTCAAACAATACTTGTGTGTTTTTACCTTGACATTGTACGAAATCTATAGTACTCTGACAACCTCCAGAACTATGCAAGGTGGAGCTTTATTCTTGGCAGATTCTACAAAGCTGGACAGGTCTGCTTGTATGTAGGGGTCAGGTGCAATAGTCATTAGCTGCTTCATCAGTCATGGGCAAAAATTCACAGAAGTTTCAGTAATATTTTTTTATTTAAAAGTGGTGATCATTATGAAGCATTACTGTTACTGACAGTTAATTTTGATAGAACTGATCAAAGTTCAGAACATATTCTCATTAATTACATATCACCATATTATCTGATTCTACGGCTTCATCCATGCACTCGCTCTGCAGAGTCTGGTCCCACCGGAGGCTCTTCATGGGGACCAGATTTCATATATACTTCCCCTCCATCTTCCTGTACGGCTCCAAGACCTGGACACTACTACAGCGGGACCGGCAGTATCTTGAGGCCTTCCACCTGTGCAACCAAGGGCACATCCTTGGGAACCACTGACACGACCTGCTCTCCAAAAATGAAATGGTTCGGCATACTAAACTTACAGGCATTGTCTCGACGAGTAATCACTGTCTCGTCTCCCTGGGAAGTCCCGGCCCACGAGATGCTCCAGCTGACTGGGGGCGATGGACGGAAGAGGCCATGCTCATCCTGAAGACATCCTCGGGGTCACCTTCACAACACCTGGCTAAAACAGATCGTCACCTTCCCAACAGAACTGCTGGCCTCTTGGGGCGTGGTCATAGACATGATCATTCGACACAACGGACCCTGGTCGCCTATACATACTATTGTATTGTAGTAACCAACAAAACATCTTACCATAGTATATTTTGTTTTACTGATATTTCACTTTTTCAGATACTAATGCATGCTTGCCTGTTTTGTTTGTGTATAATGTGTTTTATCTTTATTTATGTGCTGAAATTCGTTCCATTAAATTCAGGTTTATGTGGATACAGTTGGAGATCCAGTCAAGTATCAAACCAAGTTGAAGGGACTGTTTCCTGACATTGACATCACAGTGGCTAAAAAAGCAGACTCTTTGTATTCAGTTGTTAGTGCAGCAAGTATATGTGCTAAGGTAATATCTATTGCCAGCCTAAAGTATGTTGTATAAATTTATTGGTGGTGAAAATGCAGTGAACGAGATGACAGCTGTCTTAAATTCATGTCTGACTGCTTGCGCTAGAGCTGGCTAACCAGAGCTATTCCGTCTCCAAGTTGCAGCACTGGAAACCGACTACATCTGTGCAGCCTGGCTGATCAAATGTAAGGTATACTCAGTTTTTAAAAAAAATGTGCCGTGCTGAAACTGGATGTGTCAGACCAAAATGTGCAGATACCACAGCCCTGACACAACATCACAAAACATCCTTTTCGGGACAACTGACAAAGAAGATATATTTCTTCATCAAACCATCAGACACAGCTTAAGTGGTTATTTTATTTTTATATACATTTATTAATACATTCAAGGCTATATTTGATACAGCTACCTTTTTTAAACACCATACTTAAATTACCACCTTTATTGAAACACCATGCTTAGAATTATCACCTCAATTGAAACACCATTCTTAGATTACCACCTTTATTTTTTTTTTGCGTTCGCCTTATTTCTCTATTCCCCAAGGCGGTGTGCGTTGCACTA
Organism: Ariolimax columbianus; assembly: GCA_036924085.1. NCBI lineage: Eukaryota > Metazoa > Mollusca > Gastropoda > Stylommatophora > Arionidae > Ariolimax > Ariolimax columbianus. Next base: position 29,851,732 of record JAVGWX010000003.1, read on the forward strand.
CGGTTTTAAATCTGCATCTGTCGTCCCAGTGCATCCGAATTCGGCATGCATTATATGTAAGGGTCTGCTTCCTCCTGCATTTTCTAAGGGTTTGTTTCCCCCGGGGTAACAGACGGTGCTGTGATGGGGATCCAACCCAGCGCCTTCAAGTTGTGAGCCATGTCACTTAACCACTAGCACACACCGTCCACACCACCTTTATTGAAACACCATTCTTAGATTACCACCTTTTTTGAATGAGAATGTAGAGGTTGACGTTTGACAACATACGAAGAAGAATGAGAATGTTTTTTGAAGCCAAAATTAGTATGGTCATCATCATCATGAAGCATGTCCTTTGTAGAACATCACTACCATTACAGTCCATCTGAAAAACTTGCTCTCTCGTCAAATCTTCAGCGTAAAGCTAGAGCCATGTCGAAGCATTCTTTGACTTCTTGGTCTGCCTCTCTTGCTCGGCGCCAACCTTCTAGTATCGTTCTCTCAAGACCATTGTGCCTTGATGTGGTAAAAGTATTTCATTTTTCTGTCCATCATAGAATTTATGAACTAGCTCAACTCTTGTCAAATATCTGCATTTTTTAATTTTACAAAAAATTTTCATTTGGCCCCTGGTATCTTTCTATAACATTTCAACTTAAGTATTCGATTCTCTTTCTTAAGGGTTGTGTATCCATGTTTTTGCAGGCGTATGCTGCCATGTGAAAAACACAGGTTCTCAAAATTTTCACTTTTGTTGGAATTCTGCAATAGTTTCATCAGGTTGTGCAGCCTCTGTATTGCAGTTGCCAAACTCCTTGTGATTTCCTTTGAACAGTTGACATTGTGTCAGTTCTGGAGCCCAGATACTCAAAGTTCGTGACCTGTTCTATTGCCACACACCCAAAAATTTGAATTGATGTTTTTCTTGTTTTGTCTGATGTAATTATCTTTGTTTTGCTTATGTTTACAAAGATCTTTTGATCTTCACTGCATCTGCTTATGGCTGCAATTGAATGTGTTAACCCCTCTGCACTGTTTGATAGTATCAAAGTATTTTCTGCATATCTTAGTTCTGAGATCTTGTATCCGTCGATTGTATGGTACTTATCAGTTACTCCTTTCCAGACCTTTGTTTAGTAATATAAGTTTGTATGACACGTGCTACTTCATGGTCCATCAGTACATTTTCTCTCTGTTTGCTTCTCACCCAGGTTTCCAGAGATCATGCTGTCAAAAACTGGGTGTTTATAGAAGGAATTACATTGGAAGATCCTAATTATGGATCTGGTTACCCAGGAGGTAAGTGCCATTGCTGGCTAAAGGAAATGGAACGCCAATACACATAGAAAAGAAAAATTGAGATGAAGCAAATTAAAGGTTGGGAAAATTCTGGATAAGCATTTCATTAGTTGCCTTCCTGCTGATGTCACTGATTTAAAAAATGGAATTTCCTGTTGTGGATAGTATCTTTTGTCATACAAACAATTTTATAGGATTAGAGTATCGATAAGCCTTCTGGATTTAAAAGAAAGCTCTAGAAACAAATGCCTATGTATTAATGTATTATACAAGAATCACAAAAATATCTAGAAACTAAGCACATATAATACTATAGGAATCAAATAATGAATACTTTGTTCTTCCAGCGATCAGATCAGAAGTAGAAGATAGGTTAACTCTTAAATGCCAAGGCCATAAGAACGCTGTCAACGTTCTTCCTGGCGTTCGCTTGATGTCATAAAACCGCTCATATCGTTAACAGCACATTGAATTAAATTTGTTTTTTCAGTGTTTTTAAATTTTAATTGACATTATATGGTAAGGGAAGTAACTATCATATTTACGTTTCATGTTGTGAAAGCAGCGACATGCATTGTGTAGGAATTCAAAGTTGGAAAACATTTGTCATCTTTCAAGTCAGCCAAATTTTTGTTGTGTTTATCACAAAAATGTGTATCGAACCTAACACTTCAAGATTGTTTAATAGTAGGTTGTTTTTAATCTGTAGAAAAGGCTAGGGAGTTGTGCCCTAGATTAATTTAGTGACGAGGATTCAAATTTATCTGATTTACCAGAGTCAGATATAGAATATAATAATATTCAACCTACTCAGCCTGCTGAAGATGAGGGGGCGTTGTCACAGCCAGGACTTAGTGCTGCTAAAACGTTTGACTGCACCATCAACATAAAAACGAAGATGCAATATTTCTAAAGCAAATTCGAGAGAACATGATAGCGAATGGGTTTCAGTACCAAATTCCATCACCACTGACTGACTGAGACCCAGAACTCATTCAGATTGCTGCCAAAATGTGGTCGACCATGTGGAGTGAATGGAGACCTGCAACTCAGTGGCACATCAACTCCATTTGATTGTTACAGAACATTTTTTTCTTGTAGATATTATTTATATGTAGATAACTGTTATTTGGTACACTGGCCCAATTTGCATTACATTTCATGGATTGATGACATTTTTGTGTGTGAAAAATAGTTTTTATTACAAAAAATGACAATATAATTATGAATAATTACTTGTAATATTTTATGAAATTCTACAAGACCTTCATATTCTCACTGCACATTTGATATATAACTTGTTTGTCTTCCTTCTGAAATAATTAAGAAAAGTCAAGTTTTGTGAAGAGGCTGCTTTTATTGAAAAAATAATTCTGGCAAAACTAGTTGCAAAATTATGGCCTTTAAGAGTTAAAGGTGGTTCAGTTCAGGAGTGCCATTGAATATTACTAATGGTTACTGTCTGACTGCGTACGATGAAGAAGAAGAAGAATATTACTAATGGTTACTGTCTGACTGCGTACGATGAAGAAACAAGAAGAATATTACTAATGGTTACTGTCTGACTGCGTACGATGAAGAAGAAGAAGAATATTACTAATGGTTACTGTCTGACTGCGTACAATGAAGAAGAAGAATATTACTAATGGTTACTGTCTGACTGCGTACGATGAAGAAGAAGAAGAATATTACTAATGGTTACTGTCTGACTGCGTACGATGAAGAAGAAGAAGAATATTACTAATGGTTACTGTCTGACTGCGTACGATGAAGAAGAAGAAGAATATTACTAATGGTTACTGTCTGACTGCGTACGATGAAGAAGAAGATTACTAGTGGTTACTGTCTGACTGCGTACGATGAAGAAGAAGAAGAATATTACTAATGGTTACTGTCTGACTGCGTACGATGAAGAAGAAGAAGAATATTACTAATGGTTACTGTCTGACTGCGTACGATGAAGAAGAAGATTACTAGTGGTTACTGTCTGACTGCGTACGATGAAGAAGAAGAAGAATATTACTAATGGTTACTGCGTACGATGAAGAAGAAGAAGAATATTACTAATGGTTACTGTCTGACTGCGTACGATGAAGAAGAAGATTACTAGTGGTTACTGTCTGACTGCGTACGATGAAGAAGAAGAAGAATATTACTAATGGTTACTGTCTGACTGCGTACGATGAAGAAGAAGAAGAATATTACTAATGGTTACTGTCTGACTGCGTACGATGAAGAAGAAGATTACTAGTGGTTACTGTCTGACTGCGTACGATGAAGAAGAAGAAGAATATTACTAATGGTTACTGTCTGACTGCGTACGATGAAGAAGAAGAAGAATATTACTAATGGTTACTGTCTGACTGCGTACGATGAAGAAGAAGAATATTACTAGTGGTTACTGTCTGACTGCATACGATGAAGAAGAAGAAGAAAATTACTAATGGTTACTGTCTGACTGCGTACGATGAAGAAGAAGAAGATTACTAATGGTTACTGTCTGACTGCGTACGATGAAGAAGAAGAAGATTACTAGTGGTTAATGGAAGCTGTAACAAGAATGAAGATTGTGTAGGGACCTAGCAATTCCGTCATGTGATGTTAATAACTAGTTAGTTGCCCATCGCAAGCGATGATGGTGATATCAGACAGTTTTGTCTTGATGATGTAACTTCCGCTGTATTTAGAGAAAGAAACTGTGCTGGTCATCAACCTCACTCTCTGATCCCGAGCTACCTTGAACCAGTGGCAAGACGTAGGGCAAGACGCCTGGAGGTAACACAGTATGCAGGCATTCTGGTCCCACCTACCTTGAGACCAGGGATCACTTGTGGAATTCGATTGCCCACCATTTCCGTTCTCCACTTTGAGAGGCAAGTGCCTTACCTCTCAACCACCAGAAGACTGCAAAGTCTGTTGACAACCAGTTTCTCATTCTAGTCTTGTAGTTACGTCACAAAGTTATCAGCGGACGATTGGAATGTTAATAGTTACAGAAGCAAGCACTGGACAAGTAAATGAAGTACTTCAATGCATGCTGACTCTTACTGTAGTGATGGAGCTATGCCCCACAAGAAATGGTAAAGGAAAAAGAAGATTGTTAATATCCTGTACGCTTATTTAAATTTCAGTTGCACACATGTAGACTGCTATTTTAATACAGTACTGATATCTTAAAGCCATATAAGCTAGATATATGTATGTTATTAATACTGTGGTACCAGAATCACAAAGTTTTATTTCTTCCCCTTTTATCCAGATCCAAAGACCAAAAAGTTCCTTGAGAACAGCTTCGACAAAATTTTTGGATTTCCTTCTTTTGTTCGCTTCAGCTGGTCTACAGCCTCCGTCATTATGGAAAAAAACGGTGTCCTAGTTAAATGGTAATATAAATTATTTGATTATAATTATATCACTGATAAGGGGATGGCGTGGCCTAGTAGTAAAGTGGCACGGCTCACAACCGGAAGGTGCTGGGTTCGATCCCTATCACAGCACCGGCCATTACCCCAGGGAAGCAAACCCTTAGAAAATGCAGGCCCTGACATAAAATGCATGCTGAAGTCTGATGAACTGGGCCGACAGGTGCAAAATAAAAACCATAGTGCAACGCACACCGCCTTGGGAATTAGAGAAATAAGGCGAATGCAAACAAAAAAAATATCACTCATATCTTTTTGTTGTTTAGAGTGATACTTTCTTCCTGTGATAGTTGTTTAGTTAAGGTAACAGCTGGAAATCAAAATGTTTTTATTACTGACCTTTATAGTCATGTCTGCTGTTGCCATTTGATATTAAATGTAATTTATAATAGAGACAGCATACTTATTATAGCTACAGTTATGATTGAAAGGGGATATTTGTGTCATAATAGATCAAATGTAATATATTTATATGTGTTCAGCAGACCCATCACTGCAATCCAGACAGACTTTTAGGTGCTCATTCTCTCTCAGATGTGAGAGACATGGGCACAGCTAGTTCCAGTAACTCGCCGGTTCAGTAACATTCCTGATCTACTCTCATTGGTGCCATTCCTGCTGTACCTAAATTTGATATCAGGTTTTTTATGTTTGTGCATTGTTGATTAATTTTGTTCTTCTTCTGCACTCACCTTGAAACGGATATTGGGACTTTGTGTCTTACTTTACAGCGAGGCTGTGCCTTTTGGCAGACACATCCTATTTTAGCTGGAATTTTTTAGTGCCTTTCCACTGTGATCCCCATCCCTTGTCCAGATTACACTACTGATTAGTGCAGCCTGCTTTCAGGGCAGCCAGGTGAAAGCGGAATAGGGTGTTGTTCAGATATGGTTCGCTGACCCTGATACAAGCGATCAGCTATGAGGCGCTGGCTGCTGTCAGTTCATTCACTGCTGCATCGTGACCCCACTTTTTGATTGATGGTAATATTGTTCTATATAGCTTGGCCTTCTTTCACTGGCTGGCATGACAAGCATCCACACAACTCGCAGTTTAGATGGACTGACCATGTTGTCTGCATGTTAGATGAGCAGCTTCTAAAGAAAATATTCTATTGCAAGCTTGAGTCAGGCAAGCAAGCTTGTGGTTGCAAATAAAATTTTACAAAGACACTCTGAAAGCCTCACTGAAGAACTGCGACATTGACCCTGATAATTGGGAGAGCATTGCTGCTGATCGCTCTGCCTGACGTAGTAAAATCTCTTCTGGCACGACACATATGGAGCAGACAAGAATCAAGGAAGCTGCACAGAAATGAGCGACATGAAAGGCAGGAGACTAGCTTCCTCCATCTGATGACCAGACAGTATTTCCCTGCCCTCAATGTGACAGATGCTTTCGTGGTCGGATTGGTTTGATCAGATACCTACGAACCCACTGCAGGATTGACAGGTGACAATGTCGTCCTTGTCGGAAACGATGGACAAACAACGCAGACATAGTTTGGCCTTCATTTGATGAAGGTATGAATCTTTCAACCAGGCAGTCTTTTTGGTTATATCAAGGAATTTGATCTGTATTTAACACAGCAATCAGTCATCCCCTAGATATGACTTTTCAGTTGGCCAATCCATTCACAAGTGAAGCATTACCGCAGCACCATGGATCATAAAACAGCCCTCCTACTTTTAGTCAATGCCAAAGGACCGAAACCACCTGACAATCTACCCAAACCTTCTGGAAGCATGTAATATTGAGGGAGAACTGCAAAGCAATCCCTATGGCTGAACATTGGAAACATGATGTCTGACATAAGTATTGACTAAAATGTAGAGCTGAATGTTTACAAAATGATGGACAAGATTAGCATGGGAGTATGAAATACTGTGACCCCAGAACAGGTCAACATTTGATGACCTGGCATGTATTTATTGAAGACCTATGCTCAACGGAAAGGTTTTGATTAGTTGATAAAATGTTGTTAGTTTGAAGAAATGTTGATTATTTCAATTTGTATATGTATGTCCATAAATTATTTTATTTCAGGGAGGATGACGATGAAGAAGAAGATGCAGCATCCAAAGGGAACACAGTTATGTCACAGTATTTCAAGGCAACTGATACTAAAGTAGAACAGACTCGACATCGCTTCTTTACACACAGACAACTGAACCATGTAACATCATTTGAATGAAACATTTTTGTAGTCAAGCCAGACCATATTTGTGTGATATCCAACACTGTATGTGATTGTATGTTGTAAGTTTAAAATGTGTACTGTCTAATGACAGACATTGCATTTAGATCTGAGCACAGTAAAAACCAATATTCAACTGTGTCTGTGCTTATCATTTGATTTTTTGTTCAGTCATTTGGCGATTATTGTTTTTTTCAAAGCTGCTTGTATAGTGAGTTCGTCACTGTTGATGTATTTTCTCTGGCAGCGAGTTTGATGTGGCTGTTCTTACATTTCAGTGTGTACTAAAAAAGGTCGACATAGATCCTTCTTTCTTTAGTGCAATACAAGGTCTCTTGGCAAGCTTGCCACTTCAGGGGTCGCAGTGTCAAACCCCATCATATTTGCTGTAGTGCGATCTGTTTCCAGGTGCATACTGTGGACATGATGTGAGGTTTAAGTCAGTATGCTGCAGTTAACCCAAATGCTAGACACATAACCAAGAAGCTTTGCTTAAGGAATTCATTTATCTTCTCTGCAACACATAAATATACAGCAGTGAGCACCCTTAAGCTATTGAAACATATTTATAATCGACATAACGCTAGTTCAGTAATAGGAGAACTGTGAATTATGATACAAAACACAAAAGATATTCACTAAATTTAAGAAAATGAAAGATAATCAGCACGTAAAAACAAGCCCAGAAAAAAGCAAATAAAACATAACCAAATTATGAGAATAACCTAGTAAAAACAAAGAATAATAGAGGAGGTTAGCCAAAAGTGAATTACAAGAAATGAAACACAGATTGGTAGCAATTAAGCTGGGGCAACCACTTTTGAACTGCTTGTAGAAAACTTTATGGTTGACATCAAGTAAGCTGAGACTACTACTACTTTTGATCTGCTTGTAGAAAACGTAATGATTAGCAGCAAGTAAGCTGAGACGACTACTACTTTTGATGTTCTTGTAGAAAACTTAATGATTATCAGCAAGTAATCTCAGGTGACTACTACTGCTTGTAGAAAACTTTATGGTTGACATCAAGTAAGCTGAGACTACTACTACTTTTGACGTTCTTGTAGAAAACTTAATGATTAGCAGCAAGTAATCTCAGGTGACTACTACTGCTTGTAGAAAACTTTATGGTTGACATCAAGTAAGCTGAGACGACTACTACTTTTGATCTGCTTGTAGAAAACTTAATGATTAGCAGCAAGTAAGCTGAGATGACTACTACTTTTGATGTTCTTGTAGAAAACGTAACGATTAGCAGCAAGTAATCTCAGGTGACTACTACTGCTTGTAGAAAACTTTATGGTTGACATCAAGTAAGCTGAGACTACTACTACTTTTGACGTTCTTGTAGAAAACTTAATGATTAGCAGCAAGTAATCTCAGGTGACTACTACTGCTTGTAGAAAACTTTATGGTTGACATCAAGTAAGCTGAGACTACTACTACTTTTGACGTTCTTGTAGAAAACTTAATGATTAGCAGCAAGTAATCTCAGGTGACTATTACTGCTTGTAGAAAACTTTATGGTTGACATCAAGTAAGCTGAGACGACTACTACTTTTGATCTGCTTGTAGAAAACTTAATGATTAGCAGCAAGTAATCTCAGGTGACTACTACTGCTTGTAGAAAACTTTATGGTTGACATCAAGTAAGCTGAGACAACTACCACTACTTTTGATCTGCTTGTATGCGCTCTTGCAATGATTTCTGTGGAACTTTATTTTATATGATGATTTTGCCAGCGTTATGTACAACTCTATTTAGTCATCTTTTAGGACATATGTAGTAGAGTGATGTTATTTTTCCCCTGTATCTATACCTTCGAAACCTTTCAGCTTCCTGTATAGCACATGTTCCTTATTTCCAGCTCTCTTATTCATGTATGTTCTTGTCTGCCTTTACCTCTCTTGCCTTGGGAATTCCAGAATGAAGACTGTCTTGTAATTCTATCAGCTGGTTTCTTGAATGTGTGTCCTATCCAATGTAAGTGCCATCTCCACACATGTTCCATTGATATCTGTCTGGTTCTTTTTAACAGTTTCACATTAGTAATCTTTTAATATTATTTCAATCTCTCTATTCTGCACAGACACCTATTTATGAAAGTGTACTTTTTTGGTTCTTGCAAACCATGCTTCAGAGCTGTATAATAGAACAGAATTAACATTGGAGTTGAAGGTTTGTATTTTTGTGTTGGACTTAAACTTCTTTTGATTTCTATAAATTCCCCATGGCAATAAAAGCTCACCTCATCTTTTGTAGTCTTATTTTGATATCTTTATCTGTGTCTCCTGCATTGTCTATATTGCTAACAAGATATATGAATGATTTCAGATCTTGTAGGAGTGTGTCTCTCAACACAATCTGATTGTCATTAATTGTATTTGTTCTCATAGTCTTTGTTTTTTTTCTTTGAGTATTCTCAACATGCATGCTTATTTTATTTTGCCTCTGAAATTCCACACAGGAAGCTTACTTTTATTCTGTTCTGAATTGTTCAAACCATTATCCAGAAATATTAGTGGGCACACTCATGTCCGTCACAGTCACATTTTCTGAATCCTTTTAGCTCCATATGAACCATAGTAAGACAATTGTATAGTAGCATTGTTTCAGTCATTACTAACTATAGAATGATTTGATCTTGGGATTGGAACTCTACTGACTTTTGGTTTTCCTTTTCCTTGTGGTGTTGTCTTTTCACTTCTCCATGTTGCAAGAGCTCTTTTTCATCTAGTCTGATCTGTTGCAGATAAAATAGACTAACAAGGCTCCAATTTTGCCATCAATTCCCAACACCGTTAGTGAGGTTTACATGCAGATAGTAGTGACATGCAGTTTTAAGTGCTTCATATTTAAATTAATGAACCCTTTTTTTGTTTTTCAAAAATAAAAATTATATGATTACTTTATTTTTATTTTGTTTGGGAAGATCTGTGTTACTGGGGCCCAAACAGGAAGCAAAGAATAGTAACACTAACCTGCTAGGAATGTTATAAGAGGAAACTAGGGAGGGTTGGGCATTGGGCAGGCTACTACAACCTGTAAAATCTATAAGCCACAAGAGAAAGAAAAGAAAACTCTACACCCCATGGTAGAAAAGGAGCGACTAGGTTGAGTGTAGTTGAAAAGATTCAACAACAGTAAGCGGCTTTCATTTTTAGTCATAATTTATTGAGTGGATTTCATGAAAACATAACATTTTGAACATATTTTACATAGTCTAATCTCACATTTCTGTACAAAACACAAATGCTAATAATGAGTATTATGGTACTTGCGATCAGCACAAATAACATCATAGTGCCTCAACATGTAGACAAGTAGACTTGTCCAAGATAAGGATGAAGATATGGGTGAGAAAATGGCTCCACAGACAATCAACCACCAGGGTAAGAATTACAAATGAATTGCCAAGCAAAAAAAAGATATGAAGAAAGCCTTAATGCTTCAGTGAGTTTTAAAATCTTAGGATATGTGTGGCAGTTATATTAAATACTCAACTAGTTAGATAACTAGCTGCATATAAATATCTGATTGTTACAGGAAAGCAAAGAACAGTTACACTAAACCTGCTGAGCATTTCATAAGAGCAAGCATGGACCACTCAGCATGGGACTGTGATCACACAAGGGACTCGCCTGGCTGAGCAGAAAATTTCTGATGCAACAAGGGAGAAGCAAGCCATCTGGAAGGTCACCATGCAGGATGCCATGGCTCCTCGTGTGGTAGGGTGTGTAGATACAGGATAGTACTGTGTGGTCACATCTACCCACACAAATATTTGATGCTGTCACCTTCATTTGAAACGGGCTACTACTACTAAGAGAAAGCTAAGAATGGTTGGACATGGGACAGGCTACCTCATGCTATTGTCACTTTAAACCACACAAACTTAACAAATATGGACAAGTCAATCAAAAGAAAGTACAATCATTCAGGACAGTTCGTATTGCTCAGGACATGAGAACTTGGCAGATAATTGTTAAAGACCTGTACTCCACAGGAAGCTGACAAGTTGTGGTTTGCCTGATGGTACACAGAAAGTAAATCAGAGCAGGAAATTACACACCCAGGAACATCAAATTTGTGATCATTGTAGCAGTTCAAATCACAATAGACAATATTGAAAATAAAGACGAGAGAAACCAAAATACAGCAATTCATCAAGAAGTAAAGGTAGTTTCACATTGCTGTCAGAGATGAAGTGTTAGAAACTTCATTGTACTAGCCACCTGCTTTTGGTTGGTCGGGTGACCCATTTCTATATCCCCCTACCTTACTTCCCCTTCCCTTACTGAGTCAAGCGTCCATTGACTGGAGTATGTTGAGACCCTATATTTAAGCCATTACCTTTTGTCAGCAGAAACAAGCCACTCTGTGCTATTCATGTGTTTAAAAAAAAGATAATTGGAAATTTAGTATGACAAGAGAGTTTTTAAAAAAAAAGATCTTGTCAAGCAGAGATAGAAATGTAATTTGAACTGACTTTGACTGCTCTGATGAAACTAGGGAATTATGTTTTCAGAATAAATTAATGTAATTAAATTTATGGTCATTACCAAGAAAATAATAGAATACTGTACCTTTAAAGTATGAGCAAAATGTGACTGATGAAGGCTGTGAAATAGTTTGAAAAATAGCAAATTATCACTTATTGCTACACAAACCATTGTAATAACACATGAAAGCTTTGGTGTAGGCAGTGGTGGCTTTATGCTCCTCATGGAACAACATAGTTAGCAGAGTTTAAAATACAGATCGTTTGTGGCAGTCAAAGTGAGCAGATTAATTTCTGGACAAAGTTTAGGTTTTTTTTTAAAATGATCTGTTAAGAGGTGTACATTTTCACATATTTGGACCACTTCATAGATACTTCAGGGGGCACAGAGGCAGATGTAAGGGCTAGAAGTGGAAAGGCAATGTTACTGAATTGCTGTTACTGAATAATATATAGAAATCCTGGGAAATAAAGACTAATACCAAGTTAAGATTGTTTCATTCCAATGTCAAGTCAGTACTCTTTTACGGAGAAGAAACTTGGAGAATGACAATGGCACTACAAAGGAAACTCCAGTCGTTCGTTAAATAAATGTCTACAGAGGAAAATGGATACAAGATGGCAAGATATGGTGAGGAACGAAGATCTATGGGAAAGAAGAGGCAACAACAACCAGTGGAGCAGCAGATCAGAAATAGGAAGTGGAGTTGGCTAGGACGTTACGAAAATCCATCAAGCATAGCCAGATTGACCCTGACATGGAATACACACAGGAAGAGAGGTAAGGTCGACAAAGAAACACCTGGTGGAGACGAGACTGTCAAAATGAACTTTGGTTCTGGATCTCATCTGGAGAAAGGCAGAAAGAGCAGCTCAAGACCGAACTTGCTGTAGGAGTCTTGTCAATGGCCTAAGCTCCGAAAGAAGCACCAGCATTGGTGATAATGAACATACTTAATGTAAGTACTAAGAATTATAGTTTTAAATCGAATCATTAACAGGGGACAGACAGGATTCAATACAATATTAGTATACATCTTATAGATAATATAGAGTGAAATGATACCGTTATAAAATGTATAACTTTATAATATTATGTATTCCATCAACACTTATGTACATATATGTACTGTACATTTATCTATACATGCTTGTATGATATGATCACAGCGAGCTAACAATCTATGAGGAGATTATGTACAATAAATACAAGTAACCTATTCTACAAGATTCATGCTTTGAACAGCAGCAGCAAATTGAGTGCTCTTGAGTGAGATTTTGTTAAACTGAAACTTCTGTGAAGTTGGATGGGAGGAAGTGTCTGTAGTAGTGTTGTAGTATGCTGTTTGCTATGTTATACAGAATAGACATTACTACATTCACGGAAGATCAAAATATGCTGTCTCTTTCAGCAAATGACGACAGATGGCTACTGATGGTTTGTGTAGCTTGCTGATTGTACCCACTCCTCTCAGACATCTCTCCCTCGGGAATCTATTTTTGATTTAAGACTTCTGTAGTCTGTAGATTACTGATTCATCAATTAGAGTGTCATCATCAAACAGGAAGCCATTGACTGATTTAAGTTTTTTCCCTGCATCCATGTCTAGAATCTTGACGAGGCTCAAGATGCAGCACGCGGAATTAGCTGACAGCAACTACAGCTGACTACTTGCATCAGGGTCAGTGAACCACAGCTGACCAATACTCTATTCCACCTTCAAGTGGCAACCATATAGACAGACTTCACTAGTGTTGTCTGGCTAAGAGATGGGGATCACAGAGTGAAGGCAATGCTGTGCTGAAACCAGATGTGTCGGACCGAAAGGTGCAGATATCGCAGTCTAGCTGTAAACTACATGTCATCACATCCTTTGTCAGGACGAACGCCGAAGAGAAATATTCCTGACTGGGTGTGCATTTAAAGCTAGGATGACAGCTCTTTCATGGTCACGAGTCTGAGAATAACTAGGATAGTAGATCCAAACAGGCCCCTGGAAGTTTGGGATCTTTTTATCTGATTACCACTCATGCTGGGATAAATCTGCCTTAACAGCTCATATAGTTAATGATGATTATTGAATTGAGTATTTTAAAGTAATTTCAGTCTGTACCTGTAATCGCAATTAAAACTCAGTTTTCTTAGTTCATTCAACTACTAAAAGACAATGGACAAACAAAACTAAATGGATGATAACTGAATATGTCATGAACATCAAAATGATTTATACTGAACGGGGCTACAAGACGTTAAATTATTTTGTTTAGACACGGAATTATTTAAACTGTTACTTTCACATCCTCCCATGTACTTTCCACAACTTCACATCCTCCCATGTACTTATAGTACTTTCCACAACTTCACATCCTCCCATGTACTTGTAGCACTTTCAGCAACTTCACATCCTCCCATGTACGTGTAGCACTTTCAGCAACTTCACATCCTCCCATGTACTTGTAGCAACTTCACACACATCTTCCCATGTACTTGTAGCACTTTCAGCAACTTCACATCCTCCCATGTACTTATAGTACTTTCCACAACTTCACATCCTCCCATGTACGTGTAGCACTTTCAGCAACTTCACATCCTCCCATGTACTTGTAGCAACTTCACACACATCTTCCCATGTACTTGTAGCACTTTCAGCAACTTCACATCCTCCCATGTACTTGTAGCACTTTTAGCAACTTCACATCCTCCCATGTACGTGTAGCACTTTCAGCAACTTCACATCCTCCCATGAACCTATAGTGCGTGCCAGTCTAGGAACACATGTACCCTTTATTTTCTTTCAATCTTTTTCGTTAAATTGGTTTAGGTGCTTGTCAATGTTGTTTACCTCTATCTTTACTCTAAAACAAACACACACACACAGACCCACACACACACACCCCCCCCCCCCCCCCCCCTATTTCTCACTTAGATTCCATTTTTTGTCTTCATTTATCTTTCTGCACCAAACCAACATACGAAAACCATGGACCAGAACTTGAGCACAGTAGGAGAGATGAGCGCAGACCAAGCAAAATGGAGTGAGTTTGACACTGCTTTCAAGAGCGTTAACAAGTGTGATTATCACTGACTTCTTCATCAGTCATAAGCCAAGAATCTAAAAAATAAGTGCCATATTTTATAACAAGTCATTGTTTACTTTATTCATACACCGAACATCTTGTAGTTATTACTGTTAATTTATACTTATATTTGTGAAAGTAAAGAAACTGACATTACTTGAGGCTTACAACTTGAATGCTAACGGCTTGTGTGGTAAAAATTGTAAGTAACAAATGATTTCTGCATCTTTCAGTGCAGTAAATGAATAGCTCACACAATTATGAAGCATAATACCTAGGCGGGGACATAACTGACTTCAATGTTACAAATAATAAAATAAGATTGTCGTCACACCTGACATGGTATTATTTGTGGATTTATATGCTCACGTGTCTGGTTTGTCCCACTGAAGTAAAGGACCACGACTATGGGTTCTTCTGTGAACACAATGCGAGAGAAAAATATTTTGGTAGCCTAGATGTTTCTGAGAGGGCTCTGTGGATATTAGGGCCACACTCGAGACATGCTGTAAGAGACGACTAATCTAACAGTACCATCTAACGCATGTAGGATAACAGACTCTCCAGCTTATATCATTGCCTTTACCACCATTCAAACAGTTCAAGAACAAGGTGAGTGTGTGTGGAGTAGCCTTACAGATTTGTGAGTAAGCTTGAGATACAAGTGTGTGTGGAGTAGCCTCACAGATGTGTAAGTAAGCTTAAGACACAGATGTGTGTGGAGTAGCCTCACAGATGTGTAAGTAAGCTTGAGATACAGGTGTGTATGGTGTAGCCTCACAGATGTATAAGTAAGCTTGAGATACAGGTGTGTGTGGAGTAGCCTCACAGATGTGTAAGTAAGCTTGAGATACAGATATGTGTGGAGTAGCCTCACAGATATTTAAGTAAGCTTGAGATACAGGTGTGTGTGGAGTAGCCTCACAGATGTGTAAGTAAGCTTGAGATACAGGTGTGTGTGGAATAGCCTCACAGATGTGTAAGTAAGCTTGAGATACAGATGTGTGTGGAGTAGCCTCACAGATGTGTAAGTAAGCTTGAGATACAGGTGTGTGTGGAATAGCCTCACAGATGTGTAAGTAAGCTTGAGATACAGGTGTGTGTGGAATAGCCTCACAGATGTGTAAGTAGGCTTGATATACAGGTGTGTGTGGAGTAGCCTCACAGATGTGTAAGTAAGCTCTAGATACAGTACTCCAAATGTGATGCGGAAGTGTGAACGTGAATAACTCTTTTGCCTAAGGATACAAGGAAGAAAATCAACATATGGCTTCACAGTTTTATGAAACACTAGGTTTGCATCAGAACCAAAGGCAGTGACACTATGTCTCACTATGTTCTGCAGATAATTACAATGCACATTGCCATGGTAATCTTCAGATGCCACGTGAAAGTCAATCGCTTTTTATAAAGCCTGGGTATAAATATAAGGTCAGTTGACCTTTTACAAGATGATGTTTTATGATACTAGAGTGTCATGAATACATGTATTACTAACCTTTAACTCATCACTGCCCATGGTAATCATGAAAGTTGTTCATTTAAAAAGAACCTTCCTGCACACATTCAACACATCCCCATTGCACTCTTTCTCTCTTTCCCTCCCTCCATCTCAATATGTCCATTTCCTGCCATACCTAACCCACCCATTACTTCCCCTGTTAGTCCATCCATCACTTCCCCCTATAAAAGCTCAATTTCTTCAAGTCACCCACCTCTTCTTAAACCCGCTCACCTCTCACCAATCTCACCCCGTCCATGCTCATTTCAGATTCAAAACTGCGTTCTCCGATTTTACAAGTGACATCATTTTTTATACCCATTAAAGAGCGCCATGGACAAGTAAGGCAGAGTGTGGGAAGGATTTTTTTTTAAAATCAACGACTTTCATAATAATTTCGGGCAACACCTCGTATCATATTGGTGTCCTTTTGACTTACTTATGGCATCAATCAAATCTCCACTGCACACAGCGGATAAACGAACAAACATTGGAGAAGTACTAGAGTAAATGTTAACATATTTTTTGAGAAATTTGTTGTTCTAATGTTCCTAGTGTGGATCGCGAGGTCCCATACTTGGGAGGACAAAAACAGGACCCGTGTACAACATTAATGTGTGACGTAAGACCCTGAATAAGTATGTTTACGTATGGCCTGGAACCTCACCACAGAAAACGAAGTGTTGCAGATTTCACTATTGCACGTGCACATGTATGCTTTGACGTAATCGTTCTACAATGAGGTCACCTGCAGGTAACATGATCATTTTGCTTGCTACTAATTGAATGTGCTGAATGAGATAGTTCGGGATGCCATGTTTTAAAACTAGTTTCCAATAGCACTGTACACTTTTCAGTACAATGTTTAAGTACTTACCACAATGTTAATTCAACAGTTCAAGTCTTTTTGTCGCATAAATAATCGGTTACGACTTCACACATTCCAACCATGTATAATAAGAAATTTATAAAAATGTGAACACTTTTATTTATTATAAAAAAAATACATAAAAAGAATTGAGCTGTTAGAAATATGGTACCTGGCCCTTTATCGTGATAAGAAAAATCCAAATTGTCATTCTCTTTTAACATTTTATAAGAGATATGTATAACTGACAACACTATTAAAACTCCCATCTGTAGTTATAGTCGTATTAACCTCGAACTCAGCTGTTATGAATGTTACTGGATGATTTGTTTCTATCATTTTCTCATTTATTTCTCAAACTGAATTAGAACCAAGAATACTCAGTGTGCATGCCAGTAAATTGAATTTGTTATGAAATCTATTCAAATGATCAGACTTGCTCAAGTTATGTGTTCACTTGTTTTGTCGCTACCATATCAAAGACCTTATCATATCGTATAAATGAACTTGTCTATATATTATAAGAACTCCTTAAAACATTTAATCAGATTTGACATGTTCAGATTTTGTATAGGTCCTCAAATCCATTTTTTGCATTTCCTATCTACAATATGCCAAAAAGCATTTTGGAATGAAGTGTAAGAGAATTCCTTGTACTTACTATATCTCAGTGCTTCTGGGCTGTGATAACCAGTTTTTTTTCTCATTGCATTTGCCTTTCTTGACTGTAAGTCAGGCACCCATTTACAACTGGGTAGACTGGAGCATGTCGTAACACGAACAGAGTCCGTTTGATTTGAGATACAAGCACAATATTCGTGCGAACTTGAAAAATAAAATGAAAACTACAACTTCTCAATGTTTGAAAATATTTGTATCTATGAAATAATAGAGCTGGTCTAAATATATAGATACAACTACAATATATATCTTTGATGTTCCTATCTAGTTCTCTTTTCCAAGAGTGTCCCTACGTCTCGTGCTATTTGATGTCCAGCACAGGGATTGTCTTGTACTGCTATGTTATAGCACCTCAGTGCATGCTCTATCCGTCCCAATCGTCTCCTCCTTATGTCCTGATCGACATGCATGTGTCATGTCCTCTCTAAAAGTGCGACAGTTGGTACCTTGAATCATAAGTATGTGAAGCTAGCGTAACAAAAGCTCACAAGGTTTTGCATGATCCAGTTATTATCATGCGGGGAGACATTAGCCTATCGACGATTATTTTTCATTTTGCTCCAATTTGGCTTGAAGACGTTTAGTAGGAGATTGCAACATTTAGTTCTAGCAACATCACACCTAACTAGAGTGGGATGGGATGGCTAGCAATCCCACCATGTCAAACCATTGCTATTGAAACCGCCATTAAAACAGTTGGATTTAGGATTTCCTAAAATCTGGTTAGTAAACCTGATTCAGTGTTGGACATCTGGAGTGACAGGTCAATGAGAGAAGAGAAAGGGAACTCGCCACCCCACCTCACACAAGCTGGGGCTTAGTATAATGCAATCTTTAACACTACATCTCTGACGACAGTTTCTGCTGTGGGAAAAAATGCCAACACATAATTTCAGGAAGTAATCTACACCAGGGGTGGTAAGCCAGTGGTCCGTGTGTCAGTAGTGAGCACGTAAATAACGTATACCTGGGTTGAAAATACTAGGGCCACTTTAACCTTCAAAGCACGTGGTATGCTGTAACTTTAAAAGGGTAATACTACCAACCTCATTATGTAGAGCTATTGTTATGAAAGTACCACTGCAAATGCTCGGATGTAGGCTCATCGTGAAGTGACAAGCTGTAGTTGTGGTCCTATGCTTCACTTGGGGCGAAATGATGAATCATTCAATCAAATAAACGATCAGAAACATCATTAAATGATATACAAAATTGTGTGAGATACACGATGGTACATTGAAAGAAAAAAGATCTAGCTACATTTGGAACCAGAAAAACACTATTCAAAACAAGGTCAATTCTCAGTAACTTTTCTTGGCACTGGAGATTTGCTATATTAACAATAAATATATATTTTTAAAGTTGGGCATCTCTGTGAGTTCTTAAGATCACTTGACACTTTTTTAACCTCTTAAGATAACTTGACACTTTTTTAACCTCTTAACATCACGTGACACTTGTTTAACCTCTTAACATCACGTGACACTTTTTAAACCTCTTAAGATCACTTGACACTTTTTTAACCTCTTAACATCACGTGACACTTTTTTAACCTATTAACATCACGTTACACTTTTTTAACCTCTTAAGATCACTTGACACTTTTTTTTGCCTCTTAACATCACGTGACACTTTTTTTGCCTTCTTAACATCACGTGACACTTTTTTGCCTCTTAACATCACGTGAAACTTTTTTGCCTCTAAACATCACGTGCCACTTTTTTTGCCTCTAAATATTACGTGACACTTTCTTTTACCTCTTAATATCACGTGACACTTTTTTTAACCTCTTAAGATCACTTGACACTTCTTCGGTGAGCTCTTAAAATCACTAAGCACTTTCTTTCGGTGAGTTCTTTTAATTACCATCACTTGACGCTTTTTTTTACCTGTTAAGATCAGGTGACACTTCATTTTGGTGAGCTCTTAAGATGACTGGACATTTCTTAAAAATTGAGGAGCAGACCGTGCACTGCTTTTTTTAATGAGTTAAGATTACCCTCTTGATGGAACGTGTCTGAAGAGTTACTTATATTTCTTGTGTTTTCACTACGGCCAGAAGCGCGTGTCGCTCAGGTATCTGCTATTTAATTTAAATGCAGGTGTACATAATAAACCACGCTGTGACGACATTGCTGATCTTATTAGTCTTGAAAGTAATGTACACATCTTTACATTTTAAATATATAAAAATAGCGACACATGTTATCAGACGTAATCACTTTTAAGTCCTTATGACAATAGCAACGGAAAAATGATAGACGTAAAAGTTTCTTGGCTGTAATGTTTTTCTCGGTACCCACAGTTATAACTTGTTTTAATTAGCTTCCCACGCTCATCAAAATCACATAAATTCTTCTTTCTGTGGTTCTTAAACCTTTGTAGTATGCCGACCCCTTAAGTATACATTCTTACAATCCAGTGAACACCAACGCGCAGCCATTTTGGAACACCCCGCCCCGTCTAATTCCATTTTCAAATCTTAAGAATATTATATCACACAAACTAAAATTAAATTTGTGTCTCCACAATAAGTTGTTCAAATTCTGTTTTCAACAAAAATTGCATACGATCATTAATCCATATCTCAAAGTAGCAGTAATACGTTAATTAGATCACGTGGCGTCAAACATTAACTGACTGCAGTCCTCTTTTCGTCAAGCGCACACGTACACGCACTTGTCGCTTACCAATTCATCTACAAAACAATTCAAATGCACGCTGGTAAACATGTGCCTACTATTAATGTAAATCGCACTCAAATTGATCGTGACGTTGATATAAAAAATATGCCAACGCATCAAGTTTCTTGTGAGTTTTTAACTAAACAACTTTCCATATCTTCTCCTTCTTCTATGTTCGATCATCTGCTATGCTACTTCAATAATCACATGAGGTTAATGGACGACCTTGTGAGGTCACTTGTGAGCGATGCTTCCGATGAAGATGTGTATTCACTGGTATCAGGCGGCTCACTCACGTGCTGTGGTGAATCTGTCCATCGTGCACGCTGAATCAATAATCTGTAGATCAGTAGTTAAGGTCAATAAGAAAATATTGAAGCAGCATAACAGAAGTATTCTACAACATGCGATTATTAGTGAGCTTCACAAGTCTGTAAACAAGAGCCAGGATGATCAAGATAATGATGGAGGAGCAACATCAGACTGAGCAATGATCAAATAGTCTGCTGTACATAGTTAAAGGCGAATAAGACAATAATATAAAAACTAATTATATACACACACATACATACATATAGCATTCAATTAATTTACTCTTTCCGTTTTATCAGACGATATTAAGTTGTGCTTTGAGCACACATGACTTTTCTACAATCCATAACGATATATTGATATCTAATGTGACTCGCAAAACCAATAGGAGTAGTAAAGCGTGTTCCACGGTAAGTGCAAGGAAAATCAGGACTATTTGCGTCATCGAATGGTGTGGTGTGTCTTCTCATACGATGTGTCCTCAGTCTAACCGCAATCAGTATCCCATTTGTCTGTATTCCGTTCTTGATTCTGGAGGTCCATGAAACACGATCAATGAGGTCTTGTTCCCATGATTACAAATCGATGCACGTACCATACATATCCTGCTGACACATATCTCTGTACAGAAGTAGTGGCCGACCCCGAGACCTTTCCTCATCTGTAATTTCCCATAAAGAAGATCCTTTGGTATTATGCCATCTTCCATCCTCTGAGTGTTTCAGCCTTCGAGTCTTCAAAGACTAAGCATGTAAAAGACCCCGACAGTACCTGTTCTCTCCAACACACTCAGCCTTGGTGATCTTATCCTGTCACCCATCTCCCAGAATTATTTACATGCACCTCTCGTGAAAGCTGTTTTTCCGCTTCTCCTGGTGCATATATATATATGCCCAGATATTCATAATGTGTGACCTGATCTATTTCTTCACCACCGACTGGAAATTTATGCTGACATTGTGTTTTGCCGGTGGTTATTATCTTAGTTTTATTTATGTTTATAAACAGGTTTTGATCTTTACTATGTCCATTTACGGCTGAAATTAGCTGCTCTAGCCCTTCTGCACTTCTTGATCGTATCACTGTGTCGTCTGCGTATCGTAACTCTGGAATCTTGTTCCCGCCAATGGTAAATGAGTCGAAACTTTCAATGTTCTGGTCTTCTCGAACATTTCTCATTATACATTCCGCACATATGTTTTATAGA
Organism: Ariolimax columbianus; assembly: GCA_036924085.1. Taxonomy (NCBI): domain Eukaryota; kingdom Metazoa; phylum Mollusca; class Gastropoda; order Stylommatophora; family Arionidae; genus Ariolimax; species Ariolimax columbianus. The sequence continues at coordinate 29,873,465 of JAVGWX010000003.1, forward strand.
TAAGGTGAGAGGATACATCCCTGTCGGACTCCCTTTTGTAATGCAAAGCAATCTGATGTTTGCCCAGATACTCGCACAGCGGCTTGTTGATGTTTGTGTAATGTTTCAATTAGATGAATAATATGCACAGGAAACCCCATTTCCTTCATGATTTTCCACAGATTTTGGTGTTTTACCGTATCGAAGGCCTTTGTGTAATCAATGAAACATGTGTACAGGTCTACATTAAACTCTCTACATTTTAGGTAGATATTCCTCATATTGAATATGTGGTCCATTGTCCCTCTGTTTTACCTAAAACCTGCCTGGACTACGTGAATTTCAGATTCAAACCTTTTCTCTATCCTTCTTAATAGGATTCGCAAGCGTAACTTGCTAGCGTTGCTGATCAGCGCGATTGTTCGGTAGTTCGTGCACTGCTTCAGGTTGCTTTTTTTGGGGAGGGGAATTTGAATTGATTTCTCCAATGCTTCTGGCCAATCTGCGCTATGCCATATCGGTTTACACAGCTTGTGGTAGACTCGAGCACTTGCCTCCCCACCTTCTTGTATTAGTTCTGCTTGGATATCATCACATCCTGGGGACTTTCCCCTTTTCAGTCTTTTGATTGCTGAGCGTACTTCCTCCAATGTTCTTTCTCATCCTTTGGTAGGATTGCAACTGAGCGCTTTGTGCTATCTCCATACATGGTTCTGCAGTACTCTCTCCATCTATTCAGTATGTCTTTGGTTTCTGTTAATGTGTTATCCTCTTTGTCATTGATGACATGCGGAACTGGAAGGAATTCCCTTGTCAGTGTTCTTATAGCATTAAAGGCATCTCTCTCTCTCTCTCTCTCTCTCTCTCTCTCTCTCTGCCTTGTTGCTGTAGGTTTTCTATGTCCTTACAAGTTTCCACTTTCTTCTATCTTTTCTTATTTCTCTTCTAACTTTTCTTGTATTGGTCCCCTGACTTCCCATTTGTTTTGTTTCCTTTCTTCAATGAATTTATGTGTTTCCTCTGATATATAGCTCTGTTTCTTGTGCGTCATCCTGGGAATAATTTCGTTCGCTGTCGAGATTAAAATATCCCTTGCGTGCGATGTCAACTTCTCAGATGTCTTCTCTTCACGTACCGCAAGCAACGCCTCAAATTTGTTTTCAACTTTGATGTTGTATTGAGTAGGTATTGCTGTTACATCGAACAACTTTGGCTTGACAATTAGCACAAAGAAAACCGAGGTCATGGATCAACTTGCACCAGACACATCGTATAAACAGCTAGTAGTTACAGTGAGGGAACAGAAATCACAAGCGGTTGAAAAATGTGTCTACATCGGAAGCGCGCTGTCGAGATCTGTGACTATTGCTGATGAGCTGGCTAATAGAATAGCAAAGGACAGCACAGCTTTTGGCCGAATTCGCTCAACAGTATGGGAACGTTGAGGAATCAGCAAAATGACTAAGCTGAAGGTCTCTGCCTTTCGCACATGAGAGCTGGACTGTCTACGCTGTTGACACCAGAAGACTAAATAATTTTCACATGAACTGTCTGAGACGCATATTGCATATACGCTGGCAGGACCATATCACAGATACTGAAGTGCTGTCAAGAGCCAACATGGAAAGTATTCATGCACTTTTACAAAAATCTCAATTACGATGGGCTGGCCACATTGCTCGAATGTCAAACGAAAGGTTTCCAGAGAGTCTCCTGTATATCAAACTGAGTGAAAGAGAAGAATCACAAGGACAGTCTGAAGGAATCCATTAAGTGATTTCGAATAGGCATTAATACCTGGGAGAACCTGGCTCAAAGTCGCTCAACGGGGAAGAGCACGGTCACAGACGTCGTTAAATTCAGCGAAGGTCTCCGTATCCAGGCAGGCCAAAATAGACGTGCCATCAGGAAATGAAGAGCACAGAAATAGGAGAGACAACTGCTTATACTACGTTTGCCAGTCATGTTATAGACTTTTCCCGGCTCGAGTTGGCTGCATCAGTCAAGAGCGCACACACATACTCAAGGTTGCATTATGGCATATTATGATGTTGGTGGTAGACGACGATGGACTTATTATTATTATTATATACATATAATCTAAAACACAAGACTTGAAAGACAATGTTCATAAATGAATGCCTTCGCAAAATATGACAAATGGTGTAATGAGGTTAATGTTATTTGTGGAAAGACACAAAAATACGCTAAATAAAAATCTTCTAAGTACTTGTAGCAGTATTTAAAGGCTTACCTGCGTTGTCTGCATAATATAGAGGTGACTAAGGCAGTGACCAGGAAAATGGTACCGATAGACACGCCAAGGACAGCTGGCCAGTAACGCGTGAAGACGGATCCAACATTAGACATAGACGAGTAGAATGATCCATACCGTCTCACTGGGTCTGGTAGCTCAGCAGGTATCTCTTCTGGGTGGATGATGTCGGATTTGTTAGTTGTGGTTGTGTACAGCCCGTGGAATGGTACGTTTACTGTTGGGTAGTTCCGTATGGCTTTAACATAACTCCTGAACTTATCCAGGTTCATCTCACGATAAATATATTGCCGTCGAAACGCGTTGTTCAACCGAGATAGTTTAGGTAATGGTAGACCATTTGGGGCCAAAACGGATGGTTTTCCTGCTCCTTCTTTGGGAGATAGAGTGTGTAAAATAAACCCTTGCTCTGGGAGAGTGTTCATAGAGGGTTGTACAAAAAACATCGGAAAAGACATTTTGTATGACGGCTCATCATCAGCGGAAAGCTCGTTGACAGAGTACAGTATCTTAGTATCGTCTTTATCAAAGTTTGGCCCAAACACAATCGGCTTGGGGCTTACTTGAGGCCGATGTTTGCTTGTTGTGCTCACAGATGCTGATGTCACGGTTGATGGCAATTTTGTTGCATGTACATTAATTCTTACTGTTCCGTTCTCTAGCATCTTTGATTTGATCGTACTTGTTGGTAGCGTTGTTGTAGTACCAACAGATGTTCGTTGTGACGAACGTGTAGACAAATACTCTCTTGTATTCAGTTCCATTAAAAGTCGTGGTACTATGGCGCGTGCAGGGGAAGATAATGACGATGTGCTTGTTTCTATAGGTAATGCCACTGTTGTCATATTTGTATATGCTTTGAACTCAGTCGTGTAGTACCCTCTTGTACCGGTGGTTGAGGCTAACGTCACTGATATGATGGAATCATCAGGTTCTTTATTTGTTAGTGCTTCTTTTAAAAGAGACATTTGATTTGTGGATGTAGCTGTCGTATTTAATGGTTTTTGTTTTTCTTCAAAATATCTGTGTGTTGTCATTTCCAAAATAATGTCAGCCTTCCTTTTAGTCTGAGTAAAAGTTGTCACTACTGAACTACCATCTGATCTGTTTCTTGTAGATGTTTCTGCAGAAAGATCAACTTTAGTAGATGAACCAAAAAACTGCTCTGCGGTGGACGTATTTTTGTTGGTGTCTAGAGTCGTGTTGTTGAGTGGCAGACTAGTCTTGTTGTTTTTGGGAGCTATCTTTCTGGCAAATGTAGTGTTTTCTGGAGCTGTCTTCCTGGCAAATGTAGTGTTTTGGGGATTTGAAAGCTCAGCAGCTTGTCGATGTATCTGTACAATTGCTCCTAGCAGAGTTTGTTTTGCCATGAATAGGTCCATCATTTCGAATGGATCTCGACTTGATTCGTTGCGAACAGATAAAACCTGAGTTTCTACAGTGACATCTATTGGAATTACTTCTGTAGTCCTCTCTGACTGGAAATAGTTATTAGTGGTTGTTCTTTCTGACGTACTTGAGTGCGTCATTTTTATAGCAGACGTTCTGTTGTGGTCATCAAAGGTCAATCTCGTTTTTGTCCTGGTAGCTGTTGGCGTCGACGTTGTGACGGGATGTAGCGTCATGGAAACCACATTTTTGTTTAAAGCATTCTTCCGTAAATTTGCAGAACTGAAGGTTTGGTTTGTGTTTTGACTACGTATACTCTTGTTTGTAGTTACATTTACATTGCTAGATTGATATGACATTTTTGTGTCACTACTTAAATGACTACTAGTTTTTAAACTGTTCAAGCTATTTCTCATCTCATCGCGAAGAGCAACTTCCAAGACAATTGCATGTTGTTCTGGGCGCCTCAATTCGTGCTCAGGACTGACAACAAGCTTTTTACGATTTATAGCCCAATGCGTCCCTTTTTTCGCAGCCGCATGGGATCGGTAATATTTGGAGGTGGTTGGGTTTGGTAATTCATATGTAATCTCAGGTAGTAAAGTTTTATCCGTGACATTGATTACTTTATCCTGTCTGTCTACAAATGTATCTCTGACTGCTGTATCATTAACGTGGTCATACTGATCACGTTTCTGTTGGGCCATACCTTTTAAAGCGAGTTTGTCAGATTTTTCTGTTGCAGGCTGAAACAACGAAATCGGATTGTTCCGTTTGACTGACACAGAATTATTGTCAAATACCTTCGTCTTTTTTACAGCTCTTTCACTTGAAAGGATCGACGAATTCATCATCTGGGGAACCATTTTACGTTCTGGAATGTCACCCTTGGAATTCATGTTGTCATATACTCCTTTCTTTTTGTCATGCTGTGAGCTGGTCAACTTTGTCGCGACTGGTGATATAATTGTCGGTTTCTCTAATTTCTTGGTAGCATTATTCTGACTACGCATCATAGGTTCCAGCTCGATTTTTGCTAAATATGGTTCCTGCTTAATCTTTTCCAATTGATAACTTCGAGTTGTGTTATTTAATTTGTATTGCTTTGGATTCATCGGTGTTAAATGAGTAGTTACTGTCTGATTGATTGCTTTTACCGGTATTTGGGGTCGCTCATAGGCAGATACATAATTTTCTGTTGCTGTTTTATTTGTCATTAGAAAATTATTTGTTAATTCATGATCTTTTTCTGCATGTTTAAGGTTCTTTATGAGCGACTGAGTTTTTTTATTCTCACTGCTTTCTTTGCTTCCGACAAGATTTTGTTCGGTTAAGAAAATGGGATCTTGTGTGCTGTTAGTTTTTGCACGATTCTGTAGAACAGATATTGATTTAGAAAAGTCTACAAAGTTTTGATTGACTAACTTTTTGTGATCAGTAGAATAATCCAAATTGTTTGTGCCCCTTGAATTATTTGAATTCACGTTCCTCAACGGTCCATGATTTGAAGCGATTGTCTGTTTGAGGGGATTTTTGGGTAAGATCATATTGTATACAGGATTGGCAGTTAACAACGCTTCCGTTGGATTTTCCGTTCCTTCATTTAAGGATAACTTCACAGAAATATGTTCATGAACGTTTTTGGCAAAATTCATTTCTTGTTTATCAAACAATCGCGTGTCATCTTTATGTGGTTCTTCAAGCGGGGTTTTCTCAACTTGTACAGGAAGTAGTTTTTCTTCTTTTTCTTTGAAGTTCTCTCTTGAAACCAAATTAAATTTGTTCAAGTTTATGTCTTCTTTGTGACTTTTGTCTGGGCCATCAATCTTTACATTAAATGCATCGACTTGGGGAGCGTTGAATGTGGAAACGTTGAAAGCTGTCTCACCAGATTTGATTTCTACATTTGATTTATTGTATTTTATTAGAGACTCAACAAATGGTTTTGATACTTTGGACATATTGCGTGACGCTCTATTGCTATTATGTGAAGGAGCAGCGACATGTTGAACTGCTGTCAGGTTGCCCAATATATCGCCATTATTGAAATTCTTAGAAATTGATTGGACTTTGTTAAATTTTATCGAAACGAGTGACTTCCGCAACGATTCTTGTATATCCATTGATTTGTTTGTTCGACGATCTTCTCTGAATGAACTATCGATGGAGTGCTCATTCACTTCTGCTTTGTGATCCTTATCGATAAGGTCTGATGGCGTTGGAGGTATTTTTGTGCTCATCTTCAGCTTGTAGTTTGCCTCGATGGAAGACGGTGGAGATTGTGAAATGGACGCACTTCCCAAAGACTCATCGTGTCTGATGGTATCGACAATTGATTGCGTAATTACTTCATTTTTCATTGTTCTAATTCTGTGGACAGAATCACTTAACGTATCCAGCTTGAATGTGTGTTGATTTAATCCTTTAACTCTGTCGAAAGAATCCGTTGACAGATGCCTTGGGTACCCAGTATGGCTAACGTTTTTGTAACTGTGGTTGTGTTGGGCAAGTGGCAATTGCAGATTAAAGTTGTTAGACTCATGATTGCTTCTTTCTTGGCTCTTTGCGTTGAAGTCAAAGGGTGGTTGTTCCCAACCTTTCATTTCTATTTCGGGATTATTATTGAATGAACCAATAATCGATTTGTTCCAATTATCCGTATGTGTTAGTAAATGAATTTGTGAAAGTTTAAGTTTAGTGTCTGAATGGGAAATATGATTCCGAGAAGTAGATTTCACTCCTAAAAGATCTAGCGCATTCTCCTCGCCTGTTGTGTCTGAATCAGAAATACGGTTCTGAGAAGTAGATTTCACTCCTAAAAGATCTAGCGCATTCTCTTCGCCTGTTGTGTCTGAATCAGAATTACGGTTCTGCGAAGTAGATGTCACTCCTAAAAGATCTAGCGCATTCTCCTTATCTGAATCAGAAATACGGTTCTGAGAAGTAGATGTCACTGCTAAAAGATCTAGCGCATTCTCCTTATCTGAATGAGAAATACGGTTCTGAGAAGTAGATTTCACTCCTAAAGGATCTAGCGCATTCTCCTTATCTGAATGAGAAATACGGTTCTGAGAAGTAGATTTCACTCCTAAAGGATCTAGCGCATTCTCCTTATCTGAATGAGAAATACGGTTCTGAGAAGTAGATTTCACTCCTAAAGGATCTAGCGCATTCTCCTTATCTGAATGAGAAATACTGTTCTGTGAAGTAGATTTCACTCCTAAAGGATCTAGCGCATTCTCCTTATCTGAATGAGAAATACTGTTCTGTGAAGTAGATTTCACTCCTAAAGGATCTAGCGCATTCTCCTTATCTGAATGAGAAATACTGTTCTGTGAAGTAGATTTCACTCCTAAAGGATCTAGCGCATTCTCCTTATCTGAATGAGAAATACTGTTCTGTGAAGTAGATTTCACTCTTACAATGTCTTGCGCATTCTGCAAGTCTGTTGTGCTCATTGCAGTTTTGTTGTTGGTTTTTATGATGAGCGCTTTGACCGGCTCGGGAAAGTTGATGGCTGCTTTACGTATGACTGGCTGGGCGGTCACATACCACTGAACAGGTGCATGTGTCTGGTATCTGACCGCTTTCAATGATTTAATACTGTGACGCATCAGTTCACCACTTGTTGGAGGTTTTGGTGTTTTTGGTCCAAATTTGAAGAGCTTTTGAGACGGTGAAGCTATATTTAAATCGATTCTGTCACTCTCAGGTTCGGAATCTTGTCTTTTTGCTCTGGTATCATCGGGTTCGTCAGTTGACTGGATATGCAAAGGTTCATTTTCAGACTCTAATAATATTGGCTTCGAGGTAAAATTAATCTTGTATGTTTTAAGTGCAGGTAGTTCGGTTTCCTTAGCTGTGTCGTCATTTCTGTTTTTATCTGGCCCTGGATCAACATGGCCGAAATCCTGAGTGCCTAGGTCGGCTTCTTTATCACTGCTGTTAAAATGTTTATTTAGTTTATCGTTTATGCTATCCTTTGTAGTGCTTTTCTTCTCTGTTAAGTACTGGTTGCTCTTATCAGGAATTGCTGGAATGTCGGATTCTTGGTAGTTAATTCCTTTCAATTTTGTCACATCCGTGTGTGGAATTGAAACAACTTTATTGTTGTCTACAACTTTTTCTGCGGAATCATCTTTTTTCTCCAGCGAAAGCTCAGTGCTGGGCATTTGTTCACCATTTCTTTTTAATATTGTCGTTATTCCAAATGAAGAAGCACTGTCAATAAAATTGGTTTCTCTTAAATGAAAAGCTCCGTTAGTGATTTTATCAGCTGCCTTTGAACTCACTAGCGCACGCGGCGATGTGTGAGAAATGAGCAGTAATGATTGATTTGGGATAACATTTGTGGCTTTTACAAGCGGATATTGCGGGTCAGTATTGGAAATATTGGAAACGATAACCTGCTTCTGATTTTTCCAAACTGGCAGTTGAGTTTTGTATGTCATTTCTGTTACGTTATCGCTCCCTTTTGCATGTTCTTGTATACCGACATCATTCAATCTATCTGTACCGTGGTGAGGCAATGTGCCTTCAGGAGCCCGTAGATCTTTCCGTGCCCAGTGCCTTAGAGGTGGACGATCAGCAGAAGCAGCCGCATTGATGGGAATTTTTGTTTTGACACTAGGCTCTGATTTGAGTGGGATTTTGCTGTGATTTACCAAAGTAACTTGCGCTGTGTATGATGGGACATTCGACAGATTATATCCTGTCCTTGTACTAGGGGTTACATTGTTGTCAGGAATTGTGGGAATACGTAAAGTAGTTCCTACATTGCTAACTACTGCCAGTGTTTTATAACTTTCGATAGGCCTCTTTGTGATTATCTTTCGCCTGGTCTTTGCTTGTGTCGAGTGATATCTTGCCATATTTTTAATGTCAGCCATTTTCTTTTCCAAGCCACGTTGCTGAGAAAGAACTGTGCCATATGAATTGTCAAATGATTTCGGTGATGGTTGTTTTAAGTTGTCCAAACCTCCAAACCTATCAGTCTGTGCGCTCGTTCGTGCTCCCTGAAAGCGAGTCTTTGCCCTTTCTGGCGAATCACTATTTTTCATAGTGCTGGACATATAGGACAGGACACGAGTCGACACTATGTTAGTTGTTAGTGGTGCTGAAGTGACTTTGTCAAGAGCGTCCTTGCTCCGTGTGTCTAAGTTAGAAGTAGACAGTTGGTGACTATTGATGTTTGATTTAGCAATGTCAGAGTTTTCAAACATATATCGCTCTTCGTTTCTCAGTTCATACAAAGAAGAATGATTCTTGTCATTACTAGAGCGTGTGATTGCTAGTTCTGTAGGCGCTTTGTCTACAAAAAGAACAGATACGCTCCACTTGGAGTCTATATAAGGAACTACTGAAGTGGGCTCATTATCATTAATGGAAGCAACATTACTTGGTGACGAAGCAGGCATATTTGTTCTTTTCCTTGATGTAACAAAATAGTTCATAGAATTGTCAATGTCAGGGCTGCTTGTTTTAGGTACTTTTGAATTATTGTCAAACTTGTCTGTGCCCGCCTCTGTTAGGGATAGCTTACGTTGATATTGTGGGTTAATTTTACGATTACGTAACAGCCTATGCGTGTTCCGGTATGTTTTACCACGTGATTGCGTGACCTTGACATTATTTAACGCTAATGGTTCTTCCACGTCTAACACTTTCCCAGTTTGTGTGTCTTTGTTGGTGGCGCAGGGATGAAAATATGCATCTCCATTGTGGTTCACATTATTCTCTTTGCTCATAATGTCTTCTTTGCGAAATATAGATTGGCTGTTTTTGTGTCTCGTTTGTGTTCTTTTTATTCCACCGTATATCTTTCGTCTCCCTATAGGATGTCCAGAAGTGTTACTAAAATTATTATACGAAGACTGAAATCTGTTAGACCGACGAGGATTATCGATAATTGGTAACTTGTGCACATTAGTTGCTGTACCTTTATCCTCAATATGTGTCCCATTGTGAAGTTGGGAGTTTTGGATTTCTTGCAAAGTGAGAACTGTTGGATGCGGTGAGGATGTAGTGTAAATTAACGCAACATCGTCCGTGTCGGCTTCCTGTCTATTTATATTTTTAATGCTAGGCGTGATATACTTTCGTTGAAACAATTCTGCTTTAGACATGTTTGCTTTAGCTGGTTTCCTTTTTAGTAATGCAGCAGTTCTACGTTTAGAATATCGGTTACGATTTGTGGTGGCATCCAAACCTTTTATTGAGTCATGTTTACTTCCGTTTACCAAAGATTCTTCTGTTCTGACGCCTCCTGCCTTCTGCTTTGCAATTTGATTAACATTTTTACCACCGTACTGTTTCTTGGATTTTAATTGATCAGAATTCACTGTCGGCTTTAGCAGGTTCGGAAATGGTGTCTCCATTTCTTCGTTGAAATTGAGCCCCGTCTGTGAATCGTCTTGAGAGTTGCTCCATGATTGACGTAACCGCCGCGTCTCCTCCTTGGACGTGCTCAGACGGATCACCTGAGTGGGTTGAATGTCTGTAGTAAACGTCAGCTTGTCACGAGTTGTAGTATGCTCTTCCCTCGTATGTTGCAAGGCAGACCACTCGAAAGTCAAGCTGAAACGAAACAGTGTGTACTAATATTTCCAAATCTAAATCTCAGAATATCTGTATATTATCTGATTATATCGGTAAGATATTTTTTATATATCCATAAAACGTCACTCATTTACAAGATGAAGAGAGCGAAACAATTTAAAAAAAAAATACAACTCAGTTTAATTAACTTCTTTGTTAATTAATTGTTATGTTGAGCCATTTTTTAAGTTATAGCCTATTACATTATTAATTTAGCTTATTTAACTGGTTTCTTCCCTGCCGCTATCAGTTTTGTATGACCCTGGAAAAAAAACCTTCATTTGTCAAATCGTGGACGTCGGCTGTTACTATGGTTACTATGACTATATTATTGTATGAAGCTCGTAACAAAATTTCCGTTGGTCTTCTGTTTTGTTGTAGTCCTTATCAATATCCCCATGTCTCTATAAATAGCTAGAAAGCGTGGTAAACTGTAGTTCAATGTAAACTTAACTTAACGTCTTTATACTGGTTTAGAAGACTCTGCAGAGTATGTATACAACCAGTTTATTTTAAATTCATTTGATATTATTTTAAAACTATGCGCATCCAATCTATTCTTGAAAGCATTAATTGACCCTGCCTCCACTACTTTCTGTGGCAGTGCATACCAGGCATCATCACTCTCTGACTAAAAAAAGGCCTCAATATCTAATCTGGCAAAGAGCATCGTTAGTCGATATCACTAATCATGGCTTATCATATCTCGAACTATGTAATGCGGTGACAAACACAGAAGAAGTTATATGCAGAACAAAACTAAACATAACAAAACTAAACTAATAATGCACTTCTTTAGTCTTGATAAGAGATTGTGAACCGCAGTGGGAAGGCACACCGGTTCCATGCCTTGCTGAAATAGAAGGTGTCGGGCGGAAAGACGCAGATATCGCAGTCCCACTGTAAATTGCGACACAATGCCATAACGTCCGTTTGAGGACGGATACTCTCTTTATATGTAGGCCCACCTTGACGGGGTTGGAGAGCTTGCGTGTCCCAGTGATCCAGGGAGATATGCCGTCGGGAGTTTTACTCCTGTTAGGGTCACCCAAGCCGGACAGATCCTTGGAGAGGGACCAGACTATGAAGCTGAGGAGCAGGTGGAACCCTTTAGGTGGAGCTGCAGAACCCACCGGCGAGAGGTTCACTCTTTGGGCTAAACCAATCCTAATGGACGTCGAAGAGATGCAGGGCAGCAGACATTGCACCTTTGTGACGACCTTCCAGGTGGCAGGGAATGCTAGGCGTACCATCACTGCAGATGAGCCGAGAATACTAAAGGGAAGTAAGACGATACCCCACTCACAAGTTTATGCAACGTGTCTGGCAGGACGTGACGATCCTGGGACACAGACACACTGGACTGTTTCCCTTCGAGGATACTCGAAAAATTGGTCCATAAGGCCATCATATCATCGCCATAACCATCATCACACCCTTTCGAGCAAGACTACAGTCTGCCCAAGCAACTTTAAGGTGCTGAAGACGGATGCAACTAGCCAAGAGGCGCACCACAGCAATCAGGTTGTCAAGCATTTTCGCAATATGGGAGTATGTATATATTAACAAATCGTTATGACGCTCGGCCTGTGATGGACAACCAGGAAGGTGTAGGTGCCAGGCCCCCTTGAAGGCCTAAACTTAGTTACTGGAGGGCCTTCTCGGTTGCCTTGTGGAATCTTCAATAAAAGAAGATAAGCACAAGAGAGGAAGAAATCTAACAGAAATTGGGAACAACGCCATTTATAGCATATATAAACAGTCAAGCAGGTAAATGGTCTGTCTCGAAACCTACCCATCACTCTAGACTCTAGATTAAAACACTAGACTACATGTCTTGAAGGCAAAAGAAGTTTGAAGGTGTAAACGAAACGCAACAGAGAAATGAATTTAAAACAACAGCGGCCACAAATATAAACAAGAAGATAACATCATCTAATGGTACAAGTTGATTCACCTAACATCATCTAATGGTACAAGTTGATACACCTAACATCATCTAATGGTACAAGTTGATACACCTCATAACATCATCTAATGGTACAAGTTGATACACCTAACATCATCTAATGGTACAAGTTGATACACCTAACATCATCTAATGGTACAAGTTGATACACCTAACATCATCTAATGGTACAAGTTGATACATCTCCCAACGCCATCTAATGGTACAAGTTGATACACCTAACATCATCTAATGATACAAGTTGATACACCTAACATCATCTAATGGTACAAGTTGATACACCTAACATGATCTAATGGTACAAGTTGATACACCTAACATCATCTAATGGTACAAGTTGATACACCTAACATCATCTAATGGTACAAGTTGATACACCTAACATCATCTAATGGTACAAGTTGATACACCTAACATCATCTAATGGTACAAGTTGATACACCTAACATCATCTAATGGTACAAGTTGATACATCTCCCAACGCCATCTAATGGTACAAGTTGATACATCTCCCAACGCCATCTAATGGTACAAGTTGATACACCTAACATCATCTAATGATACAAGTTGATACACCTAACATCATCTAATGGTACAAGTTGATACACCTAACATCATCTAATGGTACAAGTTGATACACCTAACATCATCTAATGATACAAGTTGATACACCTAACATCATCTAATGGTACAAGTTGATACATCTCCCAACGCCATCTAATGGTACAAGTTGATACACCTAACATCATCTAATGGTACAAGTTGATACACCTAACATCATCTAATGGTACAAGTTGATACACCTAACATCATCTAATGGTACAAGTTGATACACCTAACATCATCTAATGGTACAAGTTGATACACCTAACATCATCTAATGGTACAAGTTGATACACCTAACATCATCTAATGATACAAGTTGATACACCTAACATCATCTAATGGTACAAGTTGATACACCTCTTAACATCATCTAATGGTACAAGTTGATACACCTAACATCATCTAATCGTACAAGTTGATACACCTCTTAACGTCATCTAATGGAACAAGTTGATTCACCTAACATCATCTAATGGAACAAGTTGATACACCTCCTAACGCCATCTAATGGTACAAGTTGATACACCTAACATCATCTAATGGTACAAGTTGATACACCTAACATCATCTAATGATACAAGTTGATACACCTAACATCATCTAATGGTACAAGTTGATACACCTCTTAACATCATCTAATGGTACAAGTTGATACACCTAACATCATCTAATGGTACAAGTTGATACACCTCTTAACATCATCTAATGGTACAAGTTGATACACCTCTTAACGTCATCTAATGGAACAAGTTGATTCACCTAACATCATCTAATGGAACAAGTTGATACACCTCTTAACGTCATCTAATGGTACAAGTTGATACACCTCTTAACATCATCCAATGGAACAAGTTGATACACCTCTTAACGTCATCTAATGGTACAAGTTGATACACCTCTTAACGTCATCTAATGGAACAAGTTGATACACCTCTTAACGTCATCTAATGGAACAAGTTGATACACCTCCTAACGCCATCTAATGATACAAGTTGATACACCTCCTAACGCCATCTAATGATACAAGTTGATACACCTCCTAACGTCATCTAATGGTACAAGTTGATACACCTAAAGTCATCTAATGATACAAGTTGATTCACCTAACATCATCTAATGGTACAATTTGATACACCTCCTAACATCATCTAATGGTACAAGTTGATACACCTCTTAACGTCATCTAATGGAACAAGTTGATACACCTCCTAACGCCATCTAATGATACAAGTTGATACACCTCCTAACGCCATCTAATGATACAAGTTGATACACCTCCTAACGTCATCTAATGGTACAAGTTGATACACCTAAAGTCATCTAATGATACAAGTTGATTCACCTAACATCATCTAATGGTACAATTTGATACACCTCCTAACATCATCTAATGGTACAAGTTGATTCACCTAACATCATCTAATGGTACAAGTTGATACACCTAACATCATCTAATGGTACAAGTTGATACACCTCATAACATCATCTAATGGTACAAGTTGATACACCTAACATCATCTAATGGTACAAGTTGATACACCTAACATCATCTAATGGTACAAGTTGATACACCTAACATCATCTAATGGTACAAGTTGATACATCTCCCAACGCCATCTAATGGTACAAGTTGATACACCTAACATCATCTAATGATACAAGTTGATACACCTAACATCATCTAATGGTACAAGTTGATACACCTAACATGATCTAATGGTACAAGTTGATACACCTAACATCATCTAATGGTACAAGTTGATACACCTAACATCATCTAATGGTACAAGTTGATACACCTAACATCATCTAATGGTACAAGTTGATACACCTAACATCATCTAATGGTACAAGTTGATACACCTAACATCATCTAATGGTACAAGTTGATACATCTCCCAACGCCATCTAATGGTACAAGTTGATACATCTCCCAACGCCATCTAATGGTACAAGTTGATACACCTAACATCATCTAATGATACAAGTTGATACACCTAACATCATCTAATGGTACAAGTTGATACACCTAACATCATCTAATGGTACAAGTTGATACACCTAACATCATCTAATGATACAAGTTGATACACCTAACATCATCTAATGGTACAAGTTGATACATCTCCCAACGCCATCTAATGGTACAAGTTGATACACCTAACATCATCTAATGGTACAAGTTGATACACCTAACATCATCTAATGGTACAAGTTGATACACCTAACATCATCTAATGGTACAAGTTGATACACCTAACATCATCTAATGGTACAAGTTGATACACCTAACATCATCTAATGGTACAAGTTGATACACCTAACATCATCTAATGATACAAGTTGATACACCTAACATCATCTAATGGTACAAGTTGATACACCTCTTAACATCATCTAATGGTACAAGTTGATACACCTAACATCATCTAATCGTACAAGTTGATACACCTCTTAACGTCATCTAATGGAACAAGTTGATTCACCTAACATCATCTAATGGAACAAGTTGATACACCTCCTAACGCCATCTAATGGTACAAGTTGATACACCTAACATCATCTAATGGTACAAGTTGATACACCTAACATCATCTAATGATACAAGTTGATACACCTAACATCATCTAATGGTACAAGTTGATACACCTCTTAACATCATCTAATGGTACAAGTTGATACACCTAACATCATCTAATGGTACAAGTTGATACACCTCTTAACATCATCTAATGGTACAAGTTGATACACCTCTTAACGTCATCTAATGGAACAAGTTGATTCACCTAACATCATCTAATGGAACAAGTTGATACACCTCTTAACGTCATCTAATGGTACAAGTTGATACACCTCTTAACATCATCCAATGGAACAAGTTGATACACCTCTTAACGTCATCTAATGGTACAAGTTGATACACCTCTTAACGTCATCTAATGGAACAAGTTGATACACCTCTTAACGTCATCTAATGGAACAAGTTGATACACCTCCTAACGCCATCTAATGATACAAGTTGATACACCTCCTAACGCCATCTAATGATACAAGTTGATACACCTCCTAACGTCATCTAATGGTACAAGTTGATACACCTAAAGTCATCTAATGATACAAGTTGATTCACCTAACATCATCTAATGGTACAATTTGATACACCTCCTAACATCATCTAATGGTACAAGTTGATACACCTCCTAACGTCATCTAATGATACAAGTTGATACACCTCCTAACGTCATCTAATGATACAAGTTGATACACCTCCTAACATCATCTAATGGTAGAAGTTGATACACCTACTAACGTCATCTAATGGTAGAAGTTGATACACCTCCTAACGTCATCTAATGGTAGAAGTTGATACACCTCCTAACGTCATCTAATGGTAGAAGTTGATACACCTCATAATATCATCTAATGATAGAAGTTGATACACCTCCTAACGTCATCTAATGGTACAAGTTGATATACCTCATAACATCATCTAATGGTAGAAGTTGAAACACCTCATAACATCATCTAATGGTAGAAGTTGATACACCTCCTAACGTCATCCAATGATACAAGTTTATATACCTCCTAACGTCGTCCAGTAATACAAGTTGATTTATCTTCTATCATCATCTATTAATACAAGCTGATATACCTTCTAACTTTCATCTAATGATACAAGCTGATATACCTCCTAACGTCATCCAATGATACAAGTTGACAGGTAAGTTGAGATACATACAATTTCATATACATGTAAATCACACTTACGTTGTTTTGTCTGTTTGTCTGTTTCCAACGACGGTCTGTTGCTGAAAATTGCCCCATGTTTCTTCAGAATCAACCGAAGAATTTGTCGAATGTCTCAAGTCAGTCTCGAACCAATCAACGAGAGTTGTTGTGTGGTCGAAATCATCATAGTCGTAGAAAAATGCATTCATTTTCACTTGATCCTAGAACAGGAAGAGTAAAATAGAGGTTTGATTGGAAGTGATTTCTTACAAGAACCATAGATTGATTTAATTCACTACGTCGTATTGGTCCAAAAGAAGCATATGATCACCTCGACTTTACCATAAGCCTGTAATATATCAACGCATGCGCAGTGGTATAAAGGTTAATGTAGCAACTGACTTTACATGATGTAGTTACTTGCCTCCAATGTTAGCCACATTTTACGACATGCTTGTGAGGTTAAAATGGTCCTATTATTCCTCCCTGAGTACCACTCGAGTGGGAAGAGCCGATTAGTTCAAGCAAAATTTAAGTGTGCAATCCCGGTTTCATTGTTGTAGAGGATAGATCCTCTACGCGCAATTATGTATGTCGTAAAAGGCAACAGTAAAGGATTGGTCGTGTGACTGACAATCTGTATAAGGAAAAAAAAAACATTTTTACAGAAACCACATACAAGTTTTTGCGCAAGTTTCCAATGAAGAGACCAACTATAGTGGTGGCCAAATGCTTCTGACGGAATAAAGAAGGATAAATGAAGAACGGAAGTTAAGTAATTGTAATACCATTCTGTAAAGCGTGATAGCCAAACGGCTATCACAGTCGTCACGTGACTGAGAGGGCAAAACCTAGGAACGGCAGAATTAAAGAAAATATGTGGTAAAATAAACACTAGCTTGTATACTTTGAGGCGAATCAAGGACAAGCGGCCTTTATTCCTCAGCTCTGCAAATTTTCACGATCATCGTAACAATGGGACCAAACGTTGTAATGATACATACTGATTGATTGTGTACGCTATAATATGATTGTGTTGACATTGTGCTGCCAAACGTACTCAGCTGGCCTGCCAAACACAAAAGCGGTACAGGTGTTCATATAACAGACACTGCCGTCGGGGATGAAGTGTAAGTGACTTTCTTGTTGGAGGTCTCATTTTTAATTATTGCTGTGAATTTGGTCATTGACCCAGGGGATACGATCCAAAACCCAGGTAAGGTCTAGGTTTTCTTCCATCAGAGGTTTAAATTAAGGCTTAGCTTGTACACTGCCTGGAGATTGCCAGGGCAGACATCATTTATTCTTCAGCCATATACTCCTGCCGAAAGACCCCAGCAGTAAGAATAACTCGTGGTGATAATGGCGCCTACAGCAGTTTTTCAGTACAACATTTACGTAATGGTCAATACTGAGTGTAGATTGGTTAGCAGGCCACTTACTCCCACACTGATCGATTTACCAGACTTTTAAATCCATACTTGTGATGTATTAATGTGCGAAATGTGTGCTCGTCGCCTTCCTTACTTGTTTGCTCGAATATGGGCATGACCATCCCTACAACTGACCTGCTTGCAGGTAGACTGTTCCACAGCGTTTATGTGCGTTTCCACATCACTTTGTGTTACATGATGAGGTTATCATGTACAGCCATACTTAGTCATGTATTTTGTTTTTGTTGTTGCGACATACATGGTAGGATCAAAGGTCAGGGTAGAAGTAGTCCCATAATACAGTACTTCCCAAACTATTACGTGTGACGGACCTGCAGAGATTTAAACATTGCAGAAGAGACCAAACCGATTATTGTTTGCTTAGATCATCTTAAGTGTGATGTTCACGCGTGTTTTAATATGGCTGTTTAAATACAATTAATAGTTGTGTTCTAACACATTTAAATGAGACTTAATAAACGGGACCCTAGTCCAGATCGTGGATCTGTACATCCCTTTATTTGGTTAATTGGAAGAAGTTGGTATTTTTGTTTTAGATAACAAATTTAACCAAAATCTAATTACAAACAAGTTTTAAACAAGTCAATGTTTCTGAGATTTAGATTAGTGCTATTATTGTCTAGCGGGATCAAGATGTTGAGCAGTGTATGAGCTGCAGTGGTCAACGACCCATAGCTGACTGCTAGCGTCAGGGCCAGCGAACCAAAGCTGCCAAGACCCTTCTACACCTCCACGCGGTGATTCTGGATAACAGGCTGCAGCAGAGCAGACTGGCTAAGGAGAAGGGATCGAAGAGGGAATTCTAACCCGGTACTAAAAAATGCTTGCTGAAGTCGGATGTGTTGGAATATCGCAGTCAAGCTGTAAACTAGGACACAACGCATTCCGTTCTCTGGACTACATTCTGCTACTTAAGCCATTTCAGGGTTTGGTAGCGGGAGATTGAGAACGAACGAAGCCAAGCCACGCCTTATTATCTAGTTTCTTTATGCCCTTTGCGGGTCGGTGACTGTAAGCTCAGGAACTGACACTGGTTCATAGGCTATCACTTTTATAAATATTTATATAGTAGACACACCCACCTTGGATACAGTTTTAAAAGTCTTGATTGTACTAGGTCTCAGCTGGGGTGGGGCGACTAGTTTCAATTCTGGCTGCCTTGACTTTCATAGTTGTTAGTCAGATATTAATTTACAATTGGGTGGACTGGAACATGTGGAGATTAGGTATCACACTCGACCCCTTTGCCACGAGAGACGAGCAATCTAAATGTTCGCCATCAAGACGTCCCGTGGTAAGTGTTAGAGCCATAAAAAAAAGACCCCCATAATCATCGTCAGGGTGAAATGTTTATTATTGAGCCGGTTTGTATGACTGAACAAAGTGAGCATCTCGATGTTGTACTTACATCTTCAGGCCATTCATCAAACAGGACAGTCAGAAGTAGGTTGCTGTCGCCATTTTGAAAGACAATGTTGTTGCTGTCATAAGTCAGCGGTCGATGAAACAGGAACACGTGATCGTTTGCTCTACAAATTAAATACGATACAAAAGAATTGATACGGCTCTACATTATATCAAAAAACTGTTTCATATTAGTATGTGTGAACTTTTTACAGACCTTAAATTCTAGTATCATATATATGAATGCATCTTTGGGTGAAATAAAAAGACAGCTGCCATTTTAAAAAAAGGATGAATTTCGTTTTTTTGAACTTAAACAAAAACAACTGAATTGAAGGACTAATGCAATACAAATAAACGGCATATATAACATAGTCTTTCTATGATGGAGCTAAATTAGCAGTCCTAGAAGAGAGCACGTTTCGATCACCAGAGCCGCGGTCTGATATGGAGTCACGAGGTCAAGACTAAGGAGAAGTCGGCTACAGTCGAAGAATCATAGAAGCCGAAACAGAAATCATGAACCAGTCCTGGGACGCGGTAGGAAGGATGAAGGCATACTGGCTGAAGAGGATGAGTTTGTTGATGTTCTTAAATGGAAAATAAACTCAACTTTGAGGTCAGGCGAAATATGCTAAACAAGACCGTTATCTTACGTTTCCTGCTGGTCTCCCTGGAAACAGAACGTGTCACAGAAGTCTGGCCAAAAAGGTGGGGATTGACATTGTAGACGTCATAGTGATGAGCTTACGGAGGAAAATCTCATTGCACTAAAGCTAGAAGGGCACGAATCAAAGTATGCCTCGGGATGTAATAAGAACAACTGTAACCCGCTACCAAAGAAACACCGACAAGAGTTAACTTAACTCGAGTAGCTTCGAACAAAAACAAATGCGCCATAAGATGATTGATATGTCAGTAATTGATCAATGATCGAGCTGAGCAGCGCATGAGCTGCAGTGGTCAGCGACCCATAGCTGACTGCTAGCGTCAGGGCCAGCGAACCATAGCTGCCAAGACCCTTCTACACCTCCACGCGGTGATCCTGGATAACAGGCTGCAGCAGGGCAGACTGGCTAAGGAGAAGGGATCGAAGAGGGAATGCTAACCCGGTACTCAAAAAATGCTTGCTGAAGTCGGATGTGTTGGACCGAAAGGTGCAAATATCGCAGCCAAGCTGTAAACTATGACACAACGCATTCCGTTCTCTGGACTACATTCTGCTACTTACCCTTTCAGGGGTTGGTAGTGGGAGATTGAGAACGAACGAAGAAGAAGAAGAAGAAGAAGAAGATCAATGATCTAGAAAGAAGAATATTACCAGAAATAAATGAACGTTTGTCAAAAATGAGTGCGCCATAAAATAGACGAAGTTGTACAGTATACACAATTCATTTATAACAAAAGATATATGAAGGTCACTAAGCAACTGTTTAACAATGTAAGAAATGTAACCATAGAAGCATAAAAAGGCTTATGAGGAGTGTTTCTACTTCTTTCACTTCCTTGAAAATATAATTTCTATATCTGCAATGCTTTCTCTCGTAGAAACTTCACTATCGTTTGTTGCTCACATACAGGTCCATACCATTTGTCCTCCAGGCTTGTTTCTATGGGCCAGTGAGTTTGTTTCTGTACAACAAATTGGGGGCACTTCTCTAATATGTGCTCTGCAGTCTGTGGAGCCTGTCCGCATGTACACATTGCTAGGTTGTCCGTCTTCAATTTTGTGTACATTTGACTGCGGAGTCGTTTGTGTCTTGTTCTAAGTTCGAAGTTACACGAAATGGAGAAATAAGGTGAATCGGCCCAAAGTTTGGGACATCACGTTTAGACCCCTTGGTGATCGAAGTTACAAGAAATGGAGAAATAAGGTGAATCGGCCCAAAGTTTGGGACATCACGTTTAGACCCCTTAGTGATCGAAGTTACAAGAAATGGAGAAATAAGGTGAATCGGCCCAAAGTTTGGGACATCACGTTTAGACCCCTTAGTGATCGAAGTTACAAGAAATGGAGAAATAAGGTGAATCGGCCCAAAGTTCTGGACATCACGTTTAGACCCCTTAGTGATCGAAGTTACAAGAAATGGAGAAATAAGGTGAATCGGCCCAAAGTTTGGGACATCACGTTTA
Organism: Ariolimax columbianus; assembly: GCA_036924085.1. Taxonomy (NCBI): domain Eukaryota; kingdom Metazoa; phylum Mollusca; class Gastropoda; order Stylommatophora; family Arionidae; genus Ariolimax; species Ariolimax columbianus. The sequence goes on from JAVGWX010000003.1 coordinate 29,895,000, forward strand.
GACCCCTTAGTGATCGAAGTTACAAGAAATGGAGAAATAAGGTGAATCGGCCCAAAGTTTTGGACATCACGTTTAGACCCCTAAGTGATCGAAGTTACAAGAAATGGAGAAATAAGGTGAATCGGCCCAAAGTTTTGGACATCACGTTTAGACCCCTTAGTGATCGAAGTTACAAGAAATGGAGAAATAAGGTGAATCGGCCCAAAGTTTGGGACATCACGTTTAGACCCCTTAGTGATCGAAGTTACAAGAAATGGAGAAATAAGGTGAATCGGCCCAAAGTTTTGGGACATCACGTTTAGACCCCTTAGTGATCGAAGTTACAAGAAATGGAGAAATAAGGTGAATCGGCCCAAAGTTCTGGACATCACGTTTAGACCCCTTAGTGATCTAAGTTACAAGAAATGGAGAAATAAGGTGAATCGGCCCAACGTTTTGGACATCACGTTTAGACCCCTTAGTGATCGAAGTTACAAGAAATGGAGAAATAAGGGCTATACAATTTAACACAATTCCGGGTGAACTAGAATTACAAACATCAACTATCAGCAGCACAGAGTTTGTGGAGAGACATGATCGCTTACGCCAGTCGGTATTTACCAGAAAAGACAATTAACAACACATTACTTGTATTCAACGGCTGAGGGAGGAAGACTAACATTTGGTCAGGCACAACATACTGATCAGACATGTTAGTCAGGGTCAGGCACAACATACTGATCAGACATGTTAGTCAGGGTCAGGCACAACATACTGATCAGACATGTTAGTCATGGTCAGGTACAACATACTGATCAGACATGTTAGTCAGGGTCAGACAAAATATTCTGGCCAATACTGCCACCTCGACTTCCAAGTAGTCCTACATGGAAACGGACTGTTCTTCTTGGTAGTCTGGCTAACGACTTGCTTCCAGTAGTAGTGAGCGATTCGCAGACGAGGCCAAGTATAGCGGTACTACCTAAATCAGCAATCTCCGGATGGGAGGAAAACTACTGCAACCCCCCACTAAACGTCCTTTTCAGGGTGCACAAAAGAGTAAACCTCCTCATTGTGGGCATTCACAACAACAACAACATTCACTGACTGAAATTTATAATGTTCTAGGAAGTTCTCTTAAAATGTTCCATCCCCAGGCGTGGTGTCCGGTTTGAAAATAATAGTACCACTGTGACCTTCCAATCATTTGTTTAAAAAAGTGATTAAAGTGGATTGTTCAGGTGGTTTGGTTTTCTCTTCTAGCGATCATCTCCAGGAGATTCTGCTCTTATTTAGCTTTAGTTACATTCATAAGCTCCTTCCTAACGGGAAGTCTTTCACACAAACATCTGTTTTTATTGTGTAGCTGTGGTTTGTGACTGTATGTGTCCCAGTCGTCTTCAGCAATTTTGTGTTTGTTATGGAATTTGTACACCTGATACGAAGGATGCAACTGCGACGTGTGCTGCTTGACGTCTGCAGTTTATGCTTGTTCGATCAGGCGCTTCTCTTCTACGCTTGGAGGTCGAGTTAGTTTCTGTCTTGTGTCTTTCAGTTTTTACAGAATAGGCTTGCCGACCCCATGCGTGACCCTCCGTAGTCGCCTCCTACAAAATACCAGGTAGGCTACAGTGCTACTATTCTTTGCTCTAATTCCTGGCACCTGTAACACGTGTGTGACAGATTGCAGTTACTAGCAAGAGCTTAATGAGAAATCAAAGCTGGTGTGTCGTATCATTCTCCTTGGTGTGACGAAATAAACAATTAGGGACATACATAACCATACATAACATAAACATATCACAGACTCATCATAAACACATCATAAATACATCATAGCACATCATAAACATCATAAATACATCATAAACACATCATAAACACGTCATAGACACATCATAAACACATCATACCTTCCAAGACCGGTAACTATGAGCCGCATGACGTAGTCACACTGGTCGTAACAGTTAGAGCCACGATCCTTCGGTGTAGGATCACAACAGGTGCCGTCGTAAGTACGGCCGAAGGTATTCTTGAACCCTGTAAGGCGGATTGTGAGCACGCCACTCCCACATGTCACATGGATCTGAGGTCAATGTGTGTAACGATATATAATATATTCAGCCCAATATTTTTAAAAATACAAGTGATTACAGTACACTAATAACCATATCATGATCACATGATGTGGTTTGGTACAAAGTATCTGCCAATGTAGTGACCTGTATTATGTTAATAGTCATGGAAACGGAAGCAGCAAGCATTACACAATGTGTTCAATTCTTACATAAACATCAGAGTGACAGCAGAACAACAACTGATAACCAGTAGTGATAACCACGCCATTTACCAAGTTAAATTTGGTTTTTATACAAGGCACAAGAGAGATAAATTATACCGCTATTTAGGATGTGAAATGTGGTCTTTATACAAGGCACAGGAGAGAGATATTATACCGTTATTTACCATGTGAAATGTGGTCTTTATACAACGCACAAGAGAGAGAAATGATACCGTTATTTACCATGTGAAATGTGGTCTTTATACAAGGCACAAGAGAGAGAAATGATACCTTTTATTTAGGATGTGAAATGTGGTCTTTATACAAGGCACAAGAGAGAGAGAGACATGATACCGTTATTTACCATGTGAAATGTGGTCTTTATACAACGCACAAGAGAGAGAAATGATACCGTTATTTACCATGTGAAATGTGGTCTTTATACAAGGCACAAGAGAGAGAAATGATACCTTTTATTTAGGATGTGAAATGTGGTCTTTATACAAGGCACAAGAGAGAGAGAGACATGATACCGTTATTTACCATGTGAAATGTGGTCTTTATACAAGGCACAAGAGATGGGAATTACATGTGAAATGAAATGTCTAAGAAAGGTCATTGTTGTTACTAGAAGAGATAGCATTGAAAATGAGGACATTACAAATGTATGGTGATAACTATCCCTTTTAGGATATTTGTGTCTTTCGTATCATTGAACAAGCTTGGCAAGGGACCTTAAACTTTTTTGGTCCCATACACCCTTCACCATATGACAGAAAGTTATTCGCCCTTCCACAATTGTCTGACTCAAAAAAGTGCATTTCAAATAATATGCATATACAATATTAGTGCATATAAACTTAATCTTAACGTTTTTTATACTGGTTTAGAAGACTCATCAGAGTCTGTAGACAACCAGTTACATCTGCATTACCCTGCTCTAAAAGCTATGCGCATCTAATCTATTCTTAAATGCATTAACTATCTCTGTATCCACTATCTTCTGGAGCAATGCACTCCAAGCATTCACCACTCTCGGACTAAAAAAATATTTCCTAATTTCCAATCTGGACCTTTCTTTAGCTAATTTGTATCTGTGCCCTCTTATTCTCGTTGGTGGTTGCATTTTGAAAAAAAAACTGGTTAAAGTCTAATTTAACCTTTCCTGTGATTATTTTATAAACCTGTATTAAGTCACATCGAATTCTCTTCTTTTCAAGGCACTGTAGGCTGGTTTGTCTGAGTCTTTCCTCGTAACTGTAATTCTGGAATCCCACTATCAGTTTTGTCGCTCTTCTTTGTATCCTTTCCAGCATGTTTATATCCCATCTACGATAAGGACTTCGCACCTGTACACAGTACTCCAATCTAGGTCTAACTAATGCTTTTTACAGTTTGACTATCACCTCTTTGCTCCTAAATTTAATATTTCTTGTTATCATACCTAACATTGCATTTGCCTTATTCACTGCTACCTGGACTTGTTTACTCACTTTACCAGTATGCTCTATTATAACCCCTAGCTCCCTTTCCTTATCTATCATTCTAATATTGTTCTCTCCCATTCTGTAATTATGTTCCATATAGGATCTACCCATGTGGATGACTGTACAATTAACTACATTAAACTCCATTTGCCAGCTTTCAGACCATTCTTGAATTTTATCTAAATCCGACCTCAATATATCTACCTCTGCTATAGATGAGACACTCCTATACAGTTATGTGTCATCGGCAAATTTTGTAACAGTGTCCAAATCATTTATATATATCAAGAACAAAATTGGTCCCAAAACCGAACCTTGTGGAACTCCACTTTTCACTTCACACCACTCAGAGTACTCCTTATTTATGCCTTCTTCCCGTTAACCAATTTTCAATCCATTTGGCACCTTTCACACCTATTCCGTGTGATTTTAACTTTCGAAATAATCTTTGACGAGGTACTCTATCAAAGGCCTTTGCAAAATCTAGATAAATAACGTCCACGGGCTCCCCTTTATCTATGATTTTAGTAACCTCCTCCATGAATTCTAATAGATTTGTTAAGCATGATCTCCCTCTAGTAATTCCATGCTGACTATTTCTGACTATTTCTATATACATTTACTTGGACTATTTTATGATACTTTATAAAGAATAATTACAATAGACAATTTTCAAGGATTTCACACACTGAATGCAAAAATGTTCACAACTAATTACTCAGCAACTTAAGTGAAGCACAATTAGGCCATTGAAACATGAGAATTGTCTCACGTGCAGGAGTTCATAACCTTTCCAGCCCATTGGTTGGGCTGGTTGAATAGCCGTGTTCTACACCACCTTCCTCTATCTTCTACATTTACATATGCTGATACTTACGGCCAGCACTGTATCTGAACCCCTAAAGAAACCTGCGCCAGAAATGTACTCTGTCACTGGTGGCTTCTGTAGCAATTTTTTTCACATGGTAAGGTTGCTAAACCCATGCGCAACTCTCTTTATTCGCGTGTTTCGACATTTACGTGGAAGTGCAGTGGTCTACTATTTCACCCCAGTAATGTGTCACGTGATCCACGCTTAAACGAGCTTTCTATCATTTGTTTCTTATTGATATTTTTCATATGTAATATTCCCATTTTCCTTGCTACTATTTACTTTGTGTGTCGATCAAATAGTTTTCTATCATTTGTTTCTTATTGATATTTTTCATATGTAATATTCCCATTTTCCTTGCTACTATTTACTTTGTGTGTCGATCAAATAGTTTTCTATCATTTGTTTCTTATTGATATTTTTCATATGTAATATTCCCATTTTCCTTGCTGCTATTTACTTTGTGTGTCGATCAGATGTTCAGCTTGAACTCGTAACTATTTTTGTGCATGCTGATATCAATTGTCGGATTAGTCGTGTATCGATACTATTATAAATTCCAAACAATTGCCCTTACCATAACTTTAAAAAAAATGGCTGATTACAAGAAACTGTTTGATGATATTATATTTCCCATCTACAGTAGCAGGGGAGAATGGGAGTCTTCTCTTGTCGTGACAGTCCCCACTAACAGTAGCAGGGGAGAATGGGAGTCTTATCTTGTCGTGACAGTCCCCACTAACAGTAGAAGGGGAGAATGGGAGTCTTCTCTTGTCGTGACAGTCCCCACTAACAGTAGCAGGGGAGAATGGGAGTCTTCTCTTGTCGTGACAGTCCCAACTAACAGTAGCAGGGGAGAATGGGAGTCTTCTCTTATCGTGACAGTCCCCACTAACAGTAGCAGGGGAGAATGGGAGTCTTCTCTTGTCGTGACAGTCCCCACTAACAGTAGCAGGGGAGAATGGGAGTCTTCTCTTGTCGTGACAGTCCCAACTAACAGTAGGTAGCAGGGGAGAATGGGAGTCTTCTCTTGTCGTGACAGTCCCCACTAACAGTAGCAGGGGAGAATGGGAGTCTTCTCTTGTCGTGACAGTCCCCACTAACAGTAGCAGGGGAGAATGGGAGTCTTCTCTTGTCGTGACAGTCCCAACTAACAGTAGCAGGGGAGAATGGGAGTCTTCTCTTGTCGTGACAGTCCCCACTAACAGTAGCAGGGGAGAATGGGAGTCTTCTCCTGTCGTGACTGTCTCCACTAACAGTAACAGGGGAGAATGGGTGTCTTCTCTTGTCGTGACTGTCCCCACTAACAGTAGCAGGGGAGAATGTGAGTCTTCTCCTGTCGTGACAGTCCCCACTAACAGTAGCAGGGGAGAATGGGAGTCTTCTCCTGTCGTGACAGTCCCAACTAACAGTAGCAGGGGAGAATGGGAGTCTTCTCTTGTCGTGACAGTCCCCACTAACAGTAGCAGGGGAGAATGGGAGTCTTCTCCTGTCGTGACTGTCTCCACTAACAGTAACAGGGGAGAATGGGTGTCTTCTCTTGTCGTGACTGTCCCCACTAACAGTAGCAGGGGATAATGGGAGTCTTCTCCTGTCGTGACTGTCCCCACTAACAGTAGCAGGGGAGAATGGGAGTCTTCTCCTGTCGTGACTGTCCCCACTAACAGTAGCAGGGGATAATGGGAGTCTTCTCCTGTCGTGACAGTCCCCACTAACAGTAGCAGGGGAGAATGGGAGTCTTCGATGTCTTTAAGCAAGAATGATCACGATAGACGAGGCTAGTGAGATATATGTAATAACTCATCCAGGAGAAGGAATACTCTGCCTTACATGTAGTATGAAGACAACCAATGGCTAAGGACAGCGAACTGAAATATAAATACGTGTCAGGGCCAAAGACACAGCAGCTGATTTATAGACGTCTTGCAAGAGCTGACTTAAATATGACTTATAGATGACTGCTTGCATTAGCTGACAGCAGCTGACTTATAGATGACTGCTCGCATTAGCTGACATCAGCTATTGATGACTGCTTGCACCAGCGTCAACGAATGTGAGCTGGCAAAGAACCCATTCCGCATCCAAGTGGCGGCCCTGGAAACAGACTGCTTTTGTGCAAGCTGGTTGCGAGAAAAAGAATCGAAGAGAAAAGACAAACCTCGTCCGAAAAATGTCATGCTGACACCGAAAGTGTCGAACCGAACCGTGCAGATATCACATCCTCGCTGTAAACTACAACCTCACGTAACAAAACGTCATTATAAAGACGAACGCAGTAGAAGAAGAAGTAAAAGAAGAAGAAGAAGTAAAAGAAGAAGTTTACACTTGCAAGGAACGGGTCTAAAGGGACGGAAAGCGCAGATATCACAGTCCATCTATTTGATTTTCTATTCCTGAGCCTACCACACATTCAACATCTAATTATCTGCGAGAGTTAGAGGGCACAGGTGAAACAGAGTATCTATAAGTGGCCCACGAAAGTGAGTAAATTGCTCACAAGTTGGAATACATGGCTGCAATGGAAAAATATGTGAGAGCAGTGAAAATCTGAAACACCAAGACCAGACGGAAGGAAATCAACACAGATGGGTCTCACAACAGAAGGAAGACCCAACTCATTTAATTTATCTATTCAATATTGTACCCTTAATTCTTATGTATCCAGCATATATTTTGTCATCTTTCATAATCATTCCATTTCATTCATCCTCGTTGTACACCTCACTATATTGCATCTTCACAATGTTTTGTAAATATATGATGATTTGATATTTAAAGAAAATTTTTTTTTTTTTTAAAGAGCGTGATCTTTTTTTATATCAGAGAGACTGATCTATTTTATATCATAGACATTGATATATTTTAAAACAGAGAGCGTGATCTATTTTATATCAGTGAGATTTATCTATTTTATATCATAGAGATTGATCTATTTTAAATCAGAGAGCGTGATCACGAACCATAAACTAAAAAGCTGACAGTCAGTTTTAAACTCGTGTTGATCGCTAATAAACAACTTCCCCCTGAATATGGCTGCAGTCGAGGTAAACATTGAGACCAATCGTGCGTTATTGCCATGACTAGCCACTACAGCGACACGCGGCCTTGATACCATAGTCCTATAAAAAATCTCGACGAACCTCAACAACTGAGACAAAGCCGAAACGATTAACATGTTGTATTGGCGTGCTGACCTTGCATGTACCTATAACCAAAGAATCGATGATTTCTTTGTTGCTCGCAGACGGATGTGAGCGTCTGAGCATTAGTGGTACCTCTCTCACTTCTCAAGAGAAAGGTACCGGGTCCAAACCCCGTTATCAATACATCCTAGTCAACCTAGCTGCAAATGTGTACATGCCCTACTGTTACGGATGGAAATATAGCGAAGAATACAACTGGTTCCACTATCTCATTTAAAACCATAAGGCCGAGCTCAATGATGCCTCTAGCACTTCAACCGTGATAGCCGTGTCTGTGAGGAAGGTTGGCATAGCTGTAGTGCATGCAATGCAAGATTTCTCGACAGGTTCACCACAATGGGATTAACATATTGCTATAGAAACAACCATAGCATGCGCAGATTAAGTTGTTTAGCTCAGTTTTTACGCAAACAAGCATCTCTGTCCCTACTATTGAAATACGGAACAAGTGACAGAACACCTCGATGTTTTTAAAAAGACCAGCCGATGAGATCACACAGAAAATATCTAACAGTAACACTTAGAAAGGAAGAAAAATAATAATAAGAAGAAGAAGAGATAGGAGAGGATAAAGTAGTAGTAGTAGTAGTAGTAGTAGTAGTAGTAGTAGTAGTAGTAGTAGTAGTAGTAGTAGTAGTAGTAGTAGTGGTGATAGTAGTTGTAGTACAGTATTAATTGCAACATTAGAAGTAATGGTATACGTAAAAGTATAGACATTAGAAATACCGATAGTAGTATTAGTGATAACAGTAGCAGCATGAGCAATAGTAGCAGCAACAGTATTAGTAATCGTAGTAGGTGTAACAGTAGTAGTAGTAGTAGTAGTAGTAGTAGTAGTAGTAGTAGTAGTAGTAGTAGTAGTAGTAGTAGTAGTAGTAGTAGTAGTAGTAGTAGTAGTAGTAGTAGTAGTAGTAGTAGTAGTAGTAGTAGTAGTAGTAGTAGTAGTAGTAGTAGTAGTAGTAGTAGTAGTAGTAGTAGTAGTAGTAGTAGTAGTAGTAGTAGTAGTAGTAGTAGTAGTAGTAGTAGTAGTAGTAGTAGTAGTAGTAGTAGTAGTAGTAGTAGTAGTAGTAGTAGTAGTAGTAGTAGTAGTAGTAGTAGTAGTAGTAGTAGTAGTAGTAGTAGTAGTAGTAGTAGTAGTAGTAGTAGTAGTAGTAGTAGTAGTAGTAGTAGTAGTAGTAGTAGTAGTAGTAGTAGTAGTAGTAGTAGTAGTAGTAGTAGTAGTAGTAGTAGTAGTAGTAGTAGTAGTAGTAGTAGTAGTAGTAGTAGTAGTAGTAGTAGTAGTAGTAGTAGTAGTAGTAGTAGTAGTAGTAGTAGTAGTAGTAGTAGTAGTAGTAGTAGTAGTAGTAGTAGTAGTAGTAGTAGTAGTAGTAGTAGTAGTAGTAGTAGTAGTAGTAGTAGTAGTAGTAGTAGTAGTAGTAGTAGTAGTAGTAGTAGTAGTAGTAGTAGTAGTAGTAGTAGTAGTAGTAGTAGTAGTAGTAGTAGTAGTAGTAGTAGTAGTAGTAGTAGTAGTAGTAGTAGTAGTAGTAGTAGTAGTAGTAGTAGTAGTAGTAGTAGTAGTAGTAGTAGTAGTAGTAGTAGTAGTAGTAGTAGTAGTAGTAGTAGTAGTAGTAGTAGTAGTAGTAGTAGTAGTAGTAGTAGTAGTAGTAGTAGTAGTAGTAGTAGTAGTAGTAGTAGTAGTAGTAGTAGTAGTAGTAGTAGTAGTAGTAGTAGTAGTAGTAGTAGTAGTAGTAGTAGTAGTAGTAGTAGTAGTAGTAGTAGTAGTAGTAGTAGTAGTAGTAGTAGTAGTAGTAGTAGTAGTAGTAGTAGTAGTAGTAGTAGTAGTAGTAGTAGTAGTAGTAGTAGTAGTAGTAGTAGTAGTAGTAGTAGTAGTAGTAGTAGTAGTAGTAGTAGTAGTAGTAGTAGTAGTAGTAGTAGTAGTAGTAGTAGTAGTAGTAGTAGTAGTAGTAGTAGTAGTAGTAGTAGTAGTAGTAGTAGTAGTAGTAGTAGTAGTAGTAGTAGTAGTAGTAGTAGTAGTAGTAGTAGTAGTAGTAGTAGTAGTAGTAGTAGTAGTAGTAGTAGTAGTAGTAGTAGTAGTAGTAGTAGTAGTAGTAGTAGTAGTAGTAGTAGTAGTAGTAGTAGTAGTAGTAGTAGTAGTAGTAGTAGTAGTAGTAGTAGTAGTAGTAGTAGTAGTAGTAGTAGTAGTAGTAGTAGTAGTAGTAGTAGTAGTAGTAGTAGTAGTAGTAGTAGTAGTAGTAGTAGTAGTAGTAGTAGTAGTAGTAGTAGTAGTAGTAGTAGTAGTAGTAGTAGTAGTAGTAGTAGTAGTAGTAGTAGTAGTAGTAGTAGTAGTAGTAGTAGTAGTAGTAGTAGTAGTAGTAGTAGTAGTAGTAGTAGTAGTAGTAGTAGTAGTAGTAGTAGTAGTAGTAGTAGTAGTAGTAGTAGTAGTAGTAGTAGTAGTAGTAGTAGTAGTAGTAGTAGTAGTAGTAGTAGTAGTAGTAGTAGTAGTAGTAGTAGTAGTAGTAGTAGTAGTAGTAGTAGTAGTAGTAGTAGTAGTAGTAGTAGTAGTAGTAGTAGTAGTAGTAGTAGTAGTAGTAGTAGTAGTAGTAGTAGTAGTAGTAGTAGTAGTAGTAGTAGTAGTAGTAGTAGTAGTAGTAGTAGTAGTAGTAGTAGTAGTAGTAGTAGTAGTAGTAGTAGTAGTAGTAGTAGTAGTAGTAGTAGTAGTAGTAGTAGTAGTAGTAGTAGTAGTAGTAGTAGTAGTAGTAGTAGTAGTAGTAGTAGTAGTAGTAGTAGTAGTAGTAGTAGTAGTAGTAGTAGTAGTAGTAGTAGTAGTAGTAGTAGTAGTAGTAGTAGTAGTAGTAGTAGTAGTAGTAGTAGTAGTAGTAGTAGTAGTAGTAGTAGTAGTAGTAGTAGTAGTAGTAGTAGTAGTAGTAGTAGTAGTAGTAGTAGTAGTAGTAGTAGTAGTAGTAGTAGTAGTAGTAGTAGTAGTAGTAGTAGTAGTAGTAGTAGTAGTAGTAGTAGTAGTAGTAGTAGTAGTAGTAGTAGTAGTAGTAGTAGTAGTAGTAGTAGTAGTAGTAGTAGTAGTAGTAGTAGTAGTAGTAGTAGTAGTAGTAGTAGTAGTAGTAGTAGTAGTAGTAGTAGTAGTAGTAGTAGTAGTAGTAGTAGTAGTAGTAGTAGTAGTAGTAGTAGTAGTAGTAGTAGTAGTAGTAGTAGTAGTAGTAGTAGTAGTAGTAGTAGTAGTAGTAGTAGTAGTAGTAGTAGTAGTAGTAGTAGTAGTAGTAGTAGTAGTAGTAGTAGTAGTAGCAGCAGCAGCAGCAGCAGCAGCAGCACAGCAGCAGCAGCAGCAGCAGCAGCAGCAGCAGCAGCAGCAGCAGCAGCAGCAGCAGCAGCAGCAGCAGCAGCAGCAGCAGCAGCAGCAGCAGCAGCAGCAGCAGCAAGCAGCAGCAGCAGCAGCAGCAGCAGCAGCAGCAGCAGCAGCAGCAGCAGCAGCAGCAGCAGCAGCAGCAGCAGCAGCAGCAGCAGCAGCAGCAGCAGCAGCAGCAGCAGCAGCAGCAGCAGCAGCAGCAGCAGCAGCAGCAGCAGCAGCAGCAGCAGCAGCAGCAGCAGCAGCAGCAGCAGCAGCAGCAGCAGCACAGCAGCAGCAGCAGCAGCAGCAGCAGCAGCAGCAGCAGCAGCAGCAGCAGCAGCAGCAGCAGCAGCAGCAGCAGCAGCAGCAGCAGCAGCAGCAGCAGCAGCAGCAGCAGCAGCAGCAGCAGCAGCAGCAGCAGCAGCAGCAGCAGCAGCAGCAGCAGCAGCAGCAGCAGCAGCAGCAGCAGCAGCAGCAGCAGCAGCAGCAGCAGCAGCAGCAGCAGCAGCAGCAGCAGCAGCAGCAGCAGCAGCAGCAGCAGCAGCAGCAGCAGCAGCAGCAGCAGCAGCAGCAGCAGCAGCAGCAGCAGCAGCAGCAGCAGCAGCAGCAGCAGCAGCAGCAGCAGCAGCAGCAGCAGCAGCAGCAGCAGCAGCAGCAGCAGCAGCAGCAGCAGCAGCAGCAGCAGCAGCAGCAGCAGCAGCAGCAGCAGCAGCAGCAGCAGCAGCAGCAGCAGCAGCAGCAGCAGCAGCAGCAGCAGCAGCAGCAGCAGCAGCAGCAGCAGCAGCAGCAGCAGCAGCAGCAGCAAGCAGCAGCAGCAGCAGCAGCAGCAGCAGCAGCAGCAGCAGCAGCAGCAGCAGCAGCAGCAGCAGCAGCAGCAGCAGCAGCAGCAGCAGCAGCAGCAGCAGCAGCAGCAGCAGCAGCAGCAGCAGCAGCAGCAGCAGCAGCAGCAGCAGCAGCAGCAGCAGCAGCAGCAGCAGCAGCAGCAGCAGCAGCAAGCAGCAGCAGCAGCAGCAGCAGCAGCAGCAGCAGCAGCAGCAGCAGCAGCAGCAGCAGCAGCAGCAGCAGCAGCAGCAGCAGCAGCAGCAGCAGCAGCAGCAGCAGCAGCAGCAGCAGCAGCAGCAGCAGCAGCAGCAGCAGCAGCAGCAGCAGCAGCAGCAGCAGCAGCAGCAGCAGCAGCAGCAGCAGCAGCAGCAGCAGCAGCAGCAGCAGCAGCAGCAGCAGCAGCAGCAGCAGCAGCAGCAGCAGCAGCAGCAGCAGCAGCAGCAGCAGCAGCAGCAGCAGCAGCAGCAGCAGCAGCAGCAGCAGCAGCAGCAGCAGCAGCAGCAGCAGCAGCAGCAGCAGCAGCAGCAGCAGCAGCAGCAGCAGCAGCAGCAGCAGCAGCAGCAGCAGCAGCAGCAGCAGCAGCAGCAGCAGCAGCAGCAGCAGCAGCAGCAGCAGCAGCAGCAGCAGCAGCAGCAGCAGCAGCAGCAGCAGCAGCAGCAGCAGCAGCAGCAGCAGCAGCAGCAGCAGCAGCAGCAGCAGCAGCAGCAGCAGCAGCAGTAGCAGTAGTAGTAGTAGTAGTAGTAGTAGTAGTAGTAGTAGTAGTAGTAGTAGTAGTAGTAGTAGTAGTAGTAGTAGTAGTAGTAGTAGTAGTAGTAGTAGTAGTAGTAGTAGTAGTAGTAGTAGTAGTAGTAGTAGTAGTAGTAGTAGTAGTAGTAGTAGTAGTAGTAGTAGTAGTAGTAGTAGTAGTAGTAGTAGTAGTAGTAGTAGTAGTAGTAGTAGTAGTAGTAGTAGTAGTAGTAGTAGTAGTAGTAGTAGTAGTAGTAGTAGTAGTAGTAGTAGTAGTAGTAGTAGTAGTAGTAGTAGTAGTAGTAGTAGTAGTAGTAGTAGTAGTAGTAGTAGTAGTAGTAGTAGTAGTAGTAGTAGTAGTAGTAGTAGTAGTAGTAGTAGTAGTAGTAGTAGTAGTAGTAGTAGTAGTAGTAGTAGTAGTAGTAGTAGTAGTAGTAGTAGTAGTAGTAGTAGTAGTAGTAGTAGTAGTAGTAGTAGTAGTAGTAGTAGTAGTAGTAGTAGTAGTAGTAGTAGTAGTAGTAGTAGTAGTAGTAGTAGTAGTAGTAGTAGTAGTAGTAGTAGTAGTAGTAGTAGTAGTAGTAGTAGTAGTAGTAGTAGTAGTAGTAGTAGTAGTAGTAGTAGTAGTAGTAGTAGTAGTAGTAGTAGTAGTAGTAGTAGTAGTAGTAGTAGTAGTAGTAGTAGTAGTAGTAGTAGTAGTAGTAGTAGTAGTAGTAGTAGTAGTAGTAGTAGTAGTAGTAGTAGTAGTAGTAGTAGTAGTAGTAGTAGTAGTAGTAGTAGTAGTAGTAGTAGTAGTAGTAGTAGTAGTAGTAGTAGTAGTAGTAGTAGTAGTAGTAGTAGTAGTGTAGTAGTAGTAGTAGTAGTAGTAGTAGTAGTAGTAGTAGTAGTAGTGTAGTAGTAGTAGTAGTAGTAGTAGTAGTATAGTAGTAGTAGTAGTAGTAGTAGTAGTAGTAGTAGTAGTAGTAGTAGTAGTAGTAGTAGTAGTAGTAGTAGTAGTAGTAGTAGTAGTAGTAGTAGTAGTAGTAGTAGTAGTAGTAGTAGTAGTAGTAGTAGTAGTAGTAGTAGTAGAAGTAGTAGTAGTAGTAGTAGTAGTAGTAGTAGTAGTAGTAGTAGTAGTAGTAGTAGTAGTAGTAGTAGTAGTAGTAGTAGTAGTAGTAGTAGTAGTAGTAGTAGTAGAAGTAGTAGTAGTAGTAGTAGTAGTAGTAGTAGTAGTAGTAGTAGTAGTAGTAGTAGTAGTAGTAGTAGTAGTAGTAGTAGTAGTAGTAGTGTAGTAGTAGTAGTAGTAGTAGTAGTAGTAGTAGTAGTAGTAGTAGTAGTAGTAGTAGTAGTAGTAGTAGTAGTAGTAGTAGTAGTAGTAGTAGTAGTAGTAGTAGTAGTAGTAGTAGTAGTAGTAGTAGTAGTAGTAGTAGTAGTAGTAGTAGTAGTAGTAGTAGTAGTAGTAGTAGTAGTAGTAGTAGTAGTAGTAGTAGTAGTAGTAGTAGTAGTAGTAGTAGTAGTAGTAGTAGTAGTAGTAGTAGTAGTAGTAGTAGTAGTAGTAGTAGTAGTAGTAGTAGTAGTAGTAGTAGTAGTAGTATAGTAGTAGTAGTAGTAGTAGTAGTAGTAGTAGTAGTAGTAGTAGTAGTAGAGTAGTAGTAGTAGTAGTAGTAGTAGTAGTAGTAGTAGTAGTAGTAGTAGTAGTAGTAGTAGTAGTAGTAGTAGTAGTAGTAGTAGTAGTAGTAGTAGTAGTAGTAGTAGTAGTAGTAGTAGTAGTAGTAGTAGTAGTAGTAGTAGTAGTAGTAGTAGTAGTAGTAGTAGTAGTAGTAGTAGTAGTAGTAGTAGTAGTAGTAGTAGTAGTAGTAGTAGTAGTAGTAGTAGTAGTAGTAGTAGTAGTAGTAGTAGTAGTAGTAGTAGTAGTAGTAGTAGTAGTAGTAGTAGTAGTAGTAGTAGTAGTAGTAGTAGTAGTAGTAGTAGTAGTAGTAGTAGTAGTAGTAGTAGTAGTAGTAGTAGTAGTAGTAGTAGTAGTATGTAGTAGTAGTAGTAGTAGTAGTAGTAGTAGTAGTAGTAGTAGTAGTAGTAGTAGTAGTAGTAGTAGTAGTAGTAGTAGTAGTAGTAGTAGTAGTAGTAGTAGTAGTAGTAGTAGTAGTAGTAGTAGTAGTAGTAGTAAGTTAGTAGTAGTAGTAGTAGTAGTAGTAGTAGTAGTAGTAGTAGTAGTAGTAGTAGTAGTAGTAGTAGTAGTAGTAGTAGTAGTAGTAGTAGTAGTAGTAGTAGTAGTAGTAGTAGTAGTAGTAGTAGTAGTAGTAGTAGTAGTAGTAGTAGTAGTAGTAGTAGTAGTAGTAGTAGTAGTAGTAGTAGTAGTAGTAGTAGTAGTAGTAGTAGTAGTAGTAGTAGTAGTAGTAGTAGTAGTAGTAGTAGTAGTAGTAGTAGTAGTAGTAGTAGTAGTAGTAGTAGTAGTAGTAGTAGTAGTAGTAGTAGTAGTAGTAGTAGTAGTAGTAGTAGTAGTAGTAGTAGTAGTAGTAGTAGTAGTAGTAGTAGTAGTAGTAGTAGTAGTAGTAGTAGTAGTAGTAGTAGTAGTAGTAGTAGTAGTAGTAGTAGTAGTAGTAGTAGTAGTAGTAGTA